>CM022300.1:335072564-335617474 GCA_011799875.1 Thinopyrum elongatum
TCGCTCGGGACTTGCACATATCTAAGCAGACTAAGGGTTACTAATCACTCTGGCCCTGGCTTTGTCAGTGGACACAGATTTCCTTCTCGCGCTCTAGTATCTTTATGTCTTGTATGCTAGCCTCCAGTGAGTCTCTCCGTGTAATGCGTCACGGGTCGTGCAATGTGGCGCAGGTGGGACCGAACCGCAGGGGCCTCACCTCAGCCACCCAGGACCTCAACCGATCACACACCCCCTCTACCCCTAGGTCTCGGTATATTCTCACACCCCACCCACACCGCTTCATGCTCTCAGCCCTCAACTCCATTTACTGGCTCGCACACACTATTGTCTTCGCTCATGCCTCTCCCCCCTTCTCCCTTGCATAGACGCACTCAAGGCATCTCTCGCCCGAGACGTCCTATTCATCTCTCTCTCTAGATCTCTCTCTCATTTCTCGTGCTATCTCTCTCTCATCGCCCCCTCCCCCATGCCCTCTATCCATTCCTCTCTCTTGAATATGTACACATACCCTCTCTAGGCCCTGCCAAACACGTCACTACACATTCACACATTGTTACACATCTTATCATGTGCCCCATTGATCTAAAAAGCCCTCTCTTCACTTTTACTTCGCAATAACATTCCCTGTTGAATAAAAACTACACAAAGTGCGGGGCCAATTTTTTTTTACCAAAATCTATATATAACAATATTACACATGTTATATGGATCTGAAAGTTAATTTGCATGGTGCATCCAATGATATTTATACTGCGCATTTGATTTTTTATATTTTATACTATATATAAGTAGGTCATAATAGGAGAAACGAAGAGTATTTCTCTCTCCATCGCACCCCCTCTATGCCCCTTTCACGTACGCCACAAACTATCCCTAGGCCCTCTAAAAGTACAACCCCATCACATTCACACATGTTTCATCTTTCTTCTTTCTCTCATAGATATACATTGACGATCACGATATGTATTTGAAGCGAAAGCACGATACTTTCACTCTGGACTTCAAAATCCACTCATTACGGCCACCATATATGTCTTGTGCTTATTATACAGTCATGGCTCACTGTAGAGCTCTGTAATTTGTTCAAGACACCGATTAATTGACCAGTTAAACGCTCCATGTGGCGCATCTAGTGTTGCATTCACAGCATGCTTATCTCACTACCATAGGGCCCACTTGTCGGCAGGTATAAGAATGAAAACAACAAAAATAATTATTGGACGGTGGGTATTCGAAGTCGTGACTGCGGGCACAAACGGACAGGTGGCCTTGTATTGGTATGCTGAGCCGACTCTTTTAATCCACATGAGTTAGTGGTGTTGATTATACACACACGCACGCATGCACACGACTGCACGCACGCAACACTCACGCGTACACATGCACCCATGCAACACTCGCACGCAGACACTCACGCACCAACACTCAACTCGCACGCATACCGCACGCACACAACACTCACACGACGACACCACACCCACACCTCACATGCACACCCACACATTCACACATCACATGACCCACCACTACAAAAAATACACTTCCGTGATGATACGTGTTTGTCACAGTAGGTCACATTTTCTGTCATGCATGTACATCCATGACGATTTTATGACATAATCAAGATGTCATACCTGTGCTGTCGTAGAGTGTTCAATGACATCCAAATTATCATCATGAAGTGTCCACTTCCATGACGATAAATGGCGTGTCATGGAAGTGTTTTCGTCAAGGGTACCGACACGTGGCATCCACCATAACGGGCCGTCGTTAAGCTATCGGGTTTCCGATTTGGATCCGATAACCCGTTAACAAACAGCCCCGACCAATGGGGATTTCACGTGTACACACTTAAATTTCTCATTCGCGGGAGGATCCACGTGTCGGCTCTCAGCGTTGGGACACGATGTCATCCACTCATTGTATAGAGGCACCTGTGACACGTTGGCACGTGGCAAGCCCCAACAGTGGCCCATTTAGTGAAAGAGGCCAACCCAGTCAAATTTAGCAAGCCGGCCCATATAGAACCTACTTGTGTCTGGTCCATCTAAGCCCATGGCCCATACAGATGTGCCAATTCGGCCCGTCAACGGCCCGTTAACTTTTAACACCATTGTAGCCCATCGTCAGTTCGAGCCCCGTTAACAGCCCGCTATATATTTGGGCTCAATATCGGCCCGATGTGGTTTTGGCCTATTAACGGCCCATTCAAGGGATGGGCCAATTTTCAGGATGTACGTCTTTAGGCCTTTTAGCGACCCATTTAAGTGTTGGGCCAATTTCCACCCCGTGTGTCTTTGAGCCTGTTAACGGCCCATAAATGAGTTGGGCCATTTGCAGTCGGACCTAAGTTTTGGCCTCTTAACGGCCCATGCTCTTCATGGTCCAATACCAGCCCGGTTTCTCTCTCTTTCGGCCTGCTAAAGGCCGAACACAGTTGGGCCATATACAGTCCGACCTTTACTTTCGGCCTCTTAGCGGCCCATGCTCTTCATGGTCTAGTACGAGCCCGCTGTCTTCTTTCGGCCTGTTAAAGGCCCCATAGTACAGTTGGGCCATATATAGCCCGAACTTAGTATCGGCCTGTTAACGGCCCGTGAAATCGAATGGGCCCACTTATTGCCCGCTCTCGACGTCGGTCTGTTAATGACCCGGGAGGTAACAGGGCCAAGCCATTAACTATTGGCCCATTTCAATTATAGCGGCCCAATAGAGCTTTCGGCCTGGTTACGGCCCATCAACTTAATGGCCCGCTAAAGTTCGAACATGTCTGTAGGCCCAATTGATAAACGTCGATTCCACCGCCCAGCCCATCTATATTTGAGCCCATTACGACGAGCATTATGGACAAGTCCAAAATCGATCAATCAAAGGCCTATAGAATTTTGGCCCCTGCAAGCCCATTAGGGAAGCCCATTAAGGGCAGTGGGCCGCTATCCTTCATATAGTGCCCATGACTGTTCGTGCTAACTATAATATTTCACTGCTTTGTTTTGGCTTCTAGCGACCAGTTTAGCTGGAATGCGAGGCGCGCTAACAAACGTACGGCATACAGGGAAAACGTAGCACATCCAGCATATATTACAGGAAATTACATCCACTGGGCAATCAAAGATTTATGCTATGCAAATAATGAACAGAACTTAACAATCTACAACCTCACAAATCTGCAACCTCCGCGGATGACGCCCATAAGCATGTGAGCAAGTTCTTCCTTCTTTGCTACACTGTCTCTGAAAATATGTGATCAGTTGTTGTTTTGCGCAAGAATGTGCACCTCTGATTCCTCCACGATTTCCATCATTACTTCAGCCTTAATTGGTTCACAAACATACATTTTTTTCGTTGGATTCGAGACAGAGGAAACTGAACAATTCAGATGGCAATTTTGGCAGGATTGTATTATTGATAGTGGAGTGTCTCGACCACTGCATCATAACATAAATTAGGAGGGGAACCGAACAGATTAATCAAGAGTTATTGCCATATTACCTGGCCTAGATTTTTGGAAAAGAAACAATGGGTTTGCCTTGCTGTTTTCAGAGTTTGTCTTCTTATCTTCAGCATGCCTGCACCAAATTAAACATTAACATTGATATCATTGGCCAGGTCAATAAATAGGAAGCAACATTGACACAACAAACATTTGGGCAACCAGACCACACCAGCCTACACCAAATTAACACAATATGGCACAGCTATCATCAGCCACGGGTATATAGGAAAGCAACATTGCACAATGAATGATTGGGCAACCAGAACAACACTACAATTTAGTAATGTGCATGATATGAGATAGTACACTCATGCAGCTCAGTATGCAAAACTACCAGGCATTTTTCCTTAACAAAAATCAACATTATCGCCTTTAATTATACATTTCGCTACAGTAATTTGGATCAGATAAAGGTTGGATTCATGCCGATTACAAAATACATGCTGATGTAAAAATAGATGTATACAACTGGTACTTACATCAGCATTGGAGCAAAGATTCCCGCAAGATACTTTCCTCGAACACGATCCCAGTTTAGAAAGTTGCCGGGGCCGGGACGCAATATCCCAGAAATTAACCCCCGTGTCACCACCACCCAGGATTACCGTTACTGGTGGACCACGTCCTTGTTACAGATTACCAAGCTATTACAAGAATTGGATACAAGACCATGAAGGTCTAATGATAAACAATGATTCCGGTGGTGGATCACGGAGTTGCCTCATGGTTTCTTCAACGTCGATGGGGCTCCATTCCCAGGAACGGCTGACCTGGATAATTCCTATCCGCGTGGCTGCCATCCTAGGATCCGTACGGACGTCGCTGTGGTACTCTCTCGTACAACTCCTGACCTGGCCAAGTAAATAGCCAGGGACACCTGTGGGTTACGTTTGAAATGTACTCGCAAACATCATGAACAAAAGATTACCGAATGCAACAATTAATTATATGATCATGAATGAACATACTATATGCGTGATGCTCATGATGGTCTTAAAGCATGCGTCAGGAATAAATCAATATCACTATAATTACATGTGCAAATAGCTGGATATAAAAATATAGTATAAACAAGAAAGTTAAAGGAAAATAATAAAGGAATGCCGGTCGGATGTCTAAAATGACACCACGGTAGGTCTTGAAGAGAAATGCCAAACGGGTGTCTAAGAGAAACCGGACGAGACAGGACCATCCGAGAACTCAGGCGACGCCACGAGAGGTCTTGAAAAGAAATGACAGTCGGGTGTCAAGTGACGCCACGGTCGGACTTGAAGAGAAATGCCAATCGGGTGTCTACAAGAGTAATGGCGTGATGAACCCGCCTGTTAACTCGAGAGACGCCACGAGAGGTCTTGAAAATAAAATCGAGTGCCCGGGGTAGTCTCGCCAGCCCCTGAGACACTCAGGAAATTCAAAATAAGAGAAATGGGTTAGTCCTCAATATCATGCATGACCATAAAAATATTTAACAAGCATAAAATATTCATGGTAGCAACAAGTGTCAATAATTATCTTGCAAAATATTGCATGGCATGTCATAATTATTTTCCTCCGGAGACCGACACTAAGACCGACCTTGACCAACACACAGACTATAGCCCTTAATGGACACAGCTATTCGAATAGGATTAAACTCGCAGGAGGCTGTACTCTTTACCCCAAGTATAGGATTTCTTTAGTCCAGCCTGAGACGCTGGCTAATTCCCATTACGGCCTTTGGGCTGAAAACACACCTAACCAGCACACCAAGAAACCGTCCGGATACCAGAATCACCCAAAGCATCGTTTCTGAAAACTCTAAGTCGGGGAGACAACAATCTCGAGTAGCATGGGATCACTATTAATACGCACGGATTCAAGGGGTGCCCCCCCTCTCGGCTACACTAGTCGGATACACCCCATGCCCCCTGACCCGATGACATGATTTAGTCCATGGCCATGGAAACCCTCATCTGGCCCTCTGTACGGTGTGTGCATGGAAAGGGGTTAACAACTTACTATACCATACCCCACCTGTGGCAGGGACAAGTGGCAACACGAATCAAGTATGGGGGTTACCGAAACAAGACTCGATCTAACGTCAACTCAGGAGGCTCAAGTTTCCAGCAACGGTTAGCACAACAAGTATTCCTTCAACAGCAATACCAAACAGGGCCACAACCCTTTCATGCTCCAACATGCATACAAACAGGGCATGATCACGCTCCAACGTGATCACCCTTTTGCCGGTAACGGTGTTTCTCTTATGCCTGCTCTCTGCAGCTTAGTCATGACGAGTACACGATGCACGGTACGATGAAACATGCCAACACTACATGCAAATTTTACCCAAATTCAAACCATGCAAGCACTACTAGCAATATGCCAAGTTAATTTGAATTCAACATAGTCATGTTCAAATTATTCTAGCAAATAATCTACCATGCATTCACCATATCAAGTGTTCAAGATGCTTGCCTTGAGCATGCAGAAATACTGGGTGCACTCCAAAAGTCTGAAAAGTTTTCTTCCCTCCATTTTTCCTATTTTGAAGATATAGCAATTACCACATAATTCTAAAACAGTGCCAAAAGTGTTTCCAATATTTTTGAAATAAAAACTAAAATAAACTAGATGAAATATGAGGAATAACAGAAAAGAATCAATTTATTTGGAGCTCATATGAATTAGTTATGGAATTTTCTAAGCTGGAAAGAACGAAGAAAAAGACTATTTAATAGATCACAGTAGGAACAAGTCTTAGGAAAAAAAAGTTCACCTAATCTAGATTAATAGAGCATGTTTTTATAAAGACTTTGAAATTTGTATCACTGGATTTGGATTTGAAATAAAGGCTGTGGAATAATTTAAAATTACCGAAAAAGAAAGAAGAAAGGCAAAGGCGCGCTCTGGGCGGAATTTAACCGTCTGGCGCTCCTGGGCCGGAACTGCTGGTTGCTGGCTGGGCTATGAGGGAGATGGTCGGACGAGCCCCACGTGCCGACAGAGGGAGAGAGTCGGCTACGAGGGGCCGGCTATCGGGTTTGACCAGTCCACCCCGCGTCTCCTCTCTGTCCGAGCAGAGGCGGCGTCTCCGGCGAGGCTCCCGTGAACGACAGCGCCGTTCGGGATCCAGGCCACCGTTGTGTTCGGGAGGTGTGGGGCGGTTCTCCTGGTACCCGCCCGCGCTGGAGTGGCCGGCGGTGGGCTTCCCGACGGACGACGGCATCGGGCAAGAGGGGGCTTTCGCCTTGGAGCTTGCTCCGGTGAAATTGAAGGGCGGGATGGATCCGCGGAATCACGGGGAGGCTTCTGGTGCAGAGACTGAGAGGGAGAGGCACTGGAGAGGTGGCGAGCTCCGAGGCGGAGGCGGCGGCAGTAGATGCCGGAGAGGGGGGGAGATGGCCCTCTCCGGTCGCTTAGTTGCTTGAGGGGCTTACAGGAGGTGGAGGAGAGTTCCTGACGAGGAGGGGAGCTCGAGGGAGGTTTTATAGCACTGCACAGGTCGGTTCCCGTGGCTTTCCCAGAGAAGTCACGATGGTGGCGGCATTCAAGGCGTCGTCGAGGCCGGTAAGGGTCGGTGGTGATCGATACGTGGTCGGTGATGACGTCGCGACCGTAGTTAAGGCGAGGACGTTCTGGCGGCTGCGGATGGGCCACGCGTCATGGGCGGCGCCGTGACAGCGACGGGTGATGGCGGTTGGCGGCTCGGGACGGTGGAGGGCGGTGCCAGGGGAAAGCTCCGGTGCGGGAGGGTTAGGCTGGTGCGAGGTGGCTGGTCATGCGGGGCAAGCCAAGGGAGGGCAGCAGCGGGGCGGCAGGGCTCGTGGCGCTCGGCGTGCATACACGCGCTCTGGGCGTGCACCCGAGGTGCTCGACGAAATGCCATGGCGCCCTAGGATGCTTTTCTGCAAGTGATACTTAACAGGTGGAGCTCCTATGAACTATATATGGTTGTAGACAAGATATTTGGCCAGAGGATCAAGTGCCATATGCAGTTTCATAAACTTGCATAATTCTGTCATGCACACAAGGTGCTTGACCAAATGCTAGGGCCACCTAGGGACTCTTGTTGATCATGGAATTTGTCAGGATGACTTCTCCTTAGATGATAGTGAGGGTGGTGGGTTGGTTTTTGAAAAGAGGAAACTTGCTAATGCAAGTTTGGAAGGATTTCTGTTCTGGACAGAAACTTTAGAGAATATTTGGTGAACTTAAAGGATGAAAATGGAGCTGATATTCTGGACTTAAGGTTTTGTTGGGAGTACTATAAGTGGGAAAAATTTCAGGATTTTTGGAGCAAGGAAGAATAGGGTTGTAGTTATAATCTAGGAAATGGACAGAATTGAAAAGAGGTTGGTTTACTTAAAATTTTCTAAAGACTAAGATAAGTATTGCATAAAAGTGATTTATGGGCATCACATGACCTCCCATAATTTTGTGTGAATTTTAAAATAATTATTGAAAATGGTTGTAGTGCAAAGGCATTTAAATGTTGAAATAGCTATTAAAAGAATAGTTTTGGGCAAATTTTATTATAAAATAATTCCTACTATTATTAAAGTAGTAATGAAATGGTTTTAAAAAAATTCCCAAAGCCACATATTATTTTCAAAATTCTATATGGAGGGAAGAATTTTGGAAAACGAAACAGAAAATAACCCTGAAAATAATAAAGAACTTGATATAATTCAAAATTTTATTTCTGGCCAAATTTTTTTTAGTAAAAACATGATAAATTTTTGGGGTGTTACAAACTCTACCCCCCTTAGAAATCTCGTCCTCGAGATTTATTAGGTGATTACCAAAATTAAACGCACCTTTCGAGGAGATTTTCCTAAGCTATTTAAAATAAACCTATTTAGGCACCAGTTGATGTGGGCTCCTGATAATTGGTGTAACTACAGTGGGGCACTAGTGCTGTGGTTCTACTGTGACTGTTACGACAAATTTGGAAAAGGTTAAATTCCAAAATTCGCTTGCCGCACTCAAGTGCACAGTGCTTCCTCCGGCTGACAGGTGGACCCAGGGCCCACTGTCAGTCTCTCTTCTTACCTCTGGCTCTTCTCCTCTCCCTCTCCTCCTCCCTCTCGCGCGCTTTCTCCACCTGCGGTTGTCTAGCGCGTGGGTATCTAGGGCCGTACTGTGTGTAGTGCGCGGCGTGCTAGCTGCTGGTGCAGCATGCACTCACCTCGCGGGCCAGCGCCTTGTCGGCACTGCTCGCGGATTCGCCTCCAACACCGGTGATCGGGCGACGAGCGGCGCTGGTGGACCTCGTTCACCATGCACCAACCCGGGCTATAAACGAACGCAATGTTACCTCTTCTTCATCACACCTTACCTCACTTTCTTCTCCCTCCTCCTTTTCTCTGATCGCAGGAGCTCAGACGGGGGCTCCAATGGAGGACGCGCTTCCAGGTTGGTTTACGATTCTCATGTCCGGAGCAGTGGCGGCGTTGCTTGGGTTCTCGCTGCTCCTATGCGTGATGATCCTTGACGATCGCCGTGATGCCGCAGCTAAGTGGTGGCTCTTCGAGGCGGAGGTGATCATGAGGACTAGGCATCGGTGGTGGTTACGATTGAGTGTTAGCAGCTCCGTAGAATAAAAAACCCACAAATTTTTCTTCAGAAAAAAATTGTGGTGAGGTGAGAGTGGTCTAGTGTGCGAGGCGGTTTGATTAGGTGCTAAATTGTGTGTGTGTGTGTGTGTGTGTGGTTCTGCACTTAGTGCATGTAGGGGAGTGAGTGTGACTGTAAGCCGGGTGTCGTGGCGGCGTGTGAATTAATTCTGTGCTTGCGAAAATTTATTAGTCGCGGTGATCCCTAGTAAAATCTCCACAATTACTCATATGCAACTGCAACCAACCATTTATTACATAGGGTAAATCCCAAGATGCAACACAGACATGAAATCATGCAATTTAAACGCTAGGCTAACGAACCACAACCATGGTCTCTACGGTACCAAGGTAAAATCGATAGGGTCCTGAGAAAATATCCCCGGCATTGGAACACATTCTTCTTCCCTCGGAGAAGTGGATGGAGGAGTCGAAGAACGTTCCTTCCTTGTCTGGCAACAGTGGTCCACCGATGGCGATCTGAGGATTCAGAATAGCAAGAGTCTGGGGAATCCATCACTTTCTGGGTCAAACGCTCTTGTGCGATGACATATTGAACAGGTTGGCTAGCATTGGATCCCTCTCTGATTGTCTGCAGGGGAAATATGCTTGTTCTCCGGGTGCTGCAACGGCTTGGGAAATGTAATACCCCCTTTCGCTGGCACGAGGCAACTGCAAACCGGAGACGGTAATTGCTTCATAGGCAGCACTTCTATAGCCATTTCTGAAGTTGGCATCGATTTCCCGATGAAGACGACACTTGTAGGGGCCTTGGTTTGGGTCTGCTGGTGGGATGTGCGTGACTGCCCAATATTTCGAGGCGTTGTGGTTGATGCTCGATTTGAACAGCTCGTATTGGGGTGGTTGAGTGGAACCAAGAGTGTTGCGGGTGAAATCCCACAATATTCTGACAAAACTGCCCGGGGTTGCATCTGGGGTTCTCAGATGAATCCCAAGGTGCGACATGGTAGGAGGTAGTGGAGGCAGTGTACAAGTGAGGGATGCTGATCTTGGTTATGGAGTGGTCTCCTATATAGTGCCTGGGCTAGGAAACTATATCAGCATGGTTACGATTCTGGGTATCAGCTCTGCTCTAGAGTGGTCGGGGTCAAAGTCACAGATACAAATCACATAACGTGACGTATTACTGTGGTTGCCGGTTAGGGGATAGGTTGGGCACCGACTGCTAAAAGGTGTCGGCTGGCCACTACAGGTTGCCGGATAGGACGGGCCTGACTATGGACACAGAAGGGTGTGGACGGTGTGGAAACCTAGGGATAGCGACCAGGCTAAGATAGGATTAGCCAATGGTCAGCCTGGCTCTGATACCAAGGCTTGCCGGGACCAGGACGCAATATCCCAAAATTAACCCCTCGTGTCACCACCAGCCCAGGATTACCGTTATTGGTGGACACGTCCTTGTTACAGATTACCAAGCTATTACAAGAATTGGATACAGACCATGAAGGTCTAATGATACAACAATGATTATGGTGTTGGATCACGAGTTGCCTCGTGGTTCTTCAACGTCGATGGGCTCCATTCCCACAGAACGGCTGACCTGGATATTCCTATCCGCGTGGCTGCCATCCTAGGATCCGTACGAAGTCGCTATGTCTGCATGATACATCTAGTCTACGTAATATACTCCTGACCTGGCCAAGTAAATAGCTAGGGACAAGCCTGTGATACGTTTGAATGTACTCGCAACATGAACAAAAATATCCCGATGCAACAATTAAATTATTGATCATGATGAACCATACTATATGCTATGCTCATGATGGTCTTAAAGGCATGCTGTCAGGATTAAATCATGGCATGATAACTATATAGCATGTGCAATAGCTGGATATAAAAATATTAGTGATAAACAAGGAAAGTTAAGGAAAATATAATAAAGGAAATGCCGGTCGGATGTCTAAAATGACACCACGGTAGGTCTTGAAGAAATGCCAAACGGGTGTCTAAAAGAAAATCGGACGAGACAGGACCATCCGAGACTCAGGCGACGCCACGAGAGGTCTTGAAAAGAAATGCCAGTCGGGTGTCAAGTGACGCCACGGTCGGACTTGAAAGAAATGCCAATCGGGTGTCTACAAGTAGTGGCGTGATGAACCGCCTGTTAACTCGAGAGACGCCACAGAGGTCTTGAAAATAAAATCGAGTGCCCGGGTAGTCTAGCCAGCCCCTGATACACTCAGGAAAATTCAAAATAAAAGAAACGGTTAGTCCAATATCATGCATGACCATAAAAATATTAAACAAGCATGAAATATTCATGGTAGCAACAGGGTGTCCATAATTATCTTGCAAAATATTGCATGGCATGTCATATATTTTTCCTTCGGAACCGACACTAAGACCGACACTTGACCAACCCAGACTGTAGCCCTTAACTGTGGACACGACTATTCAATAGGTTTAAACTCACTCAGCAGAGGGTGTACTCTTTACCCACAAGTATAGGATTTCTTTAGTCAGCACTGAGACGCTGGCTAATTCCATTACGGCCTTTGGGCTGAAAACCCACCTAACCAGCACACACCAGATTAACCGTCCGGATACCAGGAATCACCCAAAGCATCATTTCTGAAAAACTCTAAGTCGGGAGACAACAATCTCGATGTAGCATGGATCACTATTAATACGCGCGATTCCAAGGGGTGCCCCCCCTCTCGGCTACACTAGTCGGATACACCCTGCCCCATGACCCGATGACAGGATTTAGTCCATGGCCATGGAAACCCTCATCGTGGCCCTCTGTACGGTGTGCATGGAAAGGGGTTAACAACTTACTATACCATACCCCACCTGTGGCAGGGACAAGTGGCAGCACGAATCAAGTATGGGGGTTACCGGAACAGACTCTATCAACGGTCGACTCAGGAGGCTCAAGTTTCCTGCCAACGGTTAGCACACACAAGTATTCCTTCAACAGCAATACCAAACGAGGCCACAACCCTTTCATGCTCCAACATGCATAACAAACAGGGCATGATCACAGCTCCAACGTGATCACCCTTTTGCCGGTAACGGTGTTTCTCTTATGCCTGCTCCTGCAGCTTAGTCATGACGAGTACACGATGCACGGTACGATGAAACATGCCAACACTACATGCAAATTTTACCCAAATTCAAACCATGCAAGCACTACTAGCAATATGCCAAGTTAATTTGAATTCAACATAGTCATGTTCAAATTATTCTAGCAAATAATCTACCATGCATTCACCATATCAAGTGTTCAAGATGCTTGCCTTGAGCATGCAGAAATACTGGGTGCACTCCAAAAGTCTGAAAAGTTTTCTTCCCTCCATTTTTCCTATTTTGAAGAATATAGCAATTACCACATAATTCTAAAACAGTGCCAAAAAGTGTTTCCAATATTTTTGAAATAAAAACTAAAATAAACTAGATGAAATATGAGGAATAACAGAAAAGTAATCAATTTATTTGGAGCTCATATGAATTAGTTATGGAATTTTCTAAGCTGGAAAGAACGAAGAAAAAGACTATTTAATAGATACAGTAGGAACAAGTCTTAGGAAAAAAAAGTTCACCTAATCTAGATTAATAGAGCATGTTTTTATAAGACTTTAGAAATTTGTATCACTGGATTTGGATTTGAAATAAAGGCTGTGGAATAATTTGAAAATTACCGAAAAAGAAAAAGAAGAAAGGCAAAGGCGCGCTCTGGGCGGAATTTAACCGTCTGGCGCTCCTGGGCCGGAACTGCTGGTGCTGCTGGGCCATGACTGTCGGACTGGCCCAGCCGCGCCGACAGAGGGAGAGAGAGGTGAGGCTGACGGGAGGGGCCCGGCTATCGGGTTTGACCAGGTCCACCCCGCGTCTCCTCTCTGTCCGAGCAGAGGCGGCGTCTCCGGCGAGGCTCGCCGGTGAACGACAGCGCCGTTCGGGGATCCGAGGCCACCGTTGTGTTCGGGAGGTTGGGGCGGTTCTCCTGGTACCCGCCACGGTCGCTGGAGTGGCCGGCGGTGGGCTTCCCGACGGACGACGGCATCGGGCAAGAGGGGGCTTTCGCCTTGGAGCTTGCTCCGGTGAAATTGAAGGGCGGGATGGATCCGCGGAATCACGGGGAGGCTTCTGGTGCAGAGACTGGAGAGGGAGAGGCACTGGAGAGGTGGCGAGCTCCAAGGCGGAGGCGGCGGCAGTAGATGCCGGAGAGGGGGGGAGATGGCCCTCTCCGGTCGCTTAGTTGCTTGAGGGGCTTACAGGAGGTGGAGGAGAGTTCCTGACGAGGAGAGGGAGCTCGAGGGAGGTTTTTATAGCACTGCAAGGTCGGTTCCCGTGGCTTCCCAGAGAAGTCACGATGGTGGCGGCATTCAAGGCGTCGTCGAGGCCGGTAAGGGTCGGTGGTGATCGATACGTGGTCGGTGATGACGTCGGCGACCGTAGTTAAGGCGAGGACGTTCCGGCGGCTGCGGATTGGGCCACGCGTCATGGGCGGCGCCGTGACAGCGACGGGTGATGGCGGTTGGCGGCTCGGGACGGTGGAGGGCGGTGCCAGTGGGAAAGCTCCGGTGCGGGGAGGGTTAGGCTGGTGCAGGTGGCTGGTGAAGCATGCGGGGCAAGCCAAGGGAGGGCAGCAGCGGGGCGGCAGGGCTCGTGGCGCTCGGGCGTGCAATACACGCGCTCTGGGCATGCACCCGAGGTGCTCGACGAAATGCCATGGCGCCCTAGGATGCTTTTCTGCAAGTGATACTTAACAGGGTGGAGCTCCTATGAACTATAATGGTTGTAGACAAGATGATTTGGCCAGAGGATCAAGTGCCATATGCAGTTTCATAAACTTGCATAATTCTGTCATGCACACAAGGTGCTTGACCAAATGCTAGGGCCACCTAGGGACTCTTGTTGATCATGGAATTTGTCAGGATGACTTCTCCTTAGATGATAGTGAGGGTGGTGGGGTTGGTTTGTGAAAAGAGGAAACTTGCTAATGCAAGTTTGGAAGGATTTCTGTTCTGGACAGAAACTTTAGAGGAATATTTGGTGAACTTAAAGGATGAAAATGGAGCTGATATTCTGGACTTAAGGGTTTTGTTGGGAGTACTATAAGTGGGAAAAATTTCAGGATTTTTGGAGCAAGGAAGAATAGGGTTGTAGTTATAATCTAGGAAATGGACAGAATTGAAAAGAGGTTGGTTTACTTAAAATTTTCTAAAGAATAAGATAAGTATTTGCATAAAAGTGATTTATGGGCATCACATGACCTCCCATAATTTCTGTGGAATTTTAAAATAATTATTGAAAATGGTTGTAGTGCAACAGAGGCATTTAAAATGTTGAAATAGCTATTAAAAGAATAGTTTTGGGCAAATTTTATTATAAAAATAATTCCTACTATTATTAAAGTAGTAATGAAATGGTTTTAAGAAAATTCCCAAAGCCACAATATTATTTTCAAAAATTCTATATGGAGGGAAGAATTTTGGAAAACAGAAACAGAAAATACCCTGAAAATAATAAAGAACTTGATATAATTCAAAATTTTATTTCTGGCCAAATTTTTATTTAGTAAAAACATGATTAAATTTTTGGGGTGTTACAAACTCTACCCCCCTTAAGAAAATCTCGTCCTCGAGATTTATTAGGTGATTACCAAAATTAAACGCACCTTTCGAGGAGATTTTCCTAAGCTATTTAAAATAACCTATTTAGGCACAGTTGATGTGGGCTCCTGATAATTGGTGTAACTACAGTGGGGCACTAGTGCTGTGGTTCTACTGTGACTGTTACGACAAATTTGGAAAAGGTGTAAATTCCAAAATTCGCTTGCCGCACTCAAGTGCACAGTGCTTCCTCCGGCTGACAGGTGGACCCAGGGCCCACTGTCAGTCTCTTCTTCTACCTCTGGCTCTCTTCTCCCTCTCCCTCTCGCGCGCTTTCTCCACCTGCGGTGTCTAGCGCGTAGGGTATCTAGGGCCGTACTGTGGTAGTGCGCGGCGTGCTAGCTGCTGGTGCAGCATGCACTCACCTCGCGGGCCAGCGCCTTGTCGGCACTGCTCGCGGATTCGCCTCCAAACACCGGTGATCGGGCGACGAGCGGCGCTGGTGGACCTCGTTCACCATGCACCAAGCCCGGGCTATAAAACGAACGCAATGTTACTCTCTTCTTCATCACACCTTACCTCACTTCTTCTCCCTCCTCCTTTTCTGATCGCAGGAGCTCAGACGGGGGCTCCAATGGAGGACGCGCTTCCAGGGTGGTTTACGATTCTCATGTCCGGAGCAGTGGCGGCGTTGCTTGGGTTCTCGCTGCTCCTATGCGTGATGATCCTTGACGATCGCCGTGATGCCGCAGCTAGAGTGGTGGCTCTTCGAGGCGGAGGTGATCATGAGGACTAGGCATCGGTGGTGGTTACGATTGAGTGTTAGCAGCTCCGTAGAAATAAAAACCCACAAATTTTTCTTCAGAAAAAAAATTGTGGTGAGGTGAGAGTGGTCTAGTGTGCGAGGCGGTTGATTAGGTGCTAAATGTGTGTGTGTGTGTGTGTGTGTGTGGTTCTGCACTTAGTGCATGTAGGGGAGTGAGTGTGACTGTAAGCCGGGTGTCGTGGCGGCGTGTGAATTAATTCTGTGCTTGCGAAAATTTATTAGTCGCGGTGATCCCTAGTAAAATCTCCACAATTACTCATATGCAACTGCAACCAAACATTTTATTCATAGGGTAAATCCCAAGATGCAACACAGACATGAAATCATGCAATTTAAACGCTAGGCTAACGAACACAACCATGGTCTCTACGGTACCAAGGTAAAATCGATAGGGTCCTGAGAAAATATCCCCGGCATTGGAACACATTCTTCTTCCCCCGGAGAGAGTGGATGGAGGAGTCGAAGAACGTTCCTTCCTTGGTCTGGCAACAGTGGTCCACCGATGGCGATCTGAGGATTCAGAATAGCAAGAGTCTGGAGGAAGTCCATCACTTTCTGGGTCAAACGCTCTTGTGCGATGACATATTGAACAAGGTTGGCTAGCATTGGATCCCTCTCTGATTGTCTGCAGGGGAAATATGCTTGTTCTCCGGGTGCTGCACGGCTTGGGAAGTAGTAATACCCCCTTTCGCTGGCACGAGGCACTGCAAACCGGAGACGGGTAATTGCTTCATAGGCAGCAACTTCTATAGCCATTTCTGAAGTTGGCATCGATTTCCCGATGAAGACGACACTTGTAGGGCCTTGGTTTGGGTCTGCTGGTGGGATGTGCGCGACTGCCCAATATTTCGAGGCGTTGTGGTTGATGCTCGATTTGAACAGCTCGTATTGGGGTGGTTGAGTGGAACCAAGAGTGTTGCGGGTGAAATCCCACAATATTCTGACAAAACTGCCCGGGGTTGCATCTGGGGTTCTCAGATGAATCCCAAGGTGCGACATGGTAGGAATGGTAGTGGAGGCAGTGTACAAAGTGAGGGATGCTGATCTTGGTTACGGGAGTGGTCTCCTATATAGTGCCTGGGCTAGGAAACATATATCAGCATGGTTACGATTCTGGGTATCAGCTCTGCTCTAGAGTGGTCGGGGTCAAAGTCACAGATACAAATCACATAACGTGACGTATTACTGTGGTTGCCGGTTAGGGGGATAGGTTGGGCACCGACTGCTAAAAGGTGTCGGCTGGCCACTACAGGTTGCCGGATAGGACGGGCCTGACTATGGACACAGAAGGGTGTGGACGGTGTGGAAACCTAGGGATAGCGACCAGGCTAAGATAGGATTAGCCAATGGTCAGCCTGGCTCTGATACCAAGGCTGCCGGGACCAGGACGCAATATCCCAAAAATTAACCCCTCGTGTCACCACCAGCCCAGGATTACCGTTATTGGTGGACACGTCCTTGTTACAGATTACCAAGCTATTACAAGAATTGGATACAAGACCATGAAGGTCTAATGATACAACAATGATTATGGTGGTGGCTCACGGAGTTGCCTCGTGGTTCTTCAACGTCGATGGGGCTCCATTCCCACAGGAACGGCTGACCTGGATAATTCCTATCCG
The DNA here is from genome assembly GCA_011799875.1 of Thinopyrum elongatum. Lineage (NCBI taxonomy): Eukaryota > Viridiplantae > Streptophyta > Magnoliopsida > Poales > Poaceae > Thinopyrum > Thinopyrum elongatum. The sequence continues at coordinate 335,089,685 of CM022300.1, forward strand.
CGTGGCTGCCATCCTAGGATCCGTACGAACGTCGCTATGGTACTTCTCGTAGAACTCCTGACCTGGCCAAGTAAATAGCTAGGGACAAGCCTGTGAGTACGTTTGAATGTACTCGCAAACACCATGAACAAAAGATATACCGAATGCAACAATTAAATTATATGATCATGATGAACCATACTATATGCGTATGCTCATGATGGTCTTAAAGGCATGCTGTCAGGAATTAAATCATGGCATGATAACATATTAGCATGTGCAAATAGCTGGATATAAAAATATTAGTGATAAACAAGGAAAGTTAAAGGAAAATATAATAAAGGAAATGCCGGTCGGATGTCTAAAATGACACCACGGTAGGTCTTGAAGAGAAATGCCAAACGGGTGTCTAAAAGAGAAATCGGACGAGACAGGACCATCCGAGAACTCAGGCGACGCCACGAGAGGTCTTGAAAAGAAATGCCAGTCGGGTGTCAAGTGACGCCACGGTCGGACTTGAAGAGAAATGCCAATCGGGTGTCTACAAGAGTAGTGGCGTGATGAACCACCTGTTAACTCGAGAGACGCCACGAGAGGTCTTGAAAATAAAATCGAGTGCCCGGGGTAGTCTAGCCAGCCCCTGATACACTCAGGAAAATTCAAAATAAAAGAAACGGGTTAGTCCTCAATATCATGCATGACCATAAAAATATTTAACAAGCATGAAATATTCATGGTAGCAACAGGGTGTCAATAATTATCTTGCAAAATATTGCATGGCATGTCATAATTATTTTCCTTCGAAGACCGACACTAAGACCGACACTTGACCAACCCAGACTGTAGGCCTTAACTGTGGACACGACTATTCAAATAGGTTTAAACTCAGCAGAGGGTGTACTCTTTACCCACAAGTATAGGATTTCTTTAGTCAGCACTGAGACGCTGGCTAATTCCCATTACGGCCTTTGGGCTGAAAACACACCTAACCAGCACACACCAGATTAACCGTCCGGATACCAGGAATCACCCAAAGCATCATTTCTGAAAAACTCTAAGTCGGGGAGACAACAATCTCGAGTAGCATGGGATCACTATTAATACGCGCGGATTCCAAGGGGTGCCCCCCCTCTCGGCTACACTAGTCGGATACACCCATGCCCCATGACCCGATGACAGGATTTAGTCCATGGCCATGGAAACCCTCATCGTGGCCCTCTGTACGGTGTGTGCATGGAAAGGGGTTAACAACTTACTATACCATACCCCACCTGTGGCAGAGACAAGTGGCAGCACGAATCAAGTATGGGGGTTACCGGAACAAGACTCGATCTACGGTCGACTCAGGAGGCTCAAGTTTCCTGCAACGGTTAGCACAACAAGTATTCCTTCAACAGCAATACCAAACAGGGCCACAACCCTTTCATGCTCCAACATGCATAACAAACAGGGCATGATCACGCTCCAACGTGATCACCCTTTTGCCGGTAACGGTGTTTCTCTTATGCCTGCTCCTGCAGCTTAGTCATGACGAGTACACGATGCACGGTACGATGAAACATGCCAACACTACATGCAAATTTTACCCAAATTCAAACCATGCAAGCACTACTAGCAATATGCCAAGTTAATTTGAATTCAACATAGTCATGTTCAAATTATTCTAGCAAATAATCTACCATGCATTCACCATATCAAGTGTTCAAGATGCTTGCCTTGAGCATGCAGAAATACTGGGTGCACTCCAAAAGTCTGAAAAGTTTTCTTCCCTCCATTTTTCCTATTTTGAAGAATATAGCAATTACCACATAATTCTAAAACAGTGCCAAAAAGTGTTTCCAATATTTTTGAAATAAAAACTAAAATAAACTAGATGAAATATGAGGAATAACAGAAAAGGAATCAATTTATTTGGAGCTCATATGAATTAGTTATGGAATTTTCTAAGCTGGAAAGAACGAAGAAAAAGACTATTTAATAGATACAGTAGGAACAAGTCTTAGGAAAAAAAAGTTCACCTAATCTAGATTAATAGAGCATGTTTTTATAAGACTTTAGAAATTTGTATCACTGGATTTGGATTTGAAATAAAGGCTGTGGAATAATTTGAAAATTACCGAAAAAGAAAAAGAAGAAAGGCAAAGGCGCGCTCTGGGCGGAATTTAACCGTCTGGCGCTCCTGGGCCGGAACTGCTGGTGCTGCTGGGCCATGACTGTCGGACTGGCCCAGCCGCGCCGACAGAGGGAGAGAGAGGTGAGGCTGACGGGAGGGGCCCGGCTATCGGGTTTGACCAGGTCCACCCCGCGTCTCCTCTCTGTCCGAGCAGAGGCGGCGTCTCCGGCGAGGCTCGCCGGTGAACGACAGCGCCGTTCGGGGATCCGAGGCCACCGTTGTGTTCGGGAGGTTGGGGCGGTTCTCCTGGTACCCGCCACGGTCGCTGGAGTGGCCGGCGGTGGGCTTCCCGACGGACGACGGCATCGGGCAAGAGGGGGCTTTCGCCTTGGAGCTTGCTCCGGTGAAATTGAAGGGCGGGATGGATCCGCGGAATCACGGGGAGGCTTCTGGTGCAGAGACTGGAGAGGGAGAGGCACTGGAGAGGTGGCGAGCTCCGAGGCGGAGGCGGCGGCAGTAGATGCCGGAGAGGGGGGGAGATGGCCCTCTCCGGTCGCTTAGTTGCTTGAGGGGCTTACAGGAGGTGGAGGAGAGTTCCTGACGAGGAGAGGGAGCTCGAGGGAGGTTTTTATAGCACTGCAAGGTCGGTTCCCGTGGCTTCCCAGAGAAGTCACGATGGTGGCGGCATTCAAGGCGTCGTCGAGGCCGGTAAGGGTCGGTGGTGATCGATACGTGGTCGGTGATGACGTCGGCGACCGTAGTTAAGGCGAGGACGTTCTGGCGGCTGCGGATTGGGCCACGCGTCATGGGCGGCGCCGTGACAGCGACGGGTGATGGCGGTTGGCGGCTCGGGACGGTGGAGGGCGGTGCCAGTGGGAAAGCTCCGGTGCGGGGAGGGTTAGGCTGGTGCAGGTGGCTGGTGAAGCATGCGGGGCAAGCCAAGGGAGGGCAGCAGCGGGGCGGCAGGGCTCGTGGCGCTCGGGCGTGCAATACACGCGCTCTGGGCGTGCACCCGAGGTGCTCGACGAAATGCCATGGCGCCCTAGGATGCTTTTCTGCAAGTGATACTTAACAGGGTGGAGCTCCTATGAACTATAATGGTTGTAGACAAGATGATTTGGCCAGAGGATCAAGTGCCATATGCAGTTTCATAAACTTGCATAATTCTGTCATGCACACAAGGTGCTTGACCAAATGCTAGGGCCACCTAGGGACTCTTGTTGATCATGGAATTTGTCAGGATGACTTCTCCTTAGATGATAGTGAGGGTGGTGGGGTTGGTTTGTGAAAAGAGGAAACTTGCTAATGCAAGTTTGGAAGGATTTCTGTTCTGGACAGAAACTTTAGAGGAATATTTGGTGAACTTAAAGGATGAAAATGGAGCTGATATTCTGGACTTAAGGGTTTTGTTGGGAGTACTATAAGTGGGAAAAATTTCAGGATTTTTGGAGCAAGGAAGAATAGGGTTGTAGTTATAATCTAGGAAATGGACAGAATTGAAAAGAGGTTGGTTTACTTAAAATTTTCTAAAGACTAAGATAAGTATTTGCATAAAAGTGATTTATGGGCATCACATGACCTCCCATAATTTTTGTGGAATTTTAAAATAATTATTGAAAATGGTTGTAGTGCAACAGAGGCATTTAAAATGTTGAAATAGCTATTAAAAGAATAGTTTTGGGCAAATTTTATTATAAAAATAATTCCTACTATTATTAAAGTAGTAATGAAATGGTTTTAAGAAAATTCCCAAAGCCACAATATTATTTTCAAAAATTCTATATGGAGGGAAGAATTTTGGAAAACAGAAACAGAAAATACCCTGAAAATAATAAAGAACTTGATATAATTCAAAATTTTATTTCTGGCCAAATTTTTATTTAGTAAAAACATGATTAAATTTTTGGGGTGTTACAAACTCTACCCCCCTTAAGAAAATCTCGTCCTCGAGATTTATTAGGTGATTACCAAAATTAAACGCACCTTTCGAGGAGATTTTCCTAAGCTATTTAAAATAACCTATTTAGGCACAGTTGATGTGGGCTCCTGATAATTGGTGTAACTACAGTGGGGCACTAGTGCTGTGGTTCTACTGTGACTGTTACGACAAATTTGGAAAAGGTGTAAATTCCAAAATTCGCTTGCCGCACTCAAGTGCACAGTGCTTCCTCCGGCTGACAGGTGGACCCAGGGCCCACTGTCAGTCTCTTCTTCTACCTCTGGCTCTCTTCTCCCTCTCCCTCTCGCGCGCTTTCTCCACCTGCGGTGTCTAGCGCGTAGGGTATCTAGGGCCGTACTGTGGTAGTGCGCGGCGTGCTAGCTGCTGGTGCAGCATGCACTCACCTCGCGGGCCAGCGCCTTGTCGGCACTGCTCGCGGATTCGCCTCCAAACACCGGTGATCGGGCGACGAGCGGCGCTGGTGGACCTCGTTCACCATGCACCAAGCCCGGGCTATAAAACGAACGCAATGTTACTCTCTTCTTCATCACACCTTACCTCACTTCTTCTCCCTCCTCCTTTTCTGATCGCAGGAGCTCAGACGGGGGCTCCAATGGAGGACGCGCTTCCAGGGTGGTTTACGATTCTCATGTCCGGAGCAGTGGCGGCGTTGCTTGGGTTCTCGCTGCTCCTATGCGTGATGATCCTTGACGATCGCCGTGATGCCGCAGCTAGAGTGGTGGCTCTTCGAGGCGGAGGTGATCATGAGGACTAGGCATCGGTGGTGGTTACGATTGAGTGTTAGCAGCTCCGTAGAAATAAAAACCCACAAATTTTTCTTCAGAAAAAAAATTGTGGTGAGGTGAGAGTGGTCTAGTGTGCGAGGCGGTTGATTAGGTGCTAAATGTGTGTGTGTGTGTGTGTGTGTGGTTCTGCACTTAGTGCATGTAGGGGAGTGAGTGTGACTGTAAGCCGGGTGTCGTGGCGGCGTGTGAATTAATTCTGTGCTTGCGAAAATTTATTAGTCGCGGTGATCCCTAGTAAAATCTCCACAATTACTCATATGCAACTGCAACCAAACATTTTATTCATAGGGTAAATCCCAAGATGCAACACAGACATGAAATCATGCAATTTAAACGCTAGGCTAACGAACACAACCATGGTCTCTATGGTACCAAGGTAAAATCGATAGGGTCCTGAGAAAATATCCCCGGCATTGGAACACATTCTTCTTCCCCCGGAGAGAGTGGATGGAGGAGTCGAAGAACGTTCCTTCCTTGGTCTGGCAACAGTGGTCCACCGATGGCGATCTGAGGATTCAGAATAGCAAGAGTCTGGAGGAAGTCCATCACTTTCTGGGTCAAACGCTCTTGTGCGATGACATATTGAACAAGGTTGGCTAGCATTGGACCCCTCTCTGATTGTCTGCAGGGGAAATATGCTTGTTCTCCGGGTGCTGCACGGCTTGGGAAGTAGTAATACCCCCTTTCGCTGGCACGAGGCACTGCAAACCGGAGACGGGTAATTGCTTCATAGGCAGCAACTTCTATAGCCATTTCTGAAGTTGGCATCAATTTCCCGATGAAGACGACACTTGTAGGGCCTTGGTTTGGGTCTGCTGGTGGGATGTGCGCGACTGCCCAATATTTCGAGGCGTTGTGGTTGATGCTCGATTTGAACAGCTTGTATTGGGGTGGTTGAGTGGAACCAAGAGTGTTGCGGGTGAAATCCCACAATATTCTGACAAAACTGCCCGGGGTTGCATCTGGGGTTCTCAGATGAATCCCAAGGTGCGACATGGTAGGAATGGTAGTGGAGGCAGTGTACAAAGTGAGGGATGCTGATCTTGGTTACGGGAGTGGTCTCCTATATAGTGCCTGGGCTAGGAAACATATATCAGCATGGTTACGATTCTGGGTATCAGCTCTGCTCTAGAGTGGTCGGGGTCAAAGTCACAGATACAAATCACATAACGTGACGTATTACTGTGGTTGCCGGTTAGGGGGATAGGTTGGGCACCGACTGCTAAAAGGTGTCGGCTGGCCACTACAGGTTGCCGGATAGGACGGGCCTGACTATGGACACAGAAGGGTGTGGACGGTGTGGAAACCTAGGGATAGCGACCAGGCTAAGATAGGATTAGCCAATGGTCAGCCTGGCTCTGATACCAAGGCTGCCGGGACCAGGACGCAATATCCCAAAAATTAACCCCTCGTGTCACCACCAGCCCAGGATTACCGTTATTGGTGGACACGTCCTTGTTACAGATTACCAAGCTATTACAAGAATTGGATACAAGACCATGAAGGTCTAATGATACAACAATGATTATGGTGGTGGATCACGGAGTTGCCTCGTGGTTCTTCAACGTCGATGGGGCTCCATTCCCACAGGAACGGCTGACCTGGATAATTCCTATCCGCGTGGCTGCCATCCTAGGATCCGTACGAACGTCGCTATGGTACTTCTCGTAGAACTCCTGACCTGGCCAAGTAAATAGCTAGGGACAAGCCTGTGAGTACGTTTGAATGTACTCGCAAACACCATGAACAAAAGATATACCGAATGCAACAATTAAATTATATGATCATGATGAACCATACTATATGCGTATGCTCATGATGGTCTTAAAGGCATGCTGTCAGGAATTAAATCATGGCATGATAACATATTAGCATGTGCAAATAGCTGGATATAAAAATATTAGTGATAAACAAGGAAAGTTAAAGGAAAATATAATAAAGGAAATGCCGGTCGGATGTCTAAAATGACACCACGGTAGGTCTTGAAGAGAAATGCCAAACGGGTGTCTAAAAGAGAAATCGGACGAGACAGGACCATCCGAGAACTCAGGCGACGCCACGAGAGGTCTTGAAAAGAAATGCCAGTCGGGTGTCAAGTGACGCCACGGTCGGACTTGAAGAGAAATGCCAATCGGGTGTCTACAAGAGTAGTGGCGTGATGAACCGCCTGTTAACTCGAGAGACGCCACGAGAGGTCTTGAAAATAAAATCGAGTGCCCGGGGTAGTCTAGCCAGCCCCTGATACACTCAGGAAAATTCAAAATAAAAGAAACGGGTTAGTCCTCAATATCATGCATGACCATAAAAATATTTAACAAGCATGAAATATTCATGGTAGCAACAGGGTGTCAATAATTATCTTGCAAAATATTGCATGGCATGTCATAATTATTTTCCTTCGGAGACCGACACTAAGACCGACACTTGACCAACCCAGACTATAGCCCTTAACTGTGGACACGACTATTCAAATAGGTTTAAACTCAGCAGAGGGTGTACTCTTTACCCACAAGTATAGGATTTCTTTAGTCAGCACTGAGATGCTGGCTAATTCCCATTACGGCCTTTGGGCTGAAAACACACCTAACCAGCACACACCAGATTAACCGTCCGGATACCAGGAATCACCCAAAGCATCATTTCTGAAAAACTCTAAGTCGGGGAGACAACAATCTCGAGTAGCATGGGATCACTATTAATACGCGCGGATTCCAAGGGGTGCCCCCCCTCTCGGCTACACTAGTCGGATACACCCATGCCCCATGACCCGATGACAGGATTTAGTCCATGGCCATGGAAACCCTCATCGTGGCCCTCTGTACGGTGTGTGCATGGAAAGGGGTTAACAACTTACTATACCATACCCCACCTGTGGCAGGGACAAGTGGCAGCACGAATCAAGTATGGGGGTTACCGGAACAAGACTCGATCTACGGTCGACTCAGGAGGCTCAAGTTTCCTGCAACGGTTAGCACAACAAGTATTCCTTCAACAGCAATACCAAACAGGGCCACAACCCTTTCATGCTCCAACATGCATAACAAACAGGGCATGATCACGCTCCAACGTGATCACCCTTTTGCCGGTAACGGTGTTTCTCTTATGCCTGCTCCTGCAGCTTAGTCATGACGAGTACACGATGCACGGTACGATGAAACATGCCAACACTACATGCAAATTTTACCCAAATTCAAACCATGCAAGCACTACTAGCAATATGCCAAGTTAATTTGAATTCAACATAGTCATGTTCAAATTATTCTAGCAAATAATCTACCATGCATTCACCATATCAAGTGTTCAAGATGCTTGCCTTGAGCATGCAGAAATACTGGGTGCACTCCAAAAGTCTGAAAAGTTTTCTTCCCTCCATTTTTCCTATTTTGAAGAATATAGCAATTACCACATAATTCTAAAACAGTGCCAAAAAGTGTTTCCAATATTTTTGAAATAAAAACTAAAATAAACTAGATGAAATATGAGGAATAACAGAAAAGTAATCAATTTATTTGGAGCTCATATGAATTAGTTATGGAATTTTCTAAGCTGGAAAGAACGAAGAAAAAGACTATTTAATAGATACAGTAGGAACAAGTCTTAGGAAAAAAAAGTTCACCTAATCTAGATTAATAGAGCATGTTTTTATAAGACTTTAGAAATTTGTATCACTGGATTTGGATTTGAAATAAAGGCTGTGGAATAATTTGAAAATTACCGAAAAAGAAAAAGAAGAAAGGCAAAGGCGCGCTCTGGGCGGAATTTAACCGTCTGGCGCTCCTGGGCCGGAACTGCTGGTGCTGCTGGGCCATGACTGTCGGACTGGCCCAGCCGCGCCGACAGAGGGAGAGAGAGGTGAGGCTGACGGGAGGGGCCCGGCTATCGGGTTTGACCAGGTCCACCCCGCGTCTCCTCTCTGTCCGAGCAGAGGCGGCGTCTCCGGCGAGGCTCGCCGGTGAACGACAGCGCCGTTCGGGGATCCGAGGCCACCGTTGTGTTCGGGAGGTTGGGGCGGTTCTCCTGGTACCCGCCACGGTCGCTGGAGTGGCCGGCGGTGGGCTTCCCGACGGACGACGGCATCGGGCAAGAGGGGGCTTTCGCCTTGGAGCTTGCTCCGGTGAAATTGAAGGGCGGGATGGATCCGCGGAATCACGGGGAGGCTTCTGGTGCAGAGACTGGAGAGGGAGAGGCACTGGAGAGGTGGCGAGCTCCGAGGCGGAGGCGGCGGCAGTAGATGCCGGAGAGGGGGGGAGATGGCCCTCTCCGGTCGCTTAGTTGCTTGAGGGGCTTACAGGAGGTGGAGGAGAGTTCCTGACGAGGAGAGGGAGCTCGAGGGAGGTTTTTATAGCACTGCAAGGTCGGTTCCCGTGGCTTCCCAGAGAAGTCACGATGGTGGCGGCATTCAAGGCGTCGTCGAGGCCGGTAAGGGTCGGTGGTGATCGATACGTGGTCGGTGATGACGTCGGCGACCGTAGTTAAGGCGAGGACGTTCTGGCGGCTGCGGATTGGGCCACGCGTCATGGGCGGCGCCGTGACAGTGACGGGTGATGGCGGTTGGCGGCTCGGGACGGTGGAGGGCGGTGCCAGTGGGAAAGCTCCGGTGCGGGGAGGGTTAGGCTGGTGCAGGTGGCTGGTGAAGCATGCGGGGCAAGCCAAGGGAGGGCAGCAGCGGGGCGGCAGGGCTCGTGGCGCTCGGGCGTGCAATACACGCGCTCTGGGCGTGCACCCGAGGTGCTCGACGAAATGCCATGGCGCCCTAGGATGCTTTTCTGCAAGTGATACTTAACAGGGTGGAGCTCCTATGAACTATAATGGTTGTAGACAAGATGATTTGGCCAGAGGATCAAGTGCCATATGCAGTTTCATAAACTTGCATAATTCTGTCATGCACACAAGGTGCTTGACCAAATGCTAGGGCCACCTAGGGACTCTTGTTGATCATGGAATTTGTCAGGATGACTTCTCCTTAGATGATAGTGAGGGTGGTGGGGTTGGTTTGTGAAAAGAGGAAACTTGCTAATGCAAGTTTGGAAGGATTTCTGTTCTGGACAGAAACTTTAGAGGAATATTTGGTGAACTTAAAGGATGAAAATGGAGCTGATATTCTGGACTTAAGGGTTTTGTTGGGAGTACTATAAGTGGGAAAAATTTCAGGATTTTTGGAGCAAGGAAGAATAGGGTTGTAGTTATAATCTAGGAAATGGACAGAATTGAAAAGAGGTTGGTTTACTTAAAATTTTCTAAAGACTAAGATAAGTATTTGCATAAAAGTGATTTATGGGCATCACATGACCTCCCATAATTTTTGTGGAATTTTAAAATAATTATTGAAAATGGTTGTAGTGCAACAGAGGCATTTAAAATGTTGAAATAGCTATTAAAAGAATAGTTTTGGGCAAATTTTATTATAAAAATAATTCCTACTATTATTAAAGTAGTAATGAAATGGTTTTAAGAAAATTCCCAAAGCCACAATATTATTTTCAAAAATTCTATATGGAGGGAAGAATTTTGGAAAACAGAAACAGAAAATACCCTGAAAATAATAAAGAACTTGATATAATTCAAAATTTTATTTCTGGCCAAATTTTTATTTAGTAAAAACATGATTAAATTTTTGGGGTGTTACAAACTCTACCCCCCTTAAGAAAATCTCGTCCTCGAGATTTATTAGGTGATTACCAAAATTAAACGCACCTTTCGAGGAGATTTTCCTAAGCTATTTAAAATAACCTATTTAGGCACAGTTGATGTGGGCTCCTGATAATTGGTGTAACTACAGTGGGGCACTAGTGCTGTGGTTCTACTGTGACTGTTACGACAAATTTGGAAAAGGTGTAAATTCCAAAATTCGCTTGCCGCACTCAAGTGCACAGTGCTTCCTCCGGCTGACAGGTGGACCCAGGGCCCACTGTCAGTCTCTTCTTCTACCTCTGGCTCTCTTCTCCCTCTCCCTCTCGCGCGCTTTCTCCACCTGCAGTGTCTAGCGCGTAGGGTATCTAGGGCCGTACTGTGGTAGTGCGCGGCGTGCTAGCTGCTGGTGCAGCATGCACTCACCTCGCGGGCCAGCGCCTTGTCGGCACTGCTCGCGGATTCGCCTCCAAACACCGGTGATCGGGCGACGAGCGGCGCTGGTGGACCTCGTTCACCATGCACCAAGCCCGGGCTATAAAACGAACGCAATGTTACTCTCTTCTTCATCACACCTTACCTCACTTCTTCTCCCTCCTCCTTTTCTGATCGCAGGAGCTCAGACGGGGGCTCCAATGGAGGACGCGCTTCCAGGGTGGTTTACGATTCTCATGTCCGGAGCAGTGGCGGCGTTGCTTGGGTTCTCGCTGCTCCTATGCGTGATGATCCTTGACGATCGCCGTGATGCCGCAGCTAGAGTGGTGGCTCTTCGAGGCGGAGGTGATCATGAGGACTAGGCATCGGTGGTGGTTACGATTGAGTGTTAGCAGCTCCGTAGAAATAAAAACCCACAAATTTTTCTCCAGAAAAAAAATTGTGGTGAGGTGAGAGTGGTCTAGTGTGCGAGGCGGTTGATTAGGTGCTAAATGTGTGTGTGTGTGTGTGTGTGGTTCTGCACTTAGTGCATGTAGGGGAGTGAGTGTGACTGTAAGCCGGGTGTCGTGGCGGCGTGTGAATTAATTCTGTGCTTGCGAAAATTTATTAGTCGCGGTGATCCCTAGTAAAATCTCCACAATTACTCATATGCAACTACAACCAAACATTTTATTCATAGGGTAAATCCCAAGATGCAACACAGACATGAAATCATGCAATTTAAACGCTAGGCTAACGAACACAACCATGGTCTCTACGGTACCAAGGTAAAATCGATAGGGTCCTGAGAAAATATCCCCGGCATTGGAACACATTCTTCTTCCCCCGGAGAGAGTGGATGGAGGAGTCGAAGAACGTTCCTTCCTTGGTCTGGCAACAGTGGTCCACCGATGGCGATCTGAGGATTCAGAATAGCAAGAGTCTGGAGGAAGTCCATCACTTTCTGGGTCAAACGCTCTTGTGCGATGACATATTGAACAAGGTTGGCTAGCATTGGATCCCTCTCTGATTGTCTGCAGGGGAAATATGCTTGTTCTCCGGGTGCTGCACGGCTTGGGAAGTAGTAATACCCCCTTTCGCTGGCACGAGGCACTGCAAACCGGAGACGGGTAATTGCTTCATAGGCAGCAACTTCTATAGCCATTTCTGAAGTTGGCATCGATTTCCCGATGAAGACGACACTTGTAGGGCCTTGGTTTGGGTCTGCTGGTGGGATGTGCGCGACTGCCCAATATTTCGAGGCGTTGTGGTTGATGCTCGATTTGAACAGCTCGTATTGGGGTGGTTGAGTGGAACCAAGAGTGTTGCGGGTGAAATCCCACAATATTCTGACAAAACTGCCCGGGGTTGCATCTGGGGTTCTCAGATGAATCCCAAGGTGCGACATGGTAGGAATGGTAGTGGAGGCAGTGTACAAAGTGAGGGATGCTGATCTTGGTTACGGGAGTGGTCTCCTATATAGTGCCTGGGCTAGGAAACATATATCAGCATGGTTACGATTCTGGGTATCAGCTCTGCTCTAGAGTGGTCGGGGTCAAAGTCACAGATACAAATCACATAACGTGACGTATTACTGTGGTTGCCGGTTAGGGGGATAGGTTGGGCACCGACTGCTAAAAGGTGTCGGCTGGCCACTACAGGTTGCCGGATAGGACGGGCCTGACTATGGACACAGAAGGGTGTGGACGGTGTGGAAACCTAGGGATAGCGACCAGGCTAAGATAGGATTAGCCAATGGTCAGCCTGGCTCTGATACCAAGGCTGCCGGGACCAGGACGCAATATCCCAAAAATTAACCCCTCGTGTCACCACCAGCCCAGGATTACCGTTATTGGTGGACACGTCCTTGTTACAGATTACCAAGCTATTACAAGAATTGGATACAAGACCATGAAGGTCTAATGATACAACAATGATTATGGTGGTGGATCACGGAGTTGCCTCGTGGTTCTTCAACGTCGATGGGGCTCCATTCCCACAGGAACGGCTGACCTGGATAATTCCTATCCGCGTGGCTGCCATCCTAGGATCCGTACGAACGTCGCTATGGTACTTCTCGTAGAACTCCTGACCTGGCCAAGTAAATAGCTAGGGACAAGCCTGTGAGTACGTTTGAATGTACTCGCAAACACCATGAACAAAAGATATACCGAATGCAACAATTAAATTATATGATCATGATGAACCATACTATATGCGTATGCTCATGATGGTCTTAAAGGCATGCTGTCAGGAATTAAATCATGGCATGATAACATATTAGCATGTGCAAATAGCTGGATATAAAAATATTAGTGATAAACAAGGAAAGTTAAAGGAAAATATAATAAAGGAAATGCCGGTCGGATGTCTAAAATGACACCACGGTAGGTCTTGAAGAGAAATGCCAAACGGGTGTCTAAAAGAGAAATCGGACGAGACAGGACCATCCGAGAACTCAGGCGACGCCACGAGAGGTCTTGAAAAGAAATGCCAGTCGGGTGTCAAGTGACGCCACGGTCGGACTTGAAGAGAAATGCCAATCGGGTGTCTACAAGAGTAGTGGCGTGATGAACCGCCTGTTAACTCGAGAGACGCCACGAGAGGTCTTGAAAATAAAATCGAGTGCCCGGGGTAGTCTAGCCAGCCCATGATACACTCAGGAAAATTCAAAATAAAAGAAACGGGTTAGTCCTCAATATCATGCATGACCATAAAAATATTTAACAAGCATGAAATATTCATGGTAGCAACAGGGTGTCAATAATTATCTTGCAAAATATTGCATGGCATGTCATAATTATTTTCCTTCGGAGACCGACACTAAGACCGACACTTGACCAACCCAGACTGTAGCCCTTAACTGTGGACACGACTATTCAAATAGGTTTAAACTCAGCAGAGGGTGTACTCTTTACCCACAAGTATAGGATTTCTTTAGTCAGCACTGAGACGCTGGCTAATTCCCATTACGGCCTTTGGGCTGAAAACACACCTAACCAGCACACACCAGATTAACCGTCCGGATACCAGGAATCACCCAAAGCATCATTTCTGAAAAACTCTAAGTCGGGGAGACAACAATCTCGAGTAGCATGGGATCACTATTAATACGCGCGGATTCCAAGGGGTGCCCCCCCTCTCGGCTACACTAGTCGGATACACCCATGCCCCATGACCCGATGACAGGATTTAGTCCATGGCCATGGAAACCCTCATCGTGGCCCTCTGTACGGTGTGTGCATGGAAAGGGGTTAACAACTTACTATACCATACCCCACCTGTGGCAGGGACAAGTGGCAGCACGAATCAAGTATGGGGGTTACCGGAACAAGACTCGATCTACGGTCGACTCAGGAGGCTCAAGTTTCCTGCAACGGTTAGCACAACAAGTATTCCTTCAACAGCAATACCAAACAGGGCCACAACCCTTTCATGCTCCAACATGCATAACAAACAGGGCATGATCACGCTCCAACGTGATCACCCTTTTGCCGGTAACGGTGTTTCTCTTATGCCTGCTCCTGCAGCTTAGTCATGACGAGTACACGATGCACGGTACGATGAAACATGCCAACACTACATGCAAATTTTACCCAAATTCAAACCATGCAAGCACTACTAGCAATATGCCAAGTTAATTTGAATTCAACATAGTCATGTTCAAATTATTCTAGCAAATAATCTACCATGCATTCACCATATCAAGTGTTCAAGATGCTTGCCTTGAGCATGCAGAAATACTGGGTGCACTCCAAAAGTCTGAAAAGTTTTCTTCCCTCCATTTTTCCTATTTTGAAGAATATAGCAATTACCACATAATTCTAAAACAGTGCCAAAAAGTGTTTCCAATATTTTTGAAATAAAAACTAAAATAAACTAGATGAAATAAGGAATAACAGAAAAGGAATCAATTTATTTGGAGCTCATATGAATTAGTTATGGAATTTTCTAAGCTGGAAAGAACGAAGAAAAAGACTATTTAATAGATACAGTAGGAACAAGTCTTAGGAAAAAAAGTTCACCTAATCTAGATTAATAGAGCATGTTTTTATAAGACTTTAGAAATTTGTATCACTGGATTTGGATTTGAAATAAAGGCTGTGGAATAATTTGAAAATTACCGAAAAAGAAAAAGAAGAAAGGCAAAGGCGCGCTCTGGGCGGAATTTAACCGTCTAGCGCTCCTGGGCCGGAACTGCTGGTGCTGCTGGGCCATGACTGTCGGACTGGCCCAGCCACGCCGACAGAGGGAGAGAGAGGTGAGGCTGACGGGAGGGGCCCGGCTATCGGGTTTGACCAGGTCCACCCCGCGTCTCCTCTCTGTCCGAGCAGAGGCGGCGTCTCCGGCGAGGCTCGCCGGTGAACGGCAGCGCCGTTCGGGGATCCGAGGCCACCGTTGTGTTTGGGAGGTTGGGGCGGTTCTCTTGGTACCCACCACGAGCGCCGAAGTGAGCGGAGTGGCCGGCGGTGGGCTTCCCGACGGACGACGGCATCGGGCAAGAGGGGGCTTTCGCCTTGGAGCTTGCTCCGGTGAAATTGAAGGGTGGGATGGATCCGCGGAACCACGGGGAGGCTTCTGGTGCAGAGACTGGAGAGAGGGGGAGGCACTAGAGAGGTGGCGAGCTCCGAGGCGGAGGCGACGGCAGTAGATGCCGGAGAGGGGGGGAGACGGCCCTCTCCGGTCGCTTAGTTGCTTGAGGGGCTTACAGGAGGTGGAGGAGAGTTCCTGACGAGGAGAGGGAGCTCGAGGGAGGTTTTTATAGCACGGCAAGGTCGGTTCCCGTGGCTTCCCAGAGAAGTCACGATGGCGGCGGCATTCAAGGCGCCGTCGAGGCCGGTAAGGGTCGGTGGTGATCGATACATGGTCGGTGATGACGTTGGCGATCGTAGTTAAGGCGAGGACGTTCTGGCGGCTGCGGATTGGGCCATGCGTTGTGGGCGGCGCCGTGATAGCGACGGGTGACGGCGGTTGGCGGCTCGGGACGGTGGAGGGCAGTGCCAGGGGGAAAGCTCCGGTGCGGGGAGGGTTAGGCTGGTGCAGGTGGCTGGTGAAGCGTGCGGGGCAAGCCAAGGGAGGGCAGCAGCGGGGCGGCAGGGCTCGCGGCGCTCGGGCGTGCAATACACGCGCTCTGGGCGTGCTCTGAGCGTGCACCCGAGGTGCTCGACGAAATGCCATGGCGCCCTAGGATGCTTTTCTGCAAGTGATACTTAACAGGGTGGAGCTCCTATGAACTATAATGGTTGTAGACAAGATGATTTGGCCAGAGGATCAAGTGCCATATGCAGTTTCATAAACTTGCATAATTCTGTCATGCACACAAGGTGCTTGACCAAATGCTAGGGCCACCTAGGGACTCTTGTTGATCATGGAATTTGTCAGGATGACTTCTCCTTAGATGATAGTGAGGGTGGTGGGGTTGGTTTGTGAAAAGAGGAAACTTGCTAATGCAAGTTTGGAAGGATTTCTGTTCTGGACAGAAACTTTAGAGGAATATTTGGTGAACTTAAAGGATGCAAATGGAGCTGATATTCTGGACTTAAGGGTTTTGTTGGGAGTACTATAAGTGGGAAAAATTTCAGGATTTTTGGAGCAAGGAAGAATAGGGTTGTAGTTATAATCTAGGAAATGGACAGAATTGAAAAGAGGTTGGTTTACTTAAAATTTTCTAAAGACTAAGATAAGTATTTGCATAAAAGTGATTTATGGGCATCACATGACCTCCCATAATTTTTGTGGAATTTTAAAATAATTATTTAAAATGGTTGTAGTGCAACAGAGGCATTTAAAATGTTGAAATAGCTATTAAAAGAATAGTTTTGGGCAAATTTTATTATAAAAATAATTCCTACTATTATTAAAGTAGTAATGAAATGGTTTTAAGAAAATTCCCAAAGCCACAATATTATTTTCAAAAAATTCTATATGGAGGGAAGAATTTTGGAAAACAGAAACAGAAAATACCCTGAAAATAATAAAGGACTTGATATAATTCAAAATTTTATTTCTGGCCAAATTTTTATTTAGTAAAAATATGATTAAATTTTTGGGGTGTCACAAAAGTCTTCTATCCTTTATGCTTATTTTCTAAAAGAGAGATGGGTAAGAAACATGTAGAAAATATGATCTAAATGCTATAAAATTTCATGATGTGAGGATACACACATGCTTTTTAGAATGGAGTTGACATATTTTTGCTGTACTGGAGCAGACTAGTTCCTTGGCCACTTGAATCTGCTTATTATCAGTAGGAGTTGGGTTTCTCTGTGCTGGAGCAGTATCTATGAACACTGGAGTTGGTTTACTATCTCCTGGCGTTTGGATCTTTTGCAAAGACCTTGTTTGTAACCCTTCAAATTCTAACATAGCCGTCTTCCCCTTGCGTGCCTTATATAGAAGAATGGTGGTTCAGTTATAAAACATGCTACGGCAGAGAGATGGAATAGGTACTGAAGAATAGAAAGGCATGACATATTGACATGTATTCCCTCCATCCGAAAATAAATGGATGTTTCTAGGCGTATTTTAGTTCCAGATACATCCATTTTTAACCATTTCTGCGACATGTAATCCGGACAGAGGGAGTATGATGTAAGAGCTAGGGATACGACAGGACAACAGAGTAAAAAAAACACTAGTTGAATGTAAAACTGTATGATAGCGGAATACATACAGAAAAACACTAAGGCAACATATGCATGTATGATTGGGAAACTAAGATGGCATTGCAACAGACTACTAGAACAACACTTCAATGTAAAAAAAATGGTATGGTAGATAGATGGAGTACATACTGATGAATAACAATGCATAAGATATTCAGAAGCATGATGTCCAAACTAAGCAGATGGCATTGCGACAGAGTAGAATGATAGTACTTGAATTCTAAAACATGTTATCATGAATGGAATAGGTACTGAAAAACAGGAAGGCATGACATATTTACATGCATGATCAGCAGGCTAAGCACATGGCATTGCAACAGAGTAGATGCACTCCAGGACATTATATGCATGCTGTACCCATATCACGGGTCAAGTTAGAGCAAGGACCTTGTGGGGTGAATAGGATTCATCATCTTTCTGCAAGTCTTCTGAAGAACTGCCTTTACATGTTCCATCATATTGGGTATCATTGACGTCAAGTTTGTTGGTCATTACATTGCTCCGTGAGGTTCTTGTGGATATATCAGTGTGTGCAATTATATCTGACATGCATGGAAGACAACTAGTAGTTAGATTTATGTAATGAGTGCCTGTAGGAGACGACATAAATAGTAGGACTGGTCTTAACTAGCAGCAACAGGTCTCAAAAACTAAAGGGAGAACACAAATGAAAGCTACAGAATATGTATCGTTTGTACTCTTGATTAACTAGATGGCACAAAAAAGTATTAAAGAACAACATAGGTAATACTAGAAGTGGTATAATCACTAGCCTATGGGATTGCATTGGCTGATGGATGATAACTATGGAACAGCGTTACCTAAAGAACAAGTCTCTTATCTGAACTATGGAACAGTGTAAACTCCTGAACACGACTCTTAAGAGATCAGCATGAATATACAGTGAAATGTGATAATCTATTTTCCATGCTTAGATGAATAAGAAAGCCATAAATCTTGCACACAAGTAAGATGAGGGTACAACCTATCTGGCTGCCATCCATAGGAGTGAGCATCATGTGCTGACTTGTCGATGGCCCTGCAGTTGTTGTGGCTGTCCATGTCGGGCACGCACATTCGATGCAGGGAACTATTGAGTGGGGACCATAGCTCCCTTCTGATGTATGCTTCCCTTGTTGGAGTAGCTGCGGTGAGAAGGAAGACGGTGTGGCTGAAGATGCAGAAAACGCATAATGTTAAGAACGACACATATCTCTGATCTGAAGAAATACCCTAAGAGATCAACAGTAAGGTACGAGAGTGGTCACACGTGTGTTGACTAAAAACTAAATTGGGGTCACACGATTTTATTTTATTTTGGTACTGTCCGATCTACGCCAGATGGCCTTATGGCCATCTTGTGCCTCCTGGCTGACACTGTTCAGAATCTTCCCTCAAGAGCTAGCAACCACTGGCAGAGCAGCCTACCTCCGCTGTCCCTGGCCGCGAGAGCTCCGACCAAAACCCCGCTCCCTGGCCCACCGCACTGCCGTGGTTGCACCGCCCCCGGCCAATCCACAAAGACTCGCCGTCATCCAGATCCGGTGGCGGCAGTACCTTCAACCCACACAACTCTAAGATAGCCACCTAAGCGCTGCTTCCGCGGCGAACTTGCGCGCCCGCACCCTTACGATAGACACTAGCCAACCGGCAGCCTAGGAGCTCCGCCGCCTCGAGGGGTGCTTCTTCCCATTGGGAATCGACTGGCCCAGAATTAAAATTAAGATGACTGACACCTAAATAAAGTGATTTAAGATGATTGTATGACCTATCTTGCTGCCCGGTGAAGTAGGCAGCTCCAGCTGCCGAGTCGGTGAAGCCGGCGCGGTTGCGGTGGCTCCCGGCGGCAGGAAAGCAGATATGTCGTGACGGTCAACGGCTATGGGGAAGCAGCACCGGGGCCCTGGACGCATCCGAAGTTGGAGCCGCTCTGGCGCCGTGCACAACGGCGCGAGTGAATCGGCTCTGGTACGGTTCACGCGGTCGTCGTCGAGGCAGCTCCGGCAGCACGGAAGGCACACGGCCTAGTGCACGACGGCAAACGGACAACGGCTCCGGCATTGGGGAGGAGGGCCGCAAGGAATTTGGTGCGGTGGGGGCGCCATGGAGGAGGGGCTGAGGTTTCGCGGCTGGGAAGAAGGGAGCTTCCGGGGAGAAGGTTATTTGGCGCCCACGGTGTATGAATGGGGAATTGGGAGGGGGAACCATGTCTTACGGACGCATTTGTCTGAAATGTGTGTGTGTGTGTGGGGGGGGGGGGGGGGTTACAGTTCTACCCCTGCCTTTAGGCTTCTCGGCTTGGGTCTGTGTCTTGAGGGTCGGGGATAGTAGAGTAACTTTGCTTCTCCCAAATAGTGGGCGCGAGCAATTTCGGGCGAGGAGGGCGTGTTTTGAAATAGTGGGCGCGAGCGATTTTGGGCGAGGAGGGCGTGTTTTGAAATAGTGGACGTGAGCGATTTTAGCCGAGGAGTGGGTGTTTTGCTGCCCATGGTTTATGAATTATTCGGTGCCTGCCATTTCGGCCGAGGAGAGGGTATTTTGCCGCCCATGGTTTATGAATTATTCGTCACCTGTCATTTCGGCCGAGGAGAAGGCTCGCTTGGATGAAGTTACGAACCTACCCTCGATGTACAACAGGCCAATTGATGCGTGTACCACATATGCCGGTACTTTCGCGTCTCCCATTTATTTGCTCGGGCGAATTCCACCGAGCAGAGGGTGTTTAGCGGTTCGTTCAAATTTTGGGAGAACGAGCGTCCACGTCTACCTTACCAAGTCGATTCGAATCAAATTTTGAAATATTAGCTTGCCACTTCTTTTTTAGATGGTGAGATGATGCTCGGGACTAATGTGTTTTTACATGCTCGTTGCTAACGATTTACTATATGACAAGTAGTTGACCCACTCAAAAACAGGAACCAAACCCAAAATGAAATATCTCGATTCAATGAAATAGCTTAGTCACCAGGTCAAAATAGTGAACTAAATCCAAAATTTAACACCTCAATTGAGTAGCTTGTTGTATTATAGTACTCCATGAACATGCTGAAAATCAAATTAATGAACTTGTTTGATACACATATCTCTGTTCATGTGTGGATTGCAGACAACATGGTCTCCAATTCAAATATTTGAATGCAAATTTATATCGAAACATGGTTTATATCAGTCTTTGATGCATAAACGCGACCTCCCCCTCTCCTGGATTCCTATTCTCTCTCGCTGACAATCTTCGTTTCTATCGCACGCATCCAAACACAAACCTTGTCAGTCCCTCCCTCTGTGTGTGTGTGTGTGTGTGTGTGTGTGTCGGTCTTTCTAATTCGCATGCACACTCCATGTATAGGTCTCTCTAGCACACAATGTATGATTCTCTAGTCCAAGCTAAATATCTAGGGTGCACTCATCATACGCACACAAATTCCCTAGCTCGTTGTCCGTAACTCTCGCACGCACCACTCTGTCATCTCGGAGCTCTTCCCTCTCTCTCTCTTGAACTCTCCATCTCCCTGGGTCACACATACACATGCATATCTCACTCACACTCGATAGACCCATCTAAAACTCTCTCTCTCTCCATCTCACACGCACACACACACAATCTCACGCCTAGCTAAGTATGACTGTCTCTCACTCAATTGTAGGCACACGCAGTCCCTTCTATGTATATGACTATTTCTCAGTCTCCATCACAAACATATGATTGTCTCTTTCCCTCACTTGGTCTATCTCAATTTCTCTCGGGGCATCTTTCTATCGCACACACACCTCGTCCCTCGATCTCCCACCCATATAGTCCCCTCACGATCTCGAGGGATCTCTCTATCACAAACACACCCTCTCTCCCTCCCCATGCGTCCATCTTCTCCATGCGTCCCTCTCGATCTCTGTCCCTTGTTGGCCAGACCTCTATTGGACATGTGTTATAGGGGTGTCTCTCTCTGTTGCAAACAATCATGCACTAGCTATCTTCATGTATCTCCTCACCTCGCTTTTCTATCTCGGAGATGCATGCGTGATATGTTTGCCTAAGTAACGAACACACTCTCTCTCTATTTTATCGTTTGTTGTCCTTTTCTCTTTCACACACACTCTTTTGCACACTCACTCTTTCTCCTTCACACGCACTTGATCTCTCTCGACTTTGGTACTCTCTTCGGTCCATAGCATATAGATTTATTGAAAAGTCAAACTTCACAAAGTTTGACCAGGTACGTGGAGAAAAACATTTACATCTAGAACGGAAAACATATATCATTAGATTCATCATGAGATGTAGTTTCGTATGATGTATCTTTGGTATTGTAGATATAAATAATATTTGCGTAAACCTGGTCAAAGTTTCCAAAGTTTGACTTCTAAAAAATTTATATGCACTGCATTATCGAACGGATGGAGTATCTCTTTCCCCCTCTCAGCTATCTGACGCACCACTCAGCCATATCGGGGCTCCTCTATCTCTCTCAAACTTTATATCACCCTGGTTCACACATGCACATATCTCGCTCGTGCTATGTAGACCCATCTAACACTCTCCGCCCTTGTTCTCTCTCTATGTGACACGCACCCCCCTAAGTACCATAATCTCTCACACCATCATAGGCACACACACTCCCCCCTAAGTATGACTATCTCTCACTATCCATCAGGAACACACGTATTGTCTCCTTCCATCCATACGCCTATCTCGATATCTCTCGGGGTATCTTCTATCGCGCACACACCTTGTCACTAGATCTCCCACCCATGTAGTCCCATCACGATCTCCAGGGGATCTCTCTGTCACAAACACACACTCTCTCCTCCCCATGCTTGTATTTTCTCCATACGTCTCTCTCGACCTCTCTCCCTTGTTTGTCAGACCTCTCTTGGCCACG
Organism: Thinopyrum elongatum; assembly: GCA_011799875.1. Taxonomy (NCBI): domain Eukaryota; kingdom Viridiplantae; phylum Streptophyta; class Magnoliopsida; order Poales; family Poaceae; genus Thinopyrum; species Thinopyrum elongatum. The sequence goes on from CM022300.1 coordinate 335,112,106, forward strand.
TGCTAGGGGTCTTTCTCTCTCGGTTGTAAACAACCACACACTATCTCCTCACCTTGCTTCCGCTGTCGAAGATGCATGTGTGATATGTTTGCATAAGACACACACATTTTTTCTCTACTTTATCGTGTGTTGTCCATGTCTCTTTCACACATGCACACACACTTTTTTCACTCACTCTTTCTATTTCACACACACACACACACTCTCTCTCTCTCTAGTTAGGTACTCTCTCACGTCCATAAACATATGGTTGTTTTGAAAAGTCAAACCTCAGAAAAGTTTGACCAGGTATATGTGGATAAAAACATTTACATCTGGAACGATCATTAGATTCATCACAACATGTACTTACTTCATACTATCATTTATCTTTGGTATTGTAGATATAAGTAATTTCTTTATAAACTTGGTCAAAGTTTTAGAAGTTTGACTTAAAAAAAAGGCACTACATTATCGAACGGAGGGAGTAGCTCTTTCTCTCTCTACTATCTCTCACGGGACTCCCCTCTCACTCGATCTCTCTTTACCGATGGATTATACGGTCACTGTGTCAGCGTATAGCTCTGTATATTGTTTAGTTGACCAGTCAACCAGTCCACATGCTGCCTTGTCAGCTCGTGTTCTCTATCTTCGTGTGTTGGCCCATGTGGCAGTGGGTGAAAATAAGTAAACTAGAGGCCCATCTGACACGCGATGAAGTAAACAAAGTTGAAACCACTCTCGGTAGCACCCCGCACGCTAGTAAATCAGCGCTTCTATGCACACGACACATGCACAGTCGATGCATGCACGATTCAGACGTGGCAGCACCAACAGCTAGCGTGCATGCAGGAGCACTGTTGGGGAAGGAGAATCGTGCAGGCGTCGTGCGTGAAGCAATTCCGCTAGTGAATTGAGGGCACACTTCTTCCGCGTGAAGGACGCACTCACGCACACTACACCACTACGCGGCGGCATGCACACAAGGACGCACTCGCGCACACCCAGCACAAAATACACACCAGCACACGTGTACACCGGCGTCGCCGCCGGCTGAGATGGACGGTGAGGCAGCCAACAAACGGAGGCGTCTCGAGCCAAAACCGCACCGGCGAGCCTGGACTTCATCAGCAGCCACCCCGACGACGTGCTGCTCGTCATCATCGCCCTCCTCCCCACTAAATCTGCCATGCGGACCACCCTGCTCTCCCGGCGGTGGCGCCCCCTCTGGGGCCGCATCCCGCTCAACCTCACCATCGACAGCTGCCTCTGCGACGGGGATTGCAAACACATGGCCGCAGTCTCCAAGATCCTTGCTTCGCACCCTGGGCCAGCTAGACGCCTTGACATCCGCATGTTCAGTACCAACTGCAAGGTACAAGCCAAGTTCAATGAGTGGTTCTTATCCCCCACCCTAGATTAGCTCGAGGAGCTCAGGTTTGAAGCTGGATGATGTCGCTCTCTGCCGCCGTCTGCGCTCCGCCTCACGCCAACGCTGCGCCGCGCCAGCTTCAGCTCCTGCTATTTTCCCCAGATTAATGCCGCGCCTACCCTTCTTCTCCCTCAACTCAAGCAACTCGACCGCTTCGACGTTGACACCTTGAAGAAGGCTATGGAGCACCTGCTCCCCAGCTGTACTGCACTCGAGTACCATCATCTTCGGCAGATCCACGGGTTCATTAGCCTCCACATCGCCTCGACGAATCTCCGATGGATTTATGTGTCTTGCTAGCCCCGTAACAAGACATCAATTGGGAAGAGATCACTCGAGCTGTTCCACGTTATGGTCATTGAGAATGGGCCTTTCCTTGAGAGATTGCTTGTATCTGATCTAGAAGGTCCAACAAAAACCAGGGTCATTGACGCGCCGAAATTGACAACGTTGGTGTACTCATCTGCCAAATTCTCCGAACTCTTTATTGGATCCGTAATCGTTCAGGTACAACACTCATCTTCTTCTCCATCTTCTTGAAATTCACATTTTTAAATTTCTTCTTGATGTATTTACGACTGTCATCCAGAAAATGATTCCCACAAGCTTGACCCAGTCTGTACGCATAGTGAAGATCTTGGCAATAAAATATATCAGCCCCAATCTAGATCAAGTTGTTGGATTCCTTACATGCTTTCCGTGCACGGAGAAGCTACTCATTGAGGTGAAACTTCCTTCCGATTAGTAAACGGTAATCACAACGGAGCTCAATTTTTTCGTAATTTTCCCAAATTACGATGACAAGTGTAGTGTTCAAAACTGCATCTACGCATTGCACCGAAAGAAATGTTTTTAGTATTTTTTCTCACTTGATCACCTGCATCATTTTTTTGTTGTACTAGTAGCCTAGGATAGTCATAGAGGCAAGTAACTTAGACTAGTAACTCTATGGTTAGCCTAAGAGCAAGTACTACCTCCGTCATGGTTTACTCTTCGTACGTATTTTGTAGTATCAAAATTTGACCATAGATTTAACTAACAAAATGTTAATGCATGTCACTAAAAATTATATCGTTGGATTCGTATTTGAACATAATTTCAAATGGTATAATTTTTGGTGACATGCATTGGCATTTTCTTAGGTAAATGTATGGTCAAAAGTTTACACTAAATATGAGGTAGTACAAAAGTGGGCTATAACGGCCCTCCACTATGTAGGCCAAAACACGTGCCAAATTCACTTCTGATGCATTTGGCATCAATGCCCTCCATTACTCACCTGGTGCCCCAATCTGGATCACCTACTTTGCTTCGATGCCAAATTAACTCACGCAATGAAAAAACACTTTCCTGGGAGAGGGAGAGGACTGAGGCAATAAAAAACACTTGTTTGAGAGAGGGAGAGGCTGGTGTAGTTGGTTTGATTGATTTGTTTGTACATGTGGGTCTATGTGCACAGCGGTGCCAACTCTCTCACATTGCTAGAGCGGTGCCAAAATCTTTTGATTTGACATCGACGCATATTGTATGTGGCATACTTTTGAGAAATATGGCATCGGCCACATAGTGGAAGGCAACAAATGCCCAAGCTCTTCACGTGTTCCTAGGTAATGACAGGAAAGAGAAAGAGAGAGTGAAAAAATATCACTAGCCTTAGAGCCAACCCTATCGTATGAGCGAATGATATTGGTACCTCTTGATGACACGACAATCCTATATAGCCAGCTACTCTAATATGTTCTCTTCTTTTGCAGATAAAAAAGACCCGAAAGTGAAAAATGTGCTGCACTATAACAATCTCATCGAATGCCTTGATCTCCATCTTACAGAAATTGATTCGATCGACTACCGAGGCAGCACATCTGAGATTAAATTGGCTAGGTTCTTTGTTCTGAAGGCAAGTGTGCTCAAGGTAATTAGGTTTGGCATTCTCTGGCGCAACAATGAATGACGTGCTGATCACCGCAAGCGTCTAAGCCTAAATGACAAAGGCTCCGCAGAAGCTGAATTTTTTTTTGAAACATCAAGTCACCAGAGACTCAAAAATTTATTTGCCCATTAGTGACTTGTCAGGGCGGTGGATTTAGTTTGTACGATAATGTTGTATCCACCTAAAGTAATGAAAGTTCTTACGTAAACTTCCTAATAATTCCTTCTTCGTAGGTGCAACATTACTCCTAGCATTTGTAATATCAGTTTGAAACTTGTAATATTACGACTATCCAGCACGAGGTACTATGTTACGATAAATGTTCGCGTGCATAGGTGCGGCAACGATATACCCATTACTCGAGTACAATATTTATTATTACTCATGGCAACACACGGGAAATTATGTCAAACACGGCTAATTAAGCAAGCTAGCTCTACAGCCATGATGATACTGACTGCACATGGTGAGGCTGACTTTGGTATGCCGAACACGACGCCTACACTCAGGTGTCATGTCCGGTGCAGGGTCTTGTCACTTCATTGTGAGGAGCAGCACGTAATAATTTGACCAACGGTTAGTACAGTACTACTACATTGGTAGTACTACTAGTACTAGGACCACCGTCTGGATTTAGTAGTACTACCACCTCCATCTGGATTTAGTATTTGACTAGCAATATCTAGTAATGCATGTCACAAAAAATATACTACTCCCTCTGTAAATAAATACATGGAGTATTGTTTTATTCGGTTTTGAATGTAGTTCCCGATGATATTATACACTCTCCCTTCCGGTAGATGCCTCAAATATGAAATCTCATCAATCGGACTACTATTGTACTCCCTCCGTATTGGTGCATTAGTCATGTTACGAAAACCAAGTGATCCCAAAACTTTTAGGCGCGGTGCATTAACTACCCACCTCGTTCCCTGTTTTTTGCCACGAAAAAAGAAATCAGCCAATAGGAGACGCGGGGTTCGTATGCATTCAATGACTTGAGACTACTTAGCACAACATGCAGTGCTCAGTTCTCTGCATGCAATGACATTAATTACAAAATACTAAACATCAAAGTTCTCTCATTTTGCCCCAACTTGGTCTTGGTGAGATGACTACTACACTGCACCGGTACGGAGAGAGGACCGAGGAGTAGATGGCCAACACACACGTGAATGCAACACAGTCTGCACTTCTCATATAAAGGCTCCCCGCCAGTCCAATCTATGAAATCCTATGCACCTACGCACCCTAACCAAGGGCAAGAGTGATCACTCCAATCGCAAGATTAGTTGACTAGAAGCTAGACCCATGGAGGCGATGAGCGCGAGCATGAGCTAGCTATGCCAGATGGTCCACGACGCCGGCCTGCGGCCCGACACCGAGGAACGTCTCCAGGTCGTGCTTGAGGCCGCCAGGGAGAGAGGCCTCTTGGACGACAGCTTCGTCTCCTTGTTCGACGAGGTCCTCGTTGGCTTCCTCGACAAGTTCACCGTCGTCAAGAAGCTCGTGGACGACCTTGACGTACGCCTGCAGTCCACGCACGCAGGCTCGATGATACCTGCCACCCTCAACGGCCTCTATGGTGACAACCTCTTCCATGCACTGGTGGCCCTGGGACTGCCCGCTGTCGCGCCGGAGAATGTCCACCTCGAGGTCGCACTCGCCGCGCAGCGCTTGGCGCAGCAAGACACCATCGACATAATCACCCACGTCTATGAGGAAATCGTCCACAAGGACTACTACGTGCAAGAGGAGGACGATAGGACGCTGGCCTTCTTGGACCGCAGGGCAACCTTGGACGACATTGTTCAGAAGCACGTTGAGCTCGCCGCCAACGCCGCTGCTCCTCACACGTCGGTTGGTGACCCGGTGCACTAGGGCGTGAGGATGTCATTGATGGATCCGTATGTATCTTTATCTTTCCGTCAATTCCATGTAGTAGTATATTGTACTAGTAATTATCTTACCTTTCGCATCAACTTCATTATTTTTCGTACGTACTCCCTCTGTTCCTAAATATTTGTCTTTTTAGAGATTTCAAATGGACTACCACATATGGATGTATATAGACATATTTTAGAGTGTAGATCCACTCATTTTGCTCCGTATGTAGTCACTTATTGAAATCTCTAGAAAGACAAATATTTAGGAACGGAGGGAGTACCATGCATGAACCGCGCAAGAACCAAACTTCTCATTACTCTAGGGAAAATCATTATTTCTATCTATTGGTCGCGTCAAGGAGCAGAACCAAATTTTACAAGTTACAAGTTCAAAAGGAAAAGCCTGCCGTGTTCGCGTCGCACCCCCACACGGTTGGTCCGGCACGCCGCTCAAGGGGGAATGCGTGCTATTTTGCATTTTCACTTACAAGTGGGACCGCAGTTGAGCAAATCGACTATCGGCAAACCCCCACCCCGCCTACCGCGCGATGGCTGAGTTAGAGAAAACAGGAGGGTGAAGAGATAGCTGTAGCACGGACTCCAAGAAAATTGGTGTCAGATGGGACTCGTGTGGGTGGTGTGTGCCGTACTGCTAGATGTGAATGCTAGTTATGGCCCATGCCACCCCACTATATCGAGGTGCTGGTTACATAGAGCGAACACATTATCTCTCCAGGAGTACGGTACACCACTAGTACTACTCACATTATCGTGAAATTTCCTGGAGTCCGTGCTCAGCCCTCCTCTCTCTCTTCTCAGCCAGCCAGCAGACGCGCGGAGTGTGCCCATTGTCTGTTTCCTCACATGCGGTCCCACATGTCAGTGAAAACGCAAGACGACCCACTGAACCTGCACATCTTTCACCTCGACGTGCTGGTGATGAAAAACAAAATCCAATAAAGATCTTCGGTGGCCGCTTTTGGAGTTACTCAAGAGTAAGATTCTATTTACAGTTTAACCCAAGATGCACATCATGTGGCTTCAACTAGCACTCCATTTTCTTGCATGACACGACCTGGATGCTGGATGTCCCACGTGTCGGCAAAAGGAGGAAGAACTCGACCCAATCTTTTCCACATTTAGACCGGAGGAGCAGGAAACACGGCAATCCCTGTGCCTACATCATACGTACAAGCCCACCTCATGCTATCACCATATTTCTTGTCCTCCGTGTGACACCTAGCTCTAGTTGATGGTATACTACTACTAGGACTAACTATTGCACTAGCATACTATTAGGTTGGCTCTATGTGATGTGGCAACTTCATATAACCCGATGTTGGCTATACTACTATGGTACTCACACTCCAAGAAGTGACTCGAAAACCATTCATAAATTGAGTTTATCACATGCATATGCAAATGTACCATTCATTACATACAACAAGTCATCAACACACAATGACAATGAGGATACATGTTGGATTACAGATTATTTCCAACAAAACATTCTAGCAAAAACTAAAGTTTTTATCACACAACAAATAACAAGCAATGAAATGAACTTCAGCTCAACCAATCCTCGGCGTTGGAAATGCTTGCTTTGAACCATAAGTAAGCCTCTGGGAAGGGCCAGCTATTGTCAATATCGAGACCAACGCAGGACTCATCATCCAGGCTGAAGCAGCCTATATCAGGACGCATATTGTCATAGCCAGGGTAGGGAACCATAGCAATGTCCGAGGTATAGATACATTGCTTCTCATAAATGGTAGTAACATTGTGCCAACAGCAGCTGGATCGCCTTTTACCATCATTGGATAGTTTTGTCCAAGGAAGAGTGAGTTTTCTCCAAGACTATCAATGCGGAACCAGGCAGAAGGTGTTGGCGCTAGCACACTAGTATCCACCCCGAATACCCTGCAACAGATGTTGGAATAGGTCCGGAGAGTGCGTCCATGGGAGACAACACCTGCTTCCTTAGTAACATCAGCAGTGCCCTGTATAGATACAAGAAGAGGTGATCCATCAGAATAAGTTGCCAGGCGCCATGGAGTATGTAGGTCCCGCTCGTCCTCATGCTCGTTATCATCACCATCGTCATCTCCCCCTTGGTTATAACTTTTTTCAAGTATAGGTAGTGCAATGTTCACAAGATCTTGGAAACACAAGAAGGTTAAGTAGTACGGGGATACTAACTCGCATGCACGTGGATGAAATAATTATAATTACGGTGGAAGACAAACGTACCGAAACAATAAGGATTCCATGCAAAAATAGTGCCACGAGTGGTGGCAGCAAACACAAGATGCTCGTATTGAATTGCATCACAGTACTCATCCGTGTGCAAAAATTGATTTTTGAGCAATATCCATCGAGGTGTGGAAGTAAGGACAGCAACAAGCTTGTCGAAGATCGCAACAACATGATAGTTCGTGTAATCCCAAGAGCGGTTGGGAACTTGACAAATTGCTATCTTCTGTAGACGACAGTCACCATGATCGTATTTGAACGTACGTAGATCATCTGTGGGCTCAACCTCAGGGCACTCTGAGATTTTTGGAAGTGGAACCTGGTGACGAGTGTACACATTCACAAGTTCCCACTCGCAGTTGTACCCAATATAAACAACCCAATCTCCATTTGCGCCTGCCCAGGCCTTACCCTTAGGCGATGGCATCTTAACATCACACATATCATTATCAAGCGGCATCAACTTGCACAAGGCGAGGCTTCCGTCGTCCCCGTGCCAGTGAGCATGGTCATGGCGAAGAAGATAGGGGAGATCAAACTGCTCCTGAACCCTTGGGTTCTTTGTAATGATGTTATTTGTAGAGTCGAGAATGGTCTTGAACGAACATGCCATGCTAGCCGAGGTGATGACGTTGCACCGATCAATGAGTTCCTCCACCATGTTATCTTTCAGATCGGGGCAAGAATAACGGGGTCATTTCCGACCTGTTCCCTCCATGGAGAAGACGATCGAACAATGGCAGAAGGAAGGGTGAAGGCAAATGGAGGGAGGAAGAGCGTGCGACAGCAGTTCCAAATTGAGAGGGAAAGGCGAAGAGGCGGTGGATGGTTGCCATGGTACAGGAAGAGGTGCCCCGGCCTACATAGACGTCCGTTCGGAAATTGTACAAAAGGACTCACCATCGTCTCACTCACATGTTGGAACGGGACCACATGTCAACGGAACATGGTGTGTCATTTCTCGTGCAAAATGCGATCTGGCCGCGTTGGCCCGAGGTGCCGCATTATTTCTCAACTTTATTTTTTAATGGCGTGCCGTTTAGTTTTGAAGCACAACTAATTGGTACTGTATGCAGAGAAAATATAAACTACTCTACCACTACTCCACCTCTACTAGTATTATCAAAAAAGGTACTATATAGGCTGGAGCTTCAGCGCTTACTTGCTAAGGGCTGCCCACTTGCTTCTCACACTATCACCCTCTCTCCAGATCTAAAAAAGAAGGCGGTGGCCCCTCTCTCTCCCTTCTCACTGGTGGTCACAGATCCGCCAGGATCCCATCCGCCGGGGAAGAAAAGGATGTGTAGCGTTGACGCACTCGTCATCGGCGAGCGAGGTCACACACTGATGACAAAGCCGTCCTCTCAGACCTAGCGCCCGCGCGGGATGGCCTCCGTCCCCAAGCTCGCTGCCGTAGTGTGTGCGGAGGACGACGACCATGAGTGAAGCCACTTCCCGCCGACCCTCAAGTATGCTACCTCTTTTCGAACCATACCCTTGTTCTATTGCCCCATCTGCCACGTCGCTCTATGTGGATCTTTTTCCACTCCACCATCTCCCCAATTTGCTATCCTTTGCTCTGCTGGTCACACAGACAAAAACCTTAATTTTCACTATTAAAGGAAACCCTACTTCATGCAGACTAATCCATGTCTGGGATGAATAAGGAAAGGAAGGGAGAAAGTACTGTCGAAGAGACTAGGTATCGAACCCACCTCTAGGTTGAAAAGGGAAAAAATCAGTAGCTAAGGAACGAGTCTCGTGTCTCTTGGTTGAAAAAGGGTAGAAAGGCATGACAACGCAATGGAGAATGACCAGGTCGATCGGTTTGTTGTCCTCACATAGGAAAAAGGTGGCTAAAGAGAACAAAAATGGGACGTAATCCACATATGCTGCCTAGATATTTGTTGCTCTGGGCAACCATACCTCCCTCACCACTCTATGCGTCCGTGGAGGTACATCGTACTGGTGCGCCCACTGTCCGAATGGGCCTCCCATGCTCTTATTGCCACTTTTTTGATGTTAGTATAACGCCACCGGTAAAGTCAAGCAATGCTACTGCTAAAGTGATGCCACATTTAACTAATGCCGCACTCAGTCTAATGCCACCGATAAATTTAAGCAATGCCATTTAATGTCACTAGATTATTTTAGGGTTAGCTGTTGATTGTGGATGTATTAAAGATTTTTCAGCTAAGGCATTCTAATGCTGTTGCACAGCCAGTATACCAACGATGAAACTTGTTACTACCTTCAGATTTTTGCACTGTTAATGCTTATAGATTACATACCTCACTTTCATGAGGTAAGTCAATTTTTTTGTACAGTGTCACCAAAATGCCAAGGCGTTGATGAGATCTTATTTTGGTTAAAATGCACAAAAAATTATGAAGAGAAGAGGAAAGGTCAAGAGTGGGCACCTCCTCCTTCGGCTGTTTTCTTGATTCGTTTGATCAAGTTTTTATGTTTGATCGATTATCAAGATTGGGATAGCAAATATTAGGTCCCCTCGAGTTCGAAATGATATTTACCTTGAAGGTACATGGTTTGCAAAAAAAATTATACTGTTAGTAGTTAATAATGCTAGTTACCTTCAGACTTTTGTATTTGGTTTAATGTTGTTGCACAGCTAGTATACCAATGCTGAAACTTGTTACCTTTACATTTTGTATAGTTAATGCTTATAGAAATCTTCCAGTGCTAGCTTATGGAAATCTGTTCAGTAAAACCATTGTACTGTACCCCGTAATAAAAAAACTACTCTACTGTTGCACTAGCTGCTGGATTAGTGTATATTTTTACTATTTGAATGGTGTTGCATTAGCATATGGACATATATAAGGTGTGGCAAGCTTTACCAGATATGTGCTCAAGAAAACTACTGCCTGTTTTTCTAAATACTAGATGTTTGGGTACTTTAAATTGAACTGTGAAAATGTCTTATATTAAGGAACAGAGGGTGTAGAGTTCACTCAAATTATGCCGGTAAGTCTAGTCACACCTTTGTTAAAATTAATGTTCATTATGTTATCGGAGGAGGTCTGCATGTTTGTCTCTAATGCCTGTTGATTACATACCTGACATCATGATGTAATGGTAAGTCATTTCTTTTTGTACAGTGTCACGGAATTGTCAAGGCGGTGATGGCATTTTATTTTAGTTTAACTACACAAAATATGCTTAAAAGAAGAGGAAAGGTCAGGAATGGTTCAATCTTTCAGAAAATACTATGTATGCCTTCCTGACATCAGCCGTTGTTGCCTTATTTATTCCTTCAAACAGGTGGTTAGAAACAGTCTTGCTACCTTTTCCCATTAAGAAATTGGAATGCTTATATTTGTGAGTCTATGCTTCAACTAGTGCCACTTTTATAGTAATCACACTTTCAATATCTGTGTAAACAGGGATACTCGATTTTAGTGGAACTGCACAAGAAGTCCAAATGGTTCAACATTATGAGCATGTTTTCTTCCAAACCGTTATATCCAATTGGTGGTACTATGAGCTGTTCATTACGAAAGTACATGGTTTGCTACTATCTTGCTACTCTTTTTGTACTGTCATTAGATAGCAATATTAGTGGTTTGCATGTGAATTTATTGGCAGGGTGGACCTACATTGGAGGTGCAGGACATGATTCAATGATTGGATGCTCAATTTTGGTTGTACCGATTTCACCTCTTCCATCACCGCGAACATGGATATCCTTGGTCTGATGAAGAATAGGCGCTATATTTCTGCTCTGTACCATCAAATCAATTCAGTACAAAATTGTCCAGGGCAAAACATGACAGTATCAAATTGTCCAGTGCAAAACATAACAGATGCTAAGCGGAAACGACTAGCAGAGACGTGTTTAAACCGAAAATACAAGGTGGGGTATATGTTTACTAGCTGCTTGATATTTGTGCAAACAGATGTCTGCCCGTTGCTATTTGGAAAACAAACAAAGTGACCTCAATTTTGGTTGAACTGCACAAGAGAATATTATAGTCACTGCATGCAGTGCATTTGAAAATAGACACAGAAAGATTGGATAGCCACTTCATGGACTGCACAAAAGTAGTACTATACTATTTATTGGCCAACACTAGGTGCTTCATTGCTTTGGTCTGATTATACAATGGGCGTCATTTTGCTTAAGTTAAAGTTTGTACTTCGAAAATAGTCTCACCGTGTGATTGAGAGAAGACCAAATCATATTGCAGTGGATGTTCCTCCATCATGTGTGGTTCATTCTCATGGTTCCAGCTGTTGGTGAAACCACTTACGTTTGCAAGAGGAAATGTAGACTTCACAAACAAATTTTTCTTTCACTCTGTAGTGAATGTTGGCCCAGAGAAGCATCCATGTTAGTAGCATTTTCTAGATCTTTGCTTTTGGAGCTACATATTTGTATATGATCTATGAATCATTGAGATGCATTAACATGTTGATCTTATGTATGGGAATCATACTAGTTGGTTGTGAATTTGGGCTACTAATGTGAACATATTACAATGCCAGTCATGTGAGTCTCGTGTGAACATTTCGAACGGATCGGCTCTTACTACTGTGCACAACATGATCCTTATTTCTGTGTGCTGAGTGTTTACAAGTTACTAGCAGTTCCTTATTTCTGTTCGCTCAGTGTTTACAAGTTACTGATCGATCACTAGCTAGCCTACTAATACGCTCCTGGCAGTTTTAGTTGCAACACAAGATCCGAAGGTGGCAGTTTTTTGAATAAAAATGCCTACCTCTGAAGAAACTGACATGCGGTTCTGAAGAAAATGCCATGCGAATCTGAAGAAACTGCCAGCAAAAACATTCGCAAATGCCTTATCTCCCAGCGAACGTTCATCAGCTATTGTGATCCTACACCTACACTATCCGACCGACTTGATCCTACGTGAATAACAAGTGGATCACACACGTACCTCATCTGGATGAATCGAGCGCACTCGTTTGACCGTCATGCCGATGTGCAACCCAGCACGGACGGGACGCACAACTGATGGGATGGGACGGGACGGCATAGTCATAATTTCAATTTTTCTAGTTTTCCACAGCAAGATGGCACGCTAAGCCATGCCTGCTTATGCATTGAATTCTAATGACTGCGATGACCGTCGCGTTTCCCGCGACATGCTGGTTCACCTACCTTCCGCCTACAATTACTGGTTCCCGGCGTTCTCCGGTGGCACCATCGCCCAACTCGCCCTATCCTCATAAGCCCCCACCGGCCTGACGTCGCTCGCCACATCCGTCATGCCCCCGCCCGTCCGCAATAAGCGACGCCGGAGGCGTTCACTGCCGGAACTAGTGTTCGGTTTTTCACCGGAAGGCAGACGGAGGGAGGAGGCATTCTATCGGTCTTTAGATGGCAATGCGGAGTATGAGGACTTGTTGGAGCATGACCGCCTGGCGGAGGGGCAGCGTATCACCGATTTGCGTCGCCAGCGGGGCATGGAGCAGCAGCGCACCGACGCTCTGAGTCGCGAGCAGAGCGCCCGCAACTGGGCCAACTACATGGAGGCCGGCACCCGGCAAATAGCCCTGGAGGTTGCCGGGCACGCATGCATTTGCGGCACCAAATTTTACTACCAGCTCATCAAGTGGGTTTCCCGCTTAGAAGCCAAAGCTTCGGTGAACCACGCCGACATGGAAAGGGCCAACGCGCGCGAGCAACGCGCCCTATCGCACCTCTGGCAAGTCCGAGGTGAGGAGGAGGACGTCAGTGCCGGCGTGTAGCATGTACCGCAGATGGCGGCCGACATCGTCTAGTTAGCTAAGAGTAAGTTAGTACTTGTACACTACTAGAGTATTAGTGGGAGTAGATAGTTAACTTGGCTATGATGGTTGTCAACGTGGAAGTTCAGTACTCTATATCTGGATCAGACCTGTTACTTTGCTCTGAATGTTGAACTTTCTGTTTAAACGTATGGAATGGGCTGCTATTTTTTAAATGGGCTGTATTTGTCCGCCACGGGTTTAGAGGCTGACTTGTGGGCCTACTAGGTTGACGCGTACACAATCAGGAGATGATTGTACATGGAGAGGATGACAGCAGGGACCCACCAGGGTCATGGCAGTACGCAAGCAAGTGCCTCCTTATTTCAAGCCAAAAAATGGTTCCTCCTAATGGATTTCTGACATCTGGGTCCCATGCCATTGTCAACGTAGTCAATAAATGAGAGAATTGCACAATGAGCGGCTGACACTAGGGACCCGGCAGCTCGCCCAGTTCTTTTTGTTTTTGAGATGGAAGCAGGGTGTCAACTGGGCTTTGCGGGGCACTCTGGCCTGTCTAGCCAGCCTTTTCTTTTATGTTTACCACAAGACCAACCCATTAGTTTTTTTCTTTCTGAAAATGGCTAGCCCAGTTTTTTGTTCTTTTGCAGAATACCCAACCGAGGCCTACTTGCTTTTGTCAGCCCTGCTGGGCTGCAAATCGTTCCAGACGAGGAGAGTTTCATTCGGCTTGCCCAGAAAATGGGCTATCAGTAATGCGAAATGGGCTGTACATTTTTAAAACACATCAAACCGGCAATTAGTTTCAAATTTCTTTTTTTTTAATTCGAGATTTTAAATTCCATTGATTTTTATGCATGGATAATTATTTGGATTTTATATTGATATAAATTTATTTTTCAAATTAGTTTGAATGTGACTCGAAATTTCTGGATTAAAAACAGTTCGGACTGCACCGAAATATGCAAAATTTCATAGAGTTTTTTAACCATGGCCACAATATGGGCTGTAATGCTAACAAAAAGAATATGGGCTCCAAAAAAATCCTTAAGAATTAGAAAATGGCCTGTAAATTATTAGAAGTGATGGTAGATGGGCTGTATGTTGTTTTGCACAGATTTGAGGCTGACTTGTGTGCCTACTATAGGTTGACACGTACGCTTTCCTATAAAAAAGGTTGACGCGTACGCTTTCCTAGAAAAAAAGGTGGACGCGCACGCAAGGCCGTGTCAACTTAGTCAACACACAAGAGCAGTGACTGTTGGATGTCCATCCAACGGCCGTCGTGCTTCTTCAATCTCTGCTCTTCCTGCTCCAGCCGCTCAAACCAGTGCCGGTGGGACTGCCTGCTCCCTCCTTCCGTGGTCGGCTTTGCTGCCACGTAGGCCTCACCGGCCCAACCTACTCCCACCGCTGGCCAGGACATCCCTCTACCCACCCACACCTCCTGTTATCTTCCGGCGACGGCAGGCTCACCCCGCAACCGACCAGTCAGCCCTCATACTCCCCTTAGCATGGGCATCCACTGCTATGGCTTCGCCGGCTCCGGGTCATTCCCTTCCTGGGCCTCGCCGTCGTCCACGACATTGGTGCTCTCGGTGAGGCATGGTCAACATGGTCAACAAACGACATCCATTGGAAGAGGGATGTAAGTGGAGAGGCTGACAGTAGGGACCCACACAAGCAAGTGCCTCCTTATTACGCTGACTTGTGGGCCTACTAAGCTGACGCGTACGCAGGGCTTTGTCAACTTAGTCAACAAATGATTCTAGCAGCTGGACCGTTTGATGTTAATCTTCTTGGTCCAGCTGCCCAAACCAGCGCTGGCGGGACCGCCTGCTCCTGCCTCCCGTGGGTGGTAGTGCTGCCGCGCAGGCCTCACCGCCCGACCCTAATCCCACTGCCAGCGAGGCCTTCCCTCTACTCACCCACACCCTGTGTTATTCTCCGGCGACGGCAGCCTCACACCACAGCGGAACCAGTGAACCCTCATACTCCCCTCCGCATGGGCATCCACTGCCTCGTCTTCCTCGGCTCTGCATCGTTCCCTTACTAGGCCTCGCCGTCGTCCATCGCCTTGGTGCTCTCCGCGCGGCGTGGTCAACGTTGTCAACGAACGACAGCCATCGGAAGATGACTGTACATGGTGAGGCTGATAGCTGGACCCACCAGCTACATCTTCGCACGCAAGGAAGTGCCTCCTTATTACACGCAAAAAATGATTCCTCCCCCTGATAGCTGGGACCCACCACATATATCTTCGCACGCAAGGGATTGCCTCCTTATCCTCCCTAACAGCTGGGACCTACCCGGTCGAAGTGTACGTAGCGTTGTCTGTCTGGTCGTGAACGTGTACGTACATACTGGTCGATCGGTCTCTCTGCAATGATGAACCGTGGCCGAGAAAGCAGTGGCACGTGTAGTTGTAGATCCCCCGACGTAGCAGTTCAGGCAGTCCCTTCTAAACCGTGTACACGTACGTACAACCACATGCTAAAAAATATGACCACATACGTACATACGGGCGAGGTCTCGAACGCCTACTCGCACATACGTACAACCAGTGCTCGTGTACATGGAGAGGCAATGGATGGCAGCAACGACATCCTATTCATCGGTAGCCAACCGGCTAGGTCGGAACGGAGAAACTGCGTCGTGTTCATCGGGAGGCAACGGAATGCGTCGTGTTCATTGGGAGCTTACCGGCTTGGACGGAACAGCCGAAACGAGGTCTAGCATACCGCAGAACGGAGGAAACAACCTTCTGTTGGACCGCGTACGGTCGAAACGGGGTCCTGTTCATCGGGAAGGGTCTGGCGTACCGTAAAACGGAGGAAACAGACTTGTGTTCAAGCTCCTACTGTCGAAACGGGGTGCTGTTTATTGGGAGGGGTGTGGCGTACCGCAAAATGGAGGAAACGGACTTGTGTTGGAGCGCCTACGGTCGAAACAGGGTTCTGTTCATTGGGAGGGGTGTGGTGTACCGCAAAACGGGACTCGATGGGCTACTGTTCATCCACCGTCTACTGCCTCGCTCCAGCCTCCACGGGCTACTGTTCATCCACCGTCAACTTCCTCCAGCCTCCACCTGCTACCGTTCATCCACCGCGTCTTCCTCCTGCCTCCACCTGCTACTGTTCATCCATGGGCTACTGTTCATCCGGCCTCCACTGGCTACTATTCAACCAGCCCTCCACGGGGTTCTGTTCATCCACCCCCAACCGGCTCGGGTGTGGCGGCCTCCTCGATCGGGGTCCTATTCATCCAGCGGCAACGGCCTCTAATACCACGGGGTCCTGTTCATCCAACCCCCAACAACGGTCACTGCTCATCAAGAGGCAGCAGGTTCGATCGACTTCAGTTAGCAGCAGTAGCAAAGGAATCGCTCGGGTTTAGTTAACAGCCAAGGGATCGATCGCTCGGGTTTAGTAACGTAGCTAGTGCAATCACTCGGGTTCAGTAAGCAAACGCCTCGCTCGGGTTCAGTTATAGCCCAACGCCTCGCACTCACGCGTCTCGTGTACGAGAGAAATGTGCAAACCTCCGTGCATCACTCGGCCCCGACCACCCACCGTAACCAGGAACTCCCTGCAATTTTCGTCGCCGTCGCTTCTACCACGATTTTTTTCGTCATGGACGGCCCAAAGAATGTCATGCAGGTGTGTGCCCGGCCCGCCCAGGACGAAAAGCCCATTTTCTGTCATGATTTTTTGTCATAGAAGTAGGAGCCCACCACATCTATGATGATACGTGGTTTTGTCACAATTATCGTCATAGAAGTGTCATAAGCATGACAATTTTTTTTGTTCAAGCCAAAATGTCATGGATGTGTCTTTTTTTTTGTAGTGAACACACACGCTCACGCTCACGCTCAACCTACACGTTCATGCACACACATCAGGCCCTGGCACACACATACACAACCAGGTGGTTCCCGTACACGGGTTGGAGTCTTGTCACGCCGATGTAAATTTGTGTTTATCTTACTTTTTTCCTCTGCCAACTGATAGGTGGGACCCACAAGGAACATGGTCAATTTAATCACTCAAGATAGTGCCACATAGACTATTTGGCCGGTCAACAAAGTGCAATCCGATGCTCAACGGTGAGCGAGTGACCGTATAATCACCGCAAAACATATATAGTGACCATAATGAGCGTATTCTGAAGTCCAGTGACCGTATTACGCTTTTCACTTCAAATACACTGACCGCCAATGTATTTATCTCTTCTATCGCTCTCTCCGTGGAGCCGAGTAGGCCAACCTCCCACTGCCTAAATTGGCGCACGCCACCGCACTATTGTTGTACTAGTTTCGTAAGAGCGAACAAGCATTAACGTCTACCGTACAAACTCTAGATATGAGTTACAAATGCTATGAAGACGAATAATAATATTTGAATCCACTTTATGCCCAATTTCTCTCTGTAGGCCCTCCAAAAGTACATCCCTACACATTCTCGCATGTTACATCTAACAACTATGCAATACTGTACTACTATACTCTAACACAACAATGTGTTTTTTGTTTTAGATCTCATATTGTTACTTCAGTTATTCAGTTTGCATACATTAAAACTGCGTTGAAATGTATGGCCAGTATCATCTAGTGATATGAAAGGTCGAACTACACACACACACACACACAAAATGGCCCATTACACATTCAAGCATTTCACATCTTTCTCTCGCTCTCTGTGTCAAACCGACTATGCCAAACTACCTTGCCTACCGCGCCGAAAAAATCCCGCCCTCGCCTATTTAATTGGGTTTGTGTCGATGGATCGTGCGAAACAGCCAAACTATAGTACTACAGTACAAGTAAAGTTCACTGGGCCGCTGTGTCGTGTACTCCTCCATCATAAGAGTGGAGCGTTCGCTTTCATAAATGCTCTAGTCCCTTTCGCCAACATGTGGGACATGAAGCAACCGGGTCCACGTGGCATGCACCAAATAACAATGCAGAGCAGCAAGGGGACGCACCCCGGTCTTGGCACCACAGTAGTAATGAGCAATGAGGCGTCAAATCACAAAGTTGCACCTTTCCCGTAGTTAAGTTCGAGGGAGGAAGTGATGCTAAAAAAAGTTGGAGGGATGAAGCAACCATCATTTCACTCTTTGCCGAATCCGCTTCTCCCTCATCTTCTTCAAGTTAACCACACGTTGCTTCTGTCGTTGTTCTGCCTCATGTGGGACGCGGATCGGCTTGGTACATCACTGACATGTGGGACCGTATGTTAGCAAACCGCCAGGCCAACCTCCTCTAAAAAGAAAAAACCTCCCCCGCCTTCTGCGCGGCAAAATCACCTCCTTTTTACTAATCTTGATATATTTTTTAGATCAATATAATCGAGATTTGTATAGATAGCACCAAGGAGCAAAACCAAGTGGTACGCTTAAGGGCATACACAATGTGTAGCCAAATGGTAAAATAGCTTTTGGCATCGATGGGAATCATTGTGGAGGGTGCTGCCAAAGCCAAAAAAGAGGGAACAGAAGCTCCCTATTGCGCTGATGCCAAATTGATTGAAGGAATAGAAAAAATGCAACCTCTCTCCTCTTTCTCCCGTGCTTGGACACATGCATAGACCATATAGTCTACTCCCTTGTCCCTTCTATCACAAATCACAAAGCAGCGAGGCGTCAAATCACAAAGCACGGACAAAGCAACCATCATTTCACTGTTCGCTGACTCCGCTTCTCCATCGTCTTCTTCGTGAAACCACCTTTACTGCAGTAAGCTTGATAGACGACACTATTGTGCTACTACATTTAGGCTTCCTTTGATTCAACGGACTTCATGGATGCAAAGAAGGCGGTTGTCTCGGCTTGCAGGCGGCACTTGTGAATGACATACCGTGGTCTGCCTCAATGGTGTGCTCCATCAAACACACTTCACCAAAGCCACAACGATCGAGATATTGTCGATGTCACCCTAATGGGGAATGAAGTCAAATAGTTACTCCCTCCATTTTTTTATATACAAGGCCACTATCAAAATTACATTTTGCAGCTATATAAGGCCACTAATACTAACCGAGGCAAAATTGATGGGGTTTGCCTCGTACTAGCAACCAAGAACATTAATATCCCCTTGCATGCATGCGGAAGTGAGAAGGTTGGTTTGCATGTGCTGCATTAATCAACCAATGAGGAGTGAGAGGGTTAGCTTGTTGGGCGTTGGAGAAAAAATATGCATTAATTGACACGTCAAATGAGGACGAAAGCTAGCTTTTAACATTGGCTTAAACCGACTTTAATGTTTACCCTGGTAGTACCTAATATGAGTTTGTGGCCTTGTATACTTCTACAAAAATGGGGGGAGTATATGATTAGCGCGATGATTGCGGCCGGAGGGGCGAAGAGGACGCCATTTTACCGGATTTAGTACTACAAAATTCGGCATCATTATAATCGGGATTTCCATCGATGTATCGCGTGAAGGAAAAGAACCACCAAGTGTTATGTTCACAATTTGTTTGTTGAGGGGGTTATATTCACAAGTTTAAAACAAGGAAAAGGAACACTCGCCGCACGCCTGTCGCGTTTGCATCAGACCAGCGCACGTTTGATCTGCCCCGCGGCTCAACGCAAATCAGCTTGGCATTTCACTGGCATGTGGGAACGCATGTCAGCAATCCGACCATGGCCTACACACACACTAGGCCGCCCCGCCGTCGCATTTCTAATCAGGATTTGTATCGATCGATCCCACGAAGGAAAACCCCACCCTTCTTTTTTAACATAGCATGTACTAAAATCAAAGTCACTCACCCTCGCAAACCAGATGTTCCAATTTACAAGTTCAAAATGAAAAGGAGGTACACTTACGCATGCCTGTCATGGTCGCACCGCACACTCACACAGTCGGTCCGGCACGCCGCAAACCCAGCCAAGGGAATGCGGCTCGGCTTGCCTTTTTCACTGACACGTGGTACCACATGTGATCAAACCAAACTCGGCCATCCAATCACTGACACCTAATTTTCGTTCATACAGTATGTTTATCCAAACGCCTATTGGGGAAGATCTGTGGGGCCCGTGCGGTGGTGTGTTGGGGAAGAAGAGGTGAGGAAGAAGAAGGGTTAGGAGACGTAGGATCTTCATCCAACCGCCTGAAATGGTCGATTGACCCAAATGATGAAAGTCAGGTGACTTGCATAAATATGTTTTTACACAGCAAAAGATCCCTAAAAACAACAACATAAAGAAAAACTATCACTGCTCGCAGAACGAGCCGGCGTCGTCGTCTTTGGCTGCCGGCGCGAACCAGCGGAGCTGCAGACGTGTGTCTCTGCAGCATGGTTGTCCTCGGCTTCCAGCTACTCGTTCACGCAGAGCATGCCGGCGCTCTGCACGGACACGAGCACCGCTCGGTTCACATCCATGATGTTCGGTTCTGCCTACAGGAGGGCCTTGATGGCAGCGGCATCCGTGCGCTCTACGTCGAGTTCAGCCTCCACCGCCCGATTGAAGTCCAGGACGTTCGGTTCCGCCTACAGGAGGGTCTCGATGGCAGTGGCATCCGTGCACTCCACGTTAAGTTGAGCCTCTGCCGCCCGGTTCATGTCCATGACATCCGGTTCCGCTTGCAGGAGGGCCTCGATGGCAGTGGAATCCACGCGCTCCGCGTCGAGTTGAGCCTCCGCTGCCCGGTGCTGCTTTAGGATTGCCAGGTTGAACTGCTGGTCCACCTGCACCATGGGGGACCCGGACACCGGCATGAAGTCGATGTCCATCATCTCATACGCATCAGGGGCCTTCTGCGCTACGACCTCCGCCATGAACATTGGATCGGCTTCCTTCTCCTCGGAGCTTCGCTCCAGAGGACTCGGGGATTGGCCCGCTGCAAAGCGAGCTTGGGAATGGAGGTCTGTGGCACCGACCGCTGCCGAGATTTATACGTGGCGCTCCGGCATCATCATCTTGTAGTATGTGATCTTGCGGCACACCATGGCTTTCCGGCAAACTAGGGGACAGCTGATGCGGGCTAGGGGATCAAAAGGTGGGAGAATGGGCTGGAGAGGAGGTGTGGTTTTGGGGCAGTGGTGACCGGTCGGCAAGTAGCTGGCGTAGGTTGAGCAGTGAAGGTTCTGGTGTGAATAGGGTACCTGTGATGACTTGTCAATCGATTTTGACTATGCGGAGTTTGCAAAGCCAGACGGCTAGAGCCTGGAGAGTTGTGGGGTGGGATGGGACCAAAGTTTCAGAGTTCACGTGGCAGACGTCCAGACCTCCCCACCATTCCTGTCGACGACGAGGTGGTGACTTCATAAATCTCAAGATGATATGTCGGCTCAGTTTACATTCATAGGGGTGAGTGTATGCGCGTATGTATGAGCGCTTGCGTCTGTACTGTGTTCAAAAAAAGAAGGAGTACTCAAAGTATGCAAGTTCATAAGGAACGGACGGTGTACATCACTCTTGTCGCGTCCGCGTTGCACCCCGGCACGGTGGATGCTGCACCTCGCTCACCGAATGGAACATGCTTCGTCTTGCGTTTTTGCTCGCTTGTGGGACCGCAATTGAGAGGAAACCGATGGTAGGCAAACTTTCCCCCTCCCTCCCCCCTCGGAGTCGGACGTCCCTCCCCCTCCCCTGCCCACATCGGCTGAATTTAGAAGAGAGAGACGAGGATGGCTGAATGGGTAGATTGTAGCATGGATTCTAAGAAATTTGTTGAGAGTGTGAGGTTGGCCGAGTGTTAGTATACTAGTACTAGGAGCACTCCATACTCTACTATAGATGTTGTCAGTACTCCACTAGTACTACTCCTCCTACTACTATTGGACAGGGAGCTTCAATTTTTTTTACTATTGCACTGGCTAGACATGGCAAAATCCTAGTAGGAAGAGCATGCACGAGAACAAGCATTCACTTGTTTAAATACAAATTGGAAACCATTTCTGTTTGAATATAAATCTAGGAGTACGTACAAATCTAACAATATTGATTGGGTGTTGTTGAATGTTGATACTTTTTTCTATAAGTTTGATCAAACTAGAGATGCTTTGACTACAGACAAAACTTATATGTAAACTAAAAAGGATCGGAGGGAGTACATTATACGTTCAAAAGCGAAATGAACATTGAATGCCCTTTATATATGATTTGCTGATGCTATGGTCACCGGTTCAAAAATTTGAATCCGCCTTAGGTTGAATTCTAATTTTTGAAATTTTTTTAGGGATTCAAATACCATGTGTCTCCTTATGCATAAAATGTTTTTTTCTTTGACGCACCATCTCTCTGTATCACACATGCACCCACTCAATCTCTCTCGGTTTCATATTGGGGTCTCTCTCTCTCTCTCTCTCGCGCGCGCACGCACACATAACACCTCTGTTCCTCTTTGTGCATGTCACACATAATTGATCTCTCGAGGTATCGGGATTGTATCTCGCTCGTCAAGTCGCTCTTTGACACATGCCTAGGTCACTCTACCATGCATTAATTGTAACCAAGCCTTTCATCTATATTTTTTAAGCATACATTCATCTTTCTCTCCGCCCCTCTCTAGATCGGCCGATCTCCTGACCCACCCTAGTTCTCTTTCAATTGATCCATAGTTAGATGGTACACGACCGACGTGCGCACACATAAACATCCCCCTTCTCTCCACCCCTCATGATCATTTCTATCATAGAAACACACCAAACCTTTATCTCCTTGCACGACACACACTCGATCTCTCAACATCTATCGATCTCATCAAGATGTGTTGGGTCATGAACCGAATGGGATGTCAAAACTAAGATCGGAAGCGACACATAGTGGAGGCAACGCAAAACTTTAAATGAACCATTTGTCTGTATGCATGTCGGACAAATTACAACATTGGAAATACAGGCAGGGTCTAGGCCCACATGCGAATGACACTCAGTGGAATGTTTAGATGAGGCATGCAGGAGGATGGAGTCGACCGGAGGGTGGCATAGTCGATGGAGAAGAGGGTTGGAGAGGAATGAGAAAGAAGGAAAGCCACATGATTATATTTGGACGGCTCAAAAAACCGACCTAAGTAACTACTATTTTTCCAGGCTACTTACATACTCCCTCCATACCGATGCATAAGTTATCTTACGATATCCAAACTAATCCCAAAACACTTAGGCGTGGTGCATTAAATCCCACTTAGTTTATTGTGTTTTGACATGAACAAAGGAATCAACCAATAAGAGACGTGAGGGGTGTATGTTTTTAATGACTTTAGACTACCTAACATGTAATGTAGTGGTCAGTTCATTGCATGCAATGATATTAATTAGCAAATAAACAGAGTTATTTACCCCAAACCACCACACTTGGGGTTAGGGTAACAACTTGGTACTGTACTACATTTGAACCAGGGCACAAAAACCACCAGTTCTGCGCCTAATGCGTAACGCGGAGCGCTGACGCTCGAATTTGGCCGGGAAAACAGTGAAACCGATAGGTGGGCCCACCTGTCGGGGACGTGGCAAAGACTAGTCCAAGTTGACATTTGACCTGCTAAGGGGGACTACGGTCCCACTTGCCAGCCACTCATCTTCTTTCTCAATTTTATTTCTTCCTCATCTCTCTCTCCAACCCGCATCCTCAACCCACTGGCCCTATCCCCGCCGGCCACTCTCGTCTTCACCGTCCGCCAGCCACTCTCGTCTTCGCGGTGCATGCCTCTACCATGATAATGGAGGAGCTGACCCACGACTTCCTCACCACCGGCAACCGTTCATGTGGGTCGTGGGGGCCAGCAATGTGGCGCACCTCCCGCACCACCTCTGGACACGGCGACCGCGGTGAGCGACACACTCATCATAGCTGGACACGCTCGGCTTCAGGGTGACGAGGGTGGCGCTACCACTATGGCACGACCAGCAGATCAACACCCAGCTCGTCGAGGATGCACAGGGCGCCGGCATGTGCGCGCAAAGCGACGCGTCCGTGGAATGTTCTAGCATGGCCAACTGCATCCCCAGGACCCGAGACCATGCCGGTTAGCTTCAGATCAATCTGCTTGCCTTTCCTGCCAAAGGAATCAAAGCAGGAGGCTTAAAATCAAAGGCGTCCTTGTCTTCTTCTCCGCCTCAGGTGGCGCTCGGCAGTGCGTCGATCTCCTCCACCAGCGAGCGTTGCTCGTCTACCTCTGCTTCCCTGAGCTGCCCCGTCGTTCGGAGCCAAACGACTTCGAGTTGCCACTTTCTTTTCCGCGTGCATCATCGGAGGCGGTCGGTGCAGCAAGGCTGTGTGTGCATGACAAGAAGAGCAACGATCTGGCCAGGACACAACATGGAGACGGGCGTATGTGGTAGAGGTGAGGTGCTTAAGCAAGTGTCTGAATCTCCCTTCCCTATTTCCAGAAATGGGCGTATGTCGCACACTTGATTAAGTAGCCGGAAGATTAAGTGTCACTTTGCACACCTCAAAGCCATTCAAAGACAGGAAACACACATCTTCTGGCTACTTAATCAAGTGTTACACTTCACGATTTGAAAAGTAAAGGGCGGTACACTTAATTATAATGGTACTTATGCTAGTATGAATAACTATTGTACATGTGGGCTATTAGGCTGGCTAGAAGTGAGGTACCAACTTCATATATGCTTTCGGTGTTATGCTCTAGTACAAGTGTTCGGTTTAGATGTCCGAAATGAAAAGGCGATACACTGCTAGCACCCATGTCGCATTCAAGTCGCACCCCGAGACGGTCGATCCGGCATGTTGCTGACCCAAGGGAACATTGTCGGTGTACACGAATAGGGGTATTTGTTTCCCCCTGACGGTACGCAGACTCGCGAACAAAAATTTCCATTGTCGGGCACAACAACGAACCAAGAAGAACAAGATAGTTGTTGACCACCTTGGGAAGGCCTCCCTTGCCGGGCAGGAGAGCCTGGCCAGGTCGAGGCTGCCCCCAAGGACGAGTCCAGATTTGCCCCGGCAGGTTTGCCGGGGCCGCCAAGATAAACCCCGCCAAGCTCCTTCAACAAAAAACCTCCACCAAGATGCCACCGCTCCACCTCACCACACCCAAGTCACTAATCAGTGCGGTGTCAAGGGGTTAAGCAACCAGGTGGATCCTATCAAGCACGTGGCAGCATCAAGGAGAAGAGATTAGCTTTATCGACACCCATCCAATAGGCGTGTCAAGCTGATCAGAAGAGGCAGATAAGCGGCGCGACAGGCTTGCCGGGATTCGCCCTCGGCATGACACCTAGTA
Source organism: Thinopyrum elongatum (assembly GCA_011799875.1). Taxonomy (NCBI): domain Eukaryota; kingdom Viridiplantae; phylum Streptophyta; class Magnoliopsida; order Poales; family Poaceae; genus Thinopyrum; species Thinopyrum elongatum. The sequence goes on from CM022300.1 coordinate 335,137,518, forward strand.
GTAAATTTAATGCACTTTGTCCTAACTGCCAAAGTTAGGTATAATAGCATTGTTAACTATCTAATCACACCAAAATGACTATTTTGCCACTGTGGTCACCCCTTAACCTATAAAAGGAGGCCCGAGGGAACCTAGCAAAGGGTTTGAACACTTCGACCCCCTGCACTTGTACGCGCGTGATTGCACTCCTGAGGCACCCTTGCCGGGCTAGTGCTCTCTGCGCCTTCGTCCTCCACCAAAATCAATCCACCCAAGCAGGAGTAGGGCTTTATGCTGAAAAGCGGCCCAAACCTGGGTAAAAATGAGCTGTCCGTCGCCGTGCTGTCCCTCACTATTTCTGCTCTTTGTGCAACACGGCCATCCCCATGCTGAACCACAAAGGGGCACCCCTGCCCCATAGGTGATCGTGCTGCCACGCCGACACAGAAATAGTGAGGGACAGCATGGCGACGGACAACTTGTTTTTACCCAGGTTCGGGCCGCTTTTCAGCATAAAGCCCTTCTCCTGCTTGGGTGGATTGATTTTGGTGGAGGACGAAGGCGCAAAGAGCACTAGCCCGGTAGTGGTGCCTCGGGAGTGCAATCACGCGCGTACAAGTGCAGGGGTTAGAAGTGTTCAAACCCTTTGCTAGGTTGCCTCGGGCCTCCTTTTATAGGTTAAGGGGTTACCAAAGTGGCAAAACAGTCATTTGGGTGTGATTAGATAGCTAACAGTGCTATCATACCTAACTCTGGCAGTTAGGACAAAGTGCATTAAATGTACTGCTAGGTGTCATGCCGAGGGCGAATCCCGGCAAGCCTGTCGTGCCACTTATCTGCCTCTTCTTATTAGCTTGACACGCCTCCTGGACTGGTGTCGATAAAGTTAATCTCTTCTCCTTGATGCTGCCATGTGCTTGATAGGATCCATCTGGTTGCTTAACACCTTGACACCGCACTTATTAGTGACTTGGGTGCGGTGAGGTGGAGCGGTGGCATCTTGGTGAAGGTTCCTTGTTGAAGGAGCTTGGCGGGGTTTGATCTTGGCGGCCCCGGCAAGCCTGCTGGGGCAAATCTAGACTCATCCATGGGGACGGCCTCAACCTAGCCAGGCTCTCCTTCCCAGCAAGGGAGGCCTTCCCAAGGTGGTCCACAGCTATCTTGTTCTTCTTGGCTCGCTGTCGTGCCCGGCAAGGGCAGTTTTTGCCCGCGAGTCTGCGTACCGTTAGGTGGAAACAAATACCCCTATTTGCGTACACCGACAGTAAGATGTCAGTGTGGAAGCACGATCACCTATGGGGCAGGGGTGCCCCTTTGGGGTTCAGCATGGGGACGGCAGCGTTGCACAAAGAGCAGAAACAATGAGGGACAACACAGCGACGGACAACTCGTTTTTACCCAGGTTCGGGCCGCTTTTCAGTGTAAATCCCAACTCCTACTTGGGTGGATTGATTCTGGTGGAGGATGAAGGTGCAGAGAGCAGTAGCCCAGCAAGGGTGCCTCGGGAGTGCAATCACGCGCGTACAAGTGCAGGGGGTTGAAGTGTTCGAACCCTTTGCTAGGTTGCCTCGGGCCTCCTTTTATAGGTTAAGGGGTGACCACAGTGGCAAAACAGTCATTTGGGTGTGATTAGATAACTAACAGTGCTATCATACCTAACTCTGGCAGTTAGGACAAAGTGCATTAAATGTACTACTAGGTGTCGTGCCGAGGGCGAATCCCGGCAAGCCTGTCAGGCCGCTTATCTGCCTCTTCTTATCAGCTTGACACGCCTCCTGGACGGGCTTCGATAAAGTTAATCTCTTCTCCTTGATGCTGCCACGTGCTTGATAGGATCCACCTGGTTGCTTAACACCTTAACACCACACTGATTAGTGACTTGGGTGCGGTGAGGTGGAGCGGTGGCGTCTTGGTGGAGGTTTCTTGTTGAAGGAGCTTGGTGGGGTTTGATCTTGGCGGCCCGAGCAAGCCTGCCGGGGCAAATCTGGACTCGTCCTTGGGGGCAGCCTCGACTTGGCCAAGCTCTGCTGCCCGGCAAGGGAGGCCTTCCCAAGGTGGTCCACAGCTATCTTGTTCTTCTTGGTTCGCTGTCGTGCCCGGCAATGGCAGTTTTTGTCCACGAGTCTGCGTACTGTTAGGGGGAAACAAATACCCCTATTTGTGTACACCGACAAACGCGGGTCGTCTTGCTTTTTCAATGACATCTGGGATCACATGTGAGCAAACGGCATCTCCAACGTTGCCACACCCGCAGCTGACTACCCTGGCCCACAAAAAACCCTCATCCCTCATGTGCGTGCATTCCCAGCTAGTGCCACCTGCCCGCATTTATGCCGTCCATCCGTATGCCATCATTAAGCAGGCTCGCTGCCTGGGGAACCAACTCTGGCGACTCATTGACGCACCCGAATGCTTGGCCTCACCAGAATGTGCTACTTAAAGTGGCAACGCCCAGCAAAACTCGATACCAGAGCGCATCCTCCTACCTGGCACCACATCCACCATGACTGCAAGCGGGAACGCTTTGTAGGAGAGCTTGTCTTCGGGGATGAAGCTTGATGTCGCCGCCCTTGCTCAACTCGCCGCTCGCAACACAATGCCGATGTAGCCGGACGCGGACGCGATCGCACAAGCGATGGCCGCGCTGGCGGCCGACGATGAGAGCACTGCCAGCCACGCGTCCTACTTGCCACCGTCCAACATTCGGTGGCGCATGTGGCAGGTGAACAGCGATGGACTGCCCACGTCCATCATCATCGACCTCATGTCCATCGGCACCGCCGAGGTCGGGGACTCCTCCGAGGATGAGTAGGGCATGGGAGGCGGCAGGGCATGATGTGCCAACTAGGCCTGTCCGTCTCCCGTGTTCTACTCTTCCTCGCCGGAGACCGCACCTTCACTACACGGGTCTTGAACCCCGCCACTGTTCATGGAGATGGCAGATGGAGGACGCCGTTGCCGATGCGGAAGTACAAAGGAAAGTGGACATCGGTCGCCGCCGTACGATAGGTTTAGGGTCGGGTTTCTTTTCTTTTTTTGTCCTAAAAGTTCAAAATGTAATGAAAATCTGCCATGTTTGCATGAATCTCGTCCGGTGTATATGAACTTTCACAATAATAGTAAGATATATTGTATAAAAATATATTGAATTATGATTCTAATCATATTTACGTACTTGGTATTGTGGTTGTCATTGTTTTTGTGTGTATAAACTTGGTCTAAGTTTAGAAGGTTTGACTCGAGACAAAGCTAACATGCGAAGTAAATAAACACATAGGGTTTACATACACAATTTATTGCAGACACTCCAATAGTACGTCCACTACACATTCACGCATTTCACATCTTTCGCTCGCTCTGTCTGTCAAACCAACTAAGCCATGTCCTAAAAAAAAGTCCTAAAAAAACCAACTAAGTCAACCTCCCAGCATATCGCACGGGAAAAGACCTAGCCGTGCCGTTTTAGTTGGGATTAGATTCGATGGATCGCGTGAAGCACCAAGTTTTAATGGAAAAGGTGGTACACTCACAGCACGCCTGTCGCGGTCGCATTGCACCCCTCACACGGTCGGTCCTGCACACCGCTCACCCAAACGGAACGCGCTTCGGCTTGCCTCTTCACTGACACATGGGACCGCATTTGGAGAAACGGACCATGCGCCAAACTCCCCCGCCCACCGCGCGAAAACTCCCCCCAAATCCCAAATTCAACTGCCCTTCCGCTAACTAGCCAATAATATTCCCCAAACTCCCTCCCCTCCGCCCCTCCACTCCATTCGCTCTACCAAAGCCATGCTCCCTGTCTCGCCGATACGTCGGCTCCGCAGATCGTCGAGGCGATGCACAGTGATCCTCTCGCTCCCACGGTACTCTCTTGTAGACTGTTGTCCTCCAGCTGCGCCGCCACCACTGGCGACATTCTTGTGGAGATGCACGGTGGTCATCTTCTCCCACGGTACACACATTCTAGACTGAGGCTCCGTGCATGTCGGAGTAGCGCTGAATGTTAGCTGATAGACGCTGTTAATCTCACTGCTTGCCAAAATAGTTTATAGTCAATATGCTCTGCTTAAGAAGCTTCCTTGCCCTGTTCTGCACTCAATCTGCTTTGCTGAGATGGCATGCCACGCCCGATTAGTTGCAAAAATACCCTGCCATGTATTAGGACCATGTATGTATTTTGAAGTAGATTGCCATGGTCTAGTAGCCAATCTGTTAGGTGAAATAGCTCGACACCGTTTTACACTCAGTCTTTGTTGTTGAGATGGCCTTCGATGGCTGTGTGCTTGGCCTCATTGATTGCTAAAATAGCCTGCCATTATTTAGCACTCAATCTGTTTGCTGAATTAGCTTTACATATATTTCGTTACTTAGATCTGCTTGTCCAAATATCTTGCCATATCTTTAGACATCAACCTAGGTTTTTTTTTTCTGGACTTTATAAAAAAAATATGTTTTTCCTGTAATATCTAGTAGAAGAACTAATTTGTATGTCTAACAGATGGACATGAGTTGGATAACTTCTGCTCAAAGATTCTCCCTGCATATGTCGAGGGGGTTGAAAACTTCATGAACTTTATCAAAGCTGAGTACGGTGGTCCAAAATCAGATGTGCTCTGCCCGTGTAGTAGTTGTATGAATTCAGTTTCAAGACCCCAGTCAATTGTGCAAAATCATCTACACTTGTATGGGATGTCGGTCACATATACTAGGTCAGTTCATCATGGCGAAGCTGTGAACGTCAATGTTACTGACTATATGGAAGCAACAGATCACCATCTTGATCTACCTGATTCTCAAGAGGAAGAGGAGGAGGAGGAGGTGGCGGCGGAGCCAGTGATTTTGACCAACATTGAAGCAATGCTATAAAATGCTCGCGCATTTCGAGAACTTTCACCTGCATAAGAAAAATGGTGGGACCACATGTTGGAACAATGCAACGTGGCAGTCATCACAGGAAATAAGCTGTCAGTATTCTCAGCTATGGTCACCTTTCTTCAGGTGAAGACATCTGAGTGGATGACCAACAAATCATTCGATGCGATGTTGGCTGCTTTCCGCCAATGTTACCCAGATGCGTCTGAGCTGCCACACACGTACAGTAAAATGGAGAATTTTCTTCGTGCAGTTGGAATTGGATATGATATGATCCATGTTTGTAAGAATAATTGTGTTTTGTTTTGGAAGGATTATGCCAACTTAAGTGAATGCCAAAAATGCAAATCATCAAGATGGAAAGATGGCGATGTTGTGAAGAGGATTCCTCATAAGGTTCTGATGCATTTTCCAATTATACCAAGATTGTAGAGGTTGTTTCATGATGCTCAAACAAGAGAGGATGTACTGTGGCATTCTAGGAACCAGGAGTATAGAGATCGGAATGTAATGAGCCATCCATCTCATGGTAGTGACTGGACAAGCTTCAATTTGAAACACAAAAAGTTTGCTGCTGAGCCGAGAAACATTAAACTTGGCTTTGCTACAGATGGATTCAACCCATTTGGCCACTAGAGTGCCACATATAGCATGTGGTCAGTGCTTTTTATCCCTTACAACATCCCACCAAATGTCTACACCAAAGAATCAAACTACATGATGGCCTTGCTCATCCCAGGTCCAAAAAGTCCTGGAAAGGATTTTGATTTATTCATGGAGCCTCTTGTGGAGGAACTTCAACAGCTATGGAGGGGTGATGTTGGGTGGAACCCTAGGGGCCGATCTTTCATGATTTGGAGGGGGATTCCCGAAGAACACACAAAGAACACAAGGGAAAAAACAAGAGGAAACACTCAAATCAACGAGATACGATCACACATGTGCTATATCCACATACACACGGAGAGATACACGATCCAAAGTCAACAAGGGAGGATACATGGTAGCTAGTTCATCCCAATCCATGAGGAGTTGAGATCTTGAATCCACGAGGGGATCTTCCCTAGGCGGGGTCTTGAATCCACTAGGTATCTTCTCACATGGAGGTCTTGAACTCCATGGGAGTGGTCTCTCTCTCTCTCTCTTTCAAGAGAAGAGTCGGTAGGATCAAAGCTCACATGCAAATGAACTATGACTTTGCTAACCCTAGCTAGAAGGGGGGAGAGGTCTATATATAGTGCTAGTGCAAGTTGGGGCGAAGAGGTACATGGGCTTTCGGCCCGGATACACTGCACGCAGGCAGGATGGGTCGGATGTCCGGGAGTTCGAGGAGGGGCCGGATGTCCGGGGAATGAGGGACGGATGTCCGGGCTGGCGGGATCACTTTCAGATGCTCTATGGATAGGAAGGGGGCCGGATTTCTGGCGGTCGGGCAGGATGTTCGGGCAGGGGCCGGATGTCCAGGGCCTGGAGCTGGCTTCCGGCTGGTCTGCTGTTGCTGGCTCTGGTCTTCAGGGGCCAGATGTCCAGGGCCAGGGATGGATGTCTGGGGCCTGGGAACCTTCTCCGGTTCCTTCCGTCGTGCTCCTTTGTCCATGTACTTGGGGACTTGTCCGTGATCCCGAGCATCTCCGAGAGGGTCTTCTTGGTACCTAAGCACATGTAGTGTCTTTGCATGAGGTAGCAACCATGTCTCGCATGAATGGAAAGGGGAAGCAGTAAGGAGTGGGTTCACCTTGTGTCCAATGGTGTATGCTTGAGGTCTCGTCGTATGTCCACTTGGGGCTCGGGGAGTAGTCATAGTGTACATGAGGATGATCGTAGGATGCTCCGCATCAAGAGGTGTTCTCACTCGAGACTTATATAGCAGCCCACCAGCTGATTTCTTTCTACGTGCTATTATAATTTGGTGCATCCATGATTATCTAGCTTTGGGCACTATGTCAGGGCAAACGACACATGGTTACAATGCATGTGTTCCTGTGACAAGAATCCCCTGTCATACGCAATACTTAGCAGGATCTGTTACATTGGACACCGCCGTTTCCATGCCAATGAAAAGCCATGTCCTAGAAAATACCAAAGACCTATGTTCGATGCAGCTCATGAAAACCGTGATGCACCAAAGAGGCTCACTAGCGATGAGTTGCAGGAGGAATTACAGAAGGTCAAGCATATTACACCAGGAAACCATCCTGATAATGGTAGCGGGGAAAAGGAAGCGTGGCAGGGCAGAAGATAGATTATTGTTTACCCGCAGGTCCACTTTGTGGGACTTGGAGTATTGGAAAGATTTGGATCTGCGGCATAATCTTGATGTGATACACATCGAGAAAAATATATGTGACAACATTATCGGCACACTTCTTAATATTGAAGGCAAGATGAAAGATACCTTAAAATCTAGGACTGATTTGACACACTTGGGTATTAGATCCGATTTGCAGGTGAAAGATGATGGTGCATCACGGGATATGGCACTAGCTGTGTATGTCTTGGACAAGGTAAAAAGAAAAGAATTTTGCAAGGTCCTGTCATGTGTGAGATTCCCACATGGATTTGCTTCCAACCCTGAAAGGAGAGTCAGTGTAGATGGAAACAAGGTACAAGGGTTGAAAACTCATGACTGCCTCGTCCTACTTCAAAGGGTTTTACCTGTTATCCTTAGAGGATTGGGCCACCCTGACTTATACGAAGCAGTTGTAGAGTTGGGACAATTCTTCAGGGAACTCTGCAGTAGAAATATCAGGATAGATGCTGTGGAGCGTCATAGAGAGAAGATACCAACTATCCTATGCGACCTTGAGAAGATATATCCTCCAGCCTTCTTTGATGTGATGGTGCATTTGGCTGTACATCTACCTGATGAGGCACTACTTAGAGGTCTAGTACAGTATGGCTAGATGTACCCTATTGAAAGGCGGCTAGGCACTTTCAAGGGCTATGTTAGGAATAGAGCTAGACCCGAGGGTTCCATTGCAGAGGCCTACATTGCTACAGAAGCGTTGACATTCTACTCAAAATACATTGAAACAACCGATCAGCTTAGCAAAAAGGTGGGTGAAAACAATCCTGAGCTCAATGTTTCTGATTGTTCTATTCGAGTTATAGTGAATAGTCAACAAGATGACAAACGTAAAGATTTGGACAAAATGGTTTGGTATGTGTTGAATAACTGTCCTGAGATTCTACCTTATATTGAGTAAGTGCTAAGTACTGCAACTTATACATCGTAATCTACTAAACTTGCAACAGATTCTTATATATTTAGATGTTTGACGCGATCACTATGTTGTGCAGCGTCTACAAAAAGGAGTTACTGGCGTAAAATCCAAGAAACATTGACAAACTAGTTAGGGCATGATTTTTGAATGGTTGAAGAGTCGTGTAAGATTTTGAATTGCATTGTCAGTTTTTTTTAATATATTGAGTACATAAGACGATCAACTTGTCTATTTTCTAACCATTGGTTAAGAAGATGCGGGACGATGGGCAGGCAGTTAATGATGCCCTTTATGCACTAGCAATGGGTCCTGATACTCGGGTAAGACATTATGAATCTTGTGTTATTGGAGATGTGCGCTACAACACCCTTGCACGTGACGAAGGCAGGAGGACACAAAATAGTGCCGTCATGAGCACGGATACGTACGACAAAGTGACAACTGAAATGTATGCTAACATAACAGACATTGTTCAGTTGTAGTATATCTCCAGTTTTGAGGTTCATTGATGTGTGGTTCTATTTTGCTGTCATTGGTATAACCTGTTTTCCAGGATTGCAAAACCCAAAGCTGATGATTATTTCAAATCCATCAATGTCAAGGCAGTGTACCACACCGATGAGCCTTTTATTTTGGCAAATCAAGCAACACACATATTTTTCTTGGAAGACACATTTGCACGTAGCGATGACTGGAGAGTATTGCAAAAGTTTGAGAAGAGGAATTCATTTAATGAAGTTGCACAACAAGATGATGCTTACACTGCTCCCGATGTAGAAGATTCCACAGATATTCATAGTATCTTTGAGAACCATCACATCAATAACGTTGGCAAAAAGATTCCCTGTCGGGCTATGGACATAGAAGAGTTGATCAATAAGAAGCCAATGTTCGAGGACATTGAGGATGAAGAAGAAGATGACACTGGGGGGAATTACGATTCAGACTGATACACATGGCGAAGATGTTGACGTTGCTGCTGCGGATGATGATTAGATTGCTTGTGTCGTATTTACCTGTGAGAAGACGACATTTTATCTACTATGTGAAATTGTGTTTGCTATGATAACTGAAACCTGATGAAGTTGTTGTTTAGTATTTTGCTGTGAGAACATCACTTATTATGTATGTTGATTTGTGTTTGGTGATTGTATGACGACTAAAACATGAGACATTGTTGTTTAGTTGTACTCATATTTGGCTGTGAAACTTGTATTTGATGACATAGTTTGCTGTTGGACTGCAATTTTCTCTACGTCTTCTAATGGGAACAAAGCTGACTCGACAGGGCCTCTGCTAATTTATTTATTTATTAGCAAAAGGGTCTCTGCTATTTATTTATTTATGAGCAAAAGGGGATACCCCCCATTTCCGTTAATAGAAATCATTAGATGTTCACAACACTACGCCCAGCCTGCTAAACAGGTTTCATTCATTACTAGTTTTAGCAAAGTGCTCATGTCATAGCCACTAAATACATCATGAGTGCTACATACACTACAAATAAAGAGACAATCATCCTACAGAGCACAACCATCTTGCCCAATATCTTCACAAGCTCTTTCATCTCCTCATTTCTACCGAGGTCGTTCAGAAGCTATTGCTTGGCCATGATCAGATGAACTGCATCTTTAACCTTTTGCTCTGCATCTTCCTCTTCTGCCATTCCTTCAGTTACTTGTCCAACACCCCAACCTGCTGGTATTGGGATTCCTCGGCTAACCAAATAATCAGCATAGTTCCATTCCCCCACGTCAGCAACTTCCCAGGAATACAAATCACATGAATCTTCCCTTTTCTGCACGAATCAAATTGGAAGATCATCAACCAAACTATTAAAAGAATCAGCAATTGAAAGCAGGCGAACAACTTAAACATATTATTACCCCATGATTCGGGCATTTGTAGAAGACTCGGCCAGGGTTGAGAATTGTAGTTGAGACGCGAGGGACGACTTTGCGTGATTTGCAGCAGTGGCACCACACCAACGACAGCGGGTTGCGATGAGCAACTGGCTTTGGTGAGTGTGCCAGCGGGGGTGTGATGAGACCCACAGGCGGTGGTACGGGTGGTGACTTGGCGCATATCTGGTTGTTGCCTCGATTGCCTGCTGAAGAGCAGGTGAACGAGCCAGCAGACATGGTTGTGCGGCCGGAGCTTCTGATGCTAGGCAGAGTAACTAGAGAAGAGGAGAAGCAAACATTGGATATGTCAGTTTCATTACTTGCAGAGTAGCATAGCACTATATATAGTCTAGGTTTGGATTAGAACCAGCTACAGGAGCACATCTCTCTTTTTTCTGAAACTCAGCAACGTCTCTTTATGGGTACACTAGCTTGTTCTGTACGCCTTCTCAAGTCTTTGATTTTTGGGAATGTTATCTAGCAAATGTTCCCTGGGAGGAGGACGTCAAGCGAACGCATTTTCCTAGCAGTTTTAGTTGCGACGCAAGATCAAACGGTTGCAGTTTCGGGAATGTTATCTGGCGAACGGGCCCAAATTTTCTTTTCTTCCTAAAAAAGTATGCTACATGGTGTCGGCTTAGTCAACAAACAATTGTGCCAACCTTGACCATTGGAATGACATTCAACGTCTGTCGTGTTTCTTCAGTCTCTTCTTTCTCCAGCCGCCAAAGCCAAACCAGCACCGGCAAGACCACCTACTCCCGCCTCCCATGGCTGGCTGTGCTACCGCGCACGCATCACGGCCAATCGCACCCTAAAACTCTGGCGCATCTTCCCTGGAACTTGTTTGTTCTCGTTCGAGGCCTCACCATCGTCCTCCTCCTTGGTTCTCTCACCGCGGTGCCGCCCTCTGGTGTTGTCAACATGGTCAACAACCGAGAGGAATAAGGAGATGATTGTACATGGTGAGGATGATAGTAGGGACCCACCAGGATCATGGCAGTACGCAAGCAAGTGCCTCCTTTATTCTAAGAAAAAAATGGTTCCTCCTGATGATTTCCTGACATCTGGGTCGCACGCCACTATCAACATAGTCAATAAGCGAGATAACTGCACAAGGAGCGGCTGACACCCGGGACAGAGTAGCTCCCGCAGTATTTTTTTGTTTTTGGGACGGAGCAGGGTATCAACTGGGTTGTGCGGGAGCTGTGGACTGTCTAGCCCAGGCTTTTATTTCATATGTTTACCACATGAACATCCCAATTTTTTTCTTTCTGAAAATGGCTAGCCTAGCTATTTTGTTTTTTGCAGAATACCCAATGGAGGCCTACTTTCTTTTCTATGCCCTGCTGGGCCGGAAATCTTTCAAGACAAGGAGGGATTCATTCGGCTTGCCCAGAAAATGGGCTATAAGTAACAAGAAATGGGCTGTAAATTCAAAAAATACAGCAAACAGGAAATTAGTTCCAAATTACTTTTTTCTTTCAGATTTTGATATTTTAAATTCCATTGTTTTTGTGCAGGTAAAATTTATTTGGATTTTAAATTAAGGTATGTTTAATTTTTAAATTAATTTGAATCTGGCTAGAAATTTTGGGTTGTATGCTGTTTGCGACAGATTTGGAGGCTGACTTGTGGGTCTACTAGGTTGATGTGTACGCAAGGCTTTGTCAACTTAGTCCTCAAACAATTCTAGCAGTAGTGACTGTTGGATGTTAATCCAACGGCCGTGATGCTTCTTCAATATATGATCTTCTTGCTCCAGCCGCCCAAACCAACACTGGCGGGACTGCCTGCTCCCGCCTCCTATGGCCGACTGTGCTACCGCGCAGGCCTCACTACCCCACCCTACTCCCATCGCTGGCTAGACCATTCCTCTACTCACCCACACCTTCTGTTATTTCCCAGCGAAGGCAGCCGAACCAGTAAACCCTCGTACTCCCCAATGCGTGGGCAACCACCACCGAGTCTTCCCCGGCTCTAGGTCATTGTGTTGGTTCTCTTGACATGGCGTGGTCAGCGTAGTCAACAAAAGACAGCCTTCGGAAGAGGGATGTACATGGAACTGCTGACAGTAGGGACCCACATGGTCCATGGCCACACGCAAGCAAGTGCCTCCTTATTACACAAAAAAATGATTCCTCCCACTCACAGGCGGGACCCACCAGCTACATCTTCGCACGCAAGGAAGTGCCTCCTTATTACGCGGAAAAAACGTTTCCTCCCCCTGACAGCTGAGGCCCACCAGCTAAATTTTCACACGCAAGAAAGTGCCTCCTTATTACGCACAAGAAAAATGATTCCTTCGGCTGCTAGCTGGGACCCACCCGATTTGGAGGCTGACTTATGGGCCTACTAAGTTGACACGTACGCATCGCTTTGTCAACTTAGTCAACAAACAATTCTAGCAGCAGTGATGGTTGAATGTTAATCCAACCGTCGTGCTGCTTCTTCAACCTCTGATCTGCTTGCTCTAGCCTCCCAAACTAGCTCCAGCCGTACCGCCTGCTCCTGCTTCTCGTGGCTGGCTGTGCTGCCGCACAGGTATCACCACCCCACCCTACTCCCATCGCTAGCCAGGCCTTCCCTTTACTCACCCACATCCCTTGTTATTTTCTGGCGACGGCAGCCTCACACTACAGCCGAACCAGTCAACCCTTGTACTCCCGTCTGCATGGGAAACCACTGACATGTCTTCCCCGACTCCGGTTCGTTCCCGTCCTAGGCCTCGCCGTTGTCCACCGCGTTGGTGCTCTCAGAACGTCGTTGTCAATGTGGTCAGTGAACGACAACCATCGGAATAGGACTGTACGTGGTGAGGATGACAGTTGGACCCACTAGCTACATCTTTGCATGCAAGGAAGTGCCTTCTTATTACGCGAAAAAATGATTCCTCCCCTGATAGCTGGGACCTGTCGGCGTGGAGCCAGCGATCCATGGGGTAATGGAGCCCCTTTCCTGCTTTAGCAAGGGGGAGCACTCAACGCAAAGAGGCAGGGTAACGAGAGGCGCCATGATTTTACCCAGGTTTGGGCCGCTGAGAAGCATAAAACCCTAGTCCTGCTTTGGTGTATTGGGCGAATGTAGAAGAAAGTACACGAAGTGCTCTCCCCCAGCAAGTCACTAGGAGAGGGTAGCTGCATGAATACCTATGCGTAGGGTTGCAAAGGTTTCGAACCCCTGTAAAGGTTGCCTTGGCCCTCCCTTTATAGCTCAAGGGGTTACCACAGTGGCAAAAGGTCATTATAGGGTGATTAGATTGATACAGAACTATCATACCTAACTCTGCTAGTTAGGACAAAAATGCATTAAATGCACTGCTATGTGTCATGTGGAGGAGGAGCCCTGGCAAGGCCACCACCCCGCTTGCTCAACTACCACCTATTAGCTTGACACGCCATTAGGATGGGTGTCAATAAAGGTAATCCTCCTTCCCAGCAAACTGACACGCACGGGCTGTCTCCACCAAACCACCTGTGGCCTCGACACCTCACTGAACAGCATCCAGCTGGCTAGAGAGGTGGAGCGTTGGGAAGTCCGTGCTCGAGGAGCTTGCCGGGCCTCGTCTTGCCGGCTCGATCTTGCCGGAGTTAGTTGCTTCTGATGTGGATTTTGTAGCTTGATCCAAGCCTTGGTCTTCTTAATGCGCTCTTTGATCTCATGAAGAGCGGCTTCGATGGTCTAGTTGCGTATGAAGTTCAATTCTTGCTGGGGGAGTTGCAACACGTCTGTGCATAGGTCAGGGTAGCAAACGCCCATGTTTGCTGCACCGACAGGAGCCCCCGGGCCTAGATCACACATGCCGCCGGGCATCGTTGGACTAGGCCCAATAATGCACAGACTCACGCATTGACCTTGCTGGAAATGATGTTGTGCTTTGAGATCTTCTTTGCTTCTTCATTAATCTTGGGTCCAGGTCAGCCCCTAGCTTCACTGTGGTATCGAAAACCAGGGGCGCCCCTGCACGCGGGATGCCATTAGGGTGCCCACGCGTGATTCGGGGTAACTGCCGTTTCTGCCATCACTCCCTCCTTTACTGCAGCCTTTTCCCCTTCCCCATGACGTGGATTAGGTGCGGGACGTGGGGTTGGTGCAGAAGGGCGGTCGTGGTGGTAGTGCTTTGATCAGAGGAGCCAGGACACCAGATTGGCGAGACTGGGCGGTCAATGGAGTATGGCGCCTGCCAGTGGTGCAGGGAGTTGGATTGGTGGAGCGGGGCAGTTGCCCTAGGGTAGTGGAGAGCCAGCGCCCACGTTCCCTGCTATAAAAGGAGGGGCGCGAGGGAAGCAATGCTCATCCACCTTCCTCTCCTCCATTTCCTTGCATCTATTTCCACCATGGCGAGAGGGAGAGACTGGGCTCATGTCTCGGTCACGGCGGCGAGAGCCTCTCCTCGACACCATGCTTCTGCTTCGGCTGCGGCTGTGGAAGCCGGTTCCAGCACACTGGGCGGGGCCGCAGGGTGAGGTCGGGGTCGATGCGGCACCCGTGGTCGAGGCGGAGGGGATGGCTTGCTCGTTGTTTCTTTTCCAACCGCTCCGTCCCCGGCAGAGGGCCACACGGGGGACACGGCACTCGAGTTCATCATGGAGCTATGCGATCTGATGTCTACTACGCAAATTTATTCTTGTAGACACGTGGTGGGCCTCCAAGCGCAGAGTTTTGTAGGACAGTAGCGATTTTCCCTCAAGTGGATGACCTAAGGTTTATCAATCCGTGGGAGGCGTAGGATGAAGATAGTCTCTCTCAAACAACCCTGTAACCAAATAATAAAAAGTCTCTTGTGTCCCCAACACACCAAATACAATGGTAATTTGTATAGGTGCACTAGTTCGGCGAAGAGATGGTGATACAAGTGTAATATGGATAGTAGATATTGGTTTTTGTAGTAGGAACAATAAAAACAGCAAGGTAGCAATTGATAAAACGGAGCACAAACGGTATTGCAATGCTTGAAAATGAGGCCTAGGGTCCGTACTTTCACTAGTGCAACCTCTCAACATTGCTAATATAATTGGATCACATAACCATCCCTCAAAGTGCGATGAAGAATCACTCCAAAGTTCCTTTCTAGCGGAGAACATAAGAAGAAATTGTTTGTAGGGTACGAAACCACCTCAAAGCTATTCTTTCCAATCGATCTATCCAGGAGTTCGTACTAAAATAACACCAAAGAAAATTCAGATTCGTAATGCTCAATCCAACACAAAGAACCTCAAAGAGTGCCCCAAGATTTCTACCGAAGAAACAAAGACAAGAACGTGCATCAACCCCTATGCATAGATTACCCCAATGTCACCTCGGGAATCCGTGAGTTGAGTGCCAAAACATATATCAAGTGAATCAATATAATACCCCATTGTCACCACGGGTATTCGTATGCAAGACATATATCAAGTGCTCTCAAATCCATAAAAGTATTCAATCCGATAAAACGAAATCTGAAAGGGAAAACTCAATTCATCACAACAAGATAGAGAGGGGAAAACACCATATGATCCGACTATATTAACAAAGCCCGCGATACATCAAGATTGTGCATCTCAAGAACACGAGAGAGAGAGAGAGAGAGATTAAACACATAGCTACTGGTACAAACCCTCAGCCCCGAGGGTGGACTACTCCCTCCTCATCGTGGTGGTCGCCGGGATGATGAAGATGGCTACCGGTGATGATCTCCCCCTCCGGCAGGGTGCCAGAACGGGGTCTAGATTGGATCTCATGGATACAGAGGCCTTGCGGTGCCGGAACTTCTGATCTAGGGTCTCCGTGAGGGTTTTTGGAATATTTGGCAATTTATAGGGTGAAGAGGCAGTGCGGGAGGCCACCGAGGTGGGCACAACCCACCGGGGCGCGCCTGGGGCCCCAGGCGCGCCCTGGTGGGTTGTGCACCCCTCGGGGCACCCCCCAGGTGCTGCTCTGGCCCATTGGATGTCTTCTGGTCCATCAAAAATCCACAAAAAGTTTTGCTGCGTTTGGACTCCGTTTGGTATTGATTTTCTGTGATGTAAAAAACAAGCAAAAAACAGCAACTGGCACTGGGCACTATGTCAATAAGTTAGTCCCAAAAAATGATATAAAGTTGCTATAAAATGATTGTAAAACATCCAAGAATGATAATATAGCAGCATGAATACTTCATAAATTATAGATACGTTGGAGACGTATCACGATCCTCCCCGTAGTCACCTGCGGCTTCCCCGCCCTTTCGCTAGGGTGATGGAGGTTGATCAGTCGCTCGGGCTATGGATGCGCGTGAGCAGCTGCTGCAATGGCATTGTGTGGGTGAACGTCAAGTTCCCTGTGCCTCACGTCATGTTCCTTACGCGCGGGTGGAAAATCTTCGCCCGCGCTCACTATCTTGCGGAGGGGCACGTCCTCTGCTTCAAGTTGCTGGAGTCCAGCATGCTCTTCGTCAAGATCTTTGGGACTTCAGGTGCTCGTCTTGGGTGCTATGTGGAAAGCTCGAGCGACATTGAAAGATCCTCCTCGAGCGATAATGACGAGGAGGACGCAGACGATGAAGACAACGACGGTGAGCCCCCGGTCATCAAGTCCAAAGACGACGACTCGGACTTCAGCTGAACGTTAGCCGCACCATCATCACCAGCCAGACCCCCCTGGAAGAGCGATTTTTTGTTTGGGGGGGGGTGCTCAGCCTAGGCGCCTCCGTCTTCTTCAGCTGGACCCTGGCAGGCACCATCATCTGCACCTGGGCCCTGGCTTCGTCTTCCTTGCCGGGGAGGCGCGTCCCTCTGGTCCTGGTGGGGGTGACCAGAGCTCTGCCCAGGCACTCCTTTTGCCCTCCTTGCGCTCGATGTAAATCCTAGGACGAGAGGGACAAGAAATGCATTACGCAACACTTTTCATTTTTTAACAAAAAAATGTAAGCATTTTTCATGTTTGAATCAAATATAGACATTTCCTTATCCATATTTGCACTTGTATGACTTGGACTTGTCGTCTCACGCAATTTTGAGAAAAAAAACTTGCCGGGGACATATACTTGCCTTAGATGTCTTGAAGGACTAGCCCTCAACAGTCTTTCGCCAGTAAGATATCCGGCAAAGCCTCTTGCCGGTCTCAAACGCAACTACTACTAACCCTTGTGGAGCAGACTCAAGGCATGTCTAGGAGCATGGATGGAGGCTGGCCTCTTACCAGTTTTGAACGCAGCTGCAACTAATCCTGTCGAGTGGACTCGAGGCAAGGATAAGAGTGCGAATAAAAGACGCGGCAAGGTCTTCCCTCGTGCAAGTTTCTCATGCGTAGACGCAATATGGAGTGATGGGAAATTTCAGATGAAACAAACTTTTGACTTATCTTTCTTTGTTGTGCTTCTTATCGTCTGGATAAAAAGGGGCTGCCACAGGTCCAAACGTGCGTGCTACCATCCTTCCCCTAGGAAAGTTGCTCACGAGGAATCCTTCTGTCTTTGATAGAAAAAGAAAGAAGAAAAATGATAGCACAGGGCCCTTGGCGGCATGTTAATCATCTTATCTAAACAAGTGTAATCACATGAGAATCATGCTCTAGGATATAGGTAAACATGCATGCAAGTTTGTAAAACACTTAGTTTTATTCATATATGCACAGGGTCTACGTCTGGCTTTGAACATAGGGTTACAAGCCTTTGAGACTATGCTTTTACAAAACAGGTTGCTGGGGCAGGGCCCGGCAACCGCGCCTTATGGGTAGAACTTGCGAAGATGCTCAATATTCCATGAGTTTTGCACACAAATACCATCTTCGGTCTCCAGACGGACTGCGTCGGGTCTAGTGACTCGTACTACCCGGTAAGGGCCCTCCCACTTTGGCGTCAACTTGTTTGTACCCTTGGCAGACTGAACATGTCGAAGGACAAGGTCACCTTCCTCAAGACTCCAGGCATGAACCTTGTGGATATGGTAGCGGCGCAAGGCTTGCTGGTAGCATGCAGCACGCACAATCGCCCGAAGACGATCTTCCTCAAGGAGCACGGCATCGTCATGCCGCAGCTGCTCTTGCACTACTTCATCGTAGGCAAGTACTCGAGGTGACCGGTATATGAGTTCCATGGGGAGCACCGCTTCTACACCATAGACTAGGGAGAAGGGTGTCTGGCCAGTAGCTTGATTTGGTGTCATCCTGACTGACCAAAGAATCACCGGCAATTCGTCAATCCAACGCCTACCGCACTTGTGCATCCTGCCAAAAGTTCTTGACTTGAGCCCGCGTAACACTTCAACATTTGTCCTTTTCGTTTGCCCATTACTCCTTGGGTGAGCAACAGATGCAAAGCACACCTTGCTGCCAAGGCTCTGGGTATATTGCATGAAGGCGTGGCTCGTGAATTCTGTGTCGTTGTCAGTGATGATCCTGTTCGGTACCCCGAACCAGCAAACTAATCCTTTGAAGAACTTGACGGCTGATTGTGGAGTTACCATTCTCACTGGCTCCACTTCGGGCTACTTTGTGAACTTGTCGATGGCAACGTACAAGAACTCAAAGCCCCCAATAGCACGGGGCAAGGGGCCCAAAATATCGAGCACCCAGACCTGTCAGATTCAGGGCTCCGTAGACCCAAGAAAGGTTCGAACTCTGGGGCGTGTGTGAAGAACTCAACCTCTCCAGCCAACCAACCCGTCGCCCTACAACCTAGCTCGATGAACAAGGAAGAAGATGAACACGGCAGTTTACCCAGGTTCGGGCCACCTTGCGGTGTAAGACCCTACTCCTGCTTTGTGGTGGATTGGCCTCACGAGGGGCTGAGGATAAACTAGTACAGAGGATGAACAAGCTCGCGGGGCTTGCTCTGGTGTGGGTGGAAAGGATCTCTATGGTCGGATCAGCCTAGATCGGATCCCCTCTACTATGGTGGCTAGCTTATACTTATAGTGGCCTCGGTCCTCTTCCTCGAAAATGTAGGCGGGAAGGGATTCCACAACGGCCAATTTGAAAGGGGACAAGTAGTACATCTTATCCTGACGAAAGGTGGTCTTCGCCTGCAAAGCTTCTGGTCGTGACGCTGCGGTGGGCTCGGCGATGACATCCGTCCTGCCGTCCTGGCGGTCTTGGTCTCATTGCACGGGAATGGAAACCTTTGGCTGATTCCTCGGGACCCCGCGCCTGCGCTTGTCTCCTTAGCACCAAAGAGGAAACCTGCTCCTCTGTGCCCGCTGGCACCCGCATGGCCTTGGTCGTCATGGCTTGCGTCACCGCAACCTCATGAGGTTGGGCACCTACATAGGAAACTCTGCTCCTCAGGAGCAGCCCAGGGATGGCCGCTCCCTTAGGAGGTCTTGGCGCCATCTGCCTCATGAGGCTTGGCCCCCCGCGAGGGTCTTGTCTTGTTGGTGTCGAAACTGGGCTGTACCAGGCCATCGATGGAGCCACGCCGTGGGCCGCAGGTAGGCAAGTCTGGGTACCCTGGTTCCCAGAACAACGACAGTAGCCCCCGGGCCCAAGGCGCGCTCGGACTTGGCTTCGAGGCAAAGCCAAAGGGCAAGGGCGAAGCGCTGCGGGCCCCAATTGCCTGCGGACCGAGCCGACGCGCGGCGCTTTGATGGGACGTGGGCGTCTCCACTTCCCCACGCCGCCTCGGCAACTGCACGACTTGACAATTGCCTGGCGCATGCAGATCAGCCATCATTGCTCGAAGCGTGGGAGGCCGGCGGTTGGCCTCCCTCTGCCTATAAAAGGGAGAGGGGGCAGAGCCCCCAGCTCATCTTCATCTTCTCGCCGCCTGCCCTTCTTTTTCTTAGTTCCCCCGCCATCTTGCCAAAGCTTCCATGGCGCCAGTGAGGAGGTTCTCGGCCGCGGAGAAGGGAAAGGCTCCCAAGGAGGGAGCGGACTTGCCGTCGCCCAAGAGAGGCCGCGGCCGCCCCCGCAAGTATGCTGCGACACTAGCGGTGGCTCCCCGAGGGCGTGGGCGCACTCCCTTAAAGGCTGGCGCTGCCTCCGATAGTTGGCGGGGTGCTCCTTCTCGCGGTGGGAGCTGCCGTGGCCGGGGCAGCCGCAGCAAAGGGGAAAGGCACGCGGCAGCCATCCGGCCACCGAGCCCGAGACTCCACTCGGCCGACGCGTCCTCGGAGTTCATGGTGTGCGCGAAGAGGCCCGCCGGCGCCTGGCTCTATCTCCCATGCTTCTTTGCAGGCGCGCTGTCGGCCGGGGGACCTAGCGGCCTCTGGCTGCAGGCCGATGGTTGCTGCAGCAAGGCCTCCTGGGTGGTGGTCAAGGTCACCCCCGCCGGCAACGTGTTCCTGAACCGCGGGTGGCAGACGTTCGCCCGCGCACACGGCTTACAGGGGAGGTGTACCCTCCACTTCAGGTATGACGGCGCCGCGACCCTCTATGTTAGGGTCTTCGGGGAAGGTGGTCAGCGCCTGGGGTGCTGCCCAGAGAGCGACAGCGACGATGACGTCGGTGGTGAGCTTGCCCTTGGCGACGGACGAGACGCCTCCAGCAGCGGCGGCTCCTCTTCCGGGGAGAGCACGAGCGACGGCGACTATGACGAGCCACCACGCCACCGATCTCGGACCAGGGAGGGAGACGAGCCGCCTCGCCACCACACCCTGGTGAAGCAGGAGGAGGACTCCGACTGAGCGCGGGCGTTGCTGGAGGCGGGTCCCGGGAGCTGCTGTAGTCGCGCGGCTGCTTTTGCTTCTTTTTTTCTGCATAAAAAAGGTGGAGAGCCCTGTCGGGGCGTGTAATGGACCGCGGCGCTTGCGCCATTATGTTGTTGTTTTTATATTGCATCCTGGTATCCGTGTTGCCACTAATTGTGATTGAAATGACTTAGCTTAGTGTGCCTGCGGTAGACTCCTGTGCCGTGAGGACGAGCTTCCCTGGAGCTTTGGACTTCCTGCACGTCCCTGGTTCCGAAGAGGTCCTCCGGAGATTTCCTTCTTGTGGACTCGAAGGTCCTCAGGCCTCGGGAGACACCCTGCGGCTATGGGGTCGGGGGACCTCTGGAGGTGCCGTTCCCCGCGCGAGCCCCCGAGCGTGGGTCGCTGGTACGCCGCGTCGCGATGCCCGAAGGCACAGACTCAGGAGGGCGTGTGTGCCCGCTAGCTCATTTGAGGGCGTCACGCGAGGATTAAGACGCCAAAGGCCAAGGCTTTGGCGAGGTGCGTTCATAGGCGGGCCCAAGCGTACACACCGTGCCCAGCCCCCACGCGCGGGACGCGCGAGGAAGAGCGACGGGCAATTGTCGCTCTCCCTAAAACGAGGCCTGAAAAAAGCGAGTGCTGCGAGGAGAAAAATTCCCAACCCTTTCAAATAAAGACGCGAGAACTCCAAATTTCATTTCAAGAAGTTGCAACTCAGCTACAGAAAGCAAGCAAATGAACAGCCGTGTCCGGCACCTATACTAGTCTTTTGGTCTTCCCGCCAGCGCGGAGCATGGGGCTTCCACTAGGACATGGGCGGGAGACCCCGTGAGGCCCGAGGGCGACGCTCAGGAGACTCCGGGGCGTGTACAGCGCCACTCATTATTATGTGAGAGTGTCACGGGCGAAGACTTGAAAGGCGCATGGCCTTGTTCATGGATAGAACTTTCGTAGGTGCTGGATGTTCCAGGCATTCTGGATGGGGATCCCGTTCTCTGTCTCCAGGCGCGCGGTGCCAGGCCTGGAGACACGGGCGATCCTGAACGGGCCCTCCCACATGGGCGAGAGCTTGTGAAGCCCCTCCCTGGAGAGCACCCGCCTCAGGACGAGGTCATCCACCTCGAGGGTCCTGGAGCGGACGCTGGGGCAGTGATACCGTCGCAGCGCCTGCTGGTACCTCACGACACGGAGCGAGGCTTGGCGGTGGCCCTCCTCCCCGAGCACAAGGTCCATCCTCCCCGAGGCATCCTGGCATGCCTCGTCAAACACCAAGACCCGCGGGGAGCGATGTCTGACCTCATGCAGGAGGACCGCCTCAGCCCCATAGACGAGGAAGAACGGGGTCTCGCCGGTAGGCTTGGTTGCGGTGGTACGGATGGACCACAACACGGATTAGAGCTCATCGAGCCAACCCCTACCGCAGGCCTCGAGTTTCTTCTTGAAGCTCCTCGCCTTGAGGCCTCTCAGGACCTCTGTGTTGGCGCGCTCGGCTTGGCCGTTACTCCATGGGTGCGCCACCGAAGCGTAGCATATCTGCGTTCCAAGGTTAGCACAATATGTTTTGAAAAGGTTGCTCGTGAACTGAGAGCCATTATCGGTGATGATACGGTTGGGGACCCCGAAGCAGCTCACAAGACCCTTGATGAACTTGATGGCCAAACCAGCTAGGATGGTGCGCACGGGCTCCACCTCCACCCACTTGGTGAACTTGTCGATGGCGACGTAGAGGTAGCGGTAACCCCCAGCTGCTCGAGGGAATGGTACCAGGATATCCAGCCCCCATACCGCGAACGGCCATGAGAGCGGGATGGTCTGGAGGCCCTGAGCGGGCTGGTGGATCTGTTTGGTGTGGAATTGGCATGCCTCGCCGGATCTCACCAGCTCAGTGGCGTCGTTGAGCGCCGTGGGCCAGTAGAACCCGCTGCGAAACGCCTTGCCCACGAGGGTGCGCGACGAAGAGTGATGCCCACAGTCCCCACTGTGGATGTCAGCCAGCAGTTCACACCCCTGCTCCTTGGAGATGCACCGCAGAGAGATGTCATTTGGGCGCCTTCGGTAGAGCTCGCCATCCTACAAGCAGTAGGCGGTGGCCTGGCGGGCACGCGTTCTGCTTCTTCCTCCTTCTCTGGCAAGGTGCCCTGGAGCAGGTACGCCTTGAACTCCTCGGTCCAGCACCCCTCCTGAGGTTCGAGGGCCAGAAGCAAGCGGGCTCCGGAGGTTGGACCGCAGGCTGGGGCACCCGAGGAGGGGGGCCAAGGGCAATTCCTCCTGGAGCAACGCCGGGCTCACAGCGGAGGGGCCGCCGATGGCTTGAAGAGCCTCTCCTTGAAGACGCCAGGCTTCTGGGGTCGCGCCGCGACGCCTTCTTGGCGATGTCGTCCGCCTCCTTGTTCGTGCCATGCGGGACGTGCTGCAATTCCAAAACCAAGAATTGTTTTTCAATTTTGCGTACCTCTTCCAAGTATGCCTCCATGTGCTCGTCCTTGGGTGTGTACTCCTTGTTGGAAAAGTTGACGAGGAGATGAGAGTCACCCTTGATGGTGAGGCGCTTGATCCCCAGGCCCGCCGTGGCCCGGAGGCTTGTGATCAGGCCTTCGTATTCCGTGATGTTGTTGGAGACCTTCTCGCCATGCTGGAAGCAGAGCTGCACGGCATAGTAGAGCTTGTACTGAGTAGGCGAGACGAGCACGGCTCCAGCCCCCGCGCCCCGGCGTGCGAACACGCCGTCAAAGTACATGACCCAGCCATCGGGCGTCTCATCTCCGGGCACGAGGGAGAGGTTTTCACTAACCCCTCGGTCGGGGGCGTCAGTCCATTCCACCACAAAGTCAACGAGGGCCACGCCCTTGATGACCCTGGTGGTGCTGAACTCCAACTGGAACGCCTGTAGCTCGATGTTCCATTCAGCAACCCTGCCTGCAGCGTTTGGGCTCCGGAGCATCCTCTCCAGGGGGAACACGGAGACGACCTTGATGGGGTGGCCTTGGAAGTAGTGGCGCAGCTTCCTGGAGGAGACGAGGAGCGCGAGTGGAAGCTTCTGCGGCATGGGGTAGCGCGCGCGTCGCACAACACCGTGCTGATGAAATACACGGGGTGCTCGACAAGATAGGGGGTGCTGACGGTGTCCGGCCCTGCCTGAGGCATGGGGGCCTCAGGAGCCTCGCCCTCTATCAGGGTGACCGATGCCTCAGGAGTGCCGTCCTGAGGTGGCGATGGCATGGCTGAAGACGGGGTACTGTGCCGCGCACCCGCGCCCGCGCGCTGTTCTCGGACCGCCACGAGTGCCTGGCTCGCCGAGTGGGGTGTGGCGGCCTGGTAAAGCACCAGGGGCTCAAGGGGTCGAGGCGCCACCATCACCGGAGGGCTGGTGAGATATCTCTTGAGGTCTTGGAAGGCTTCCTCGGCCTCCGGAGTCCACTCGAACGGGCCCTTCTTCTTCATCAACTCGAAAAACAGGAGGGCGCGCTCACCGAGCTTGGAGATGAAACGCCCCAGTGAGGACGCGCAGCCCGCGAGCTTCTACATTTCCTTGAGAGTCTGCGGCGGGCTCATCCTCTCTATCGCCTTGATCTTCTCCAGGTTAGCCTCGATCCCTCTGTGCGACACCAAGAAACCCAGTAGCTTGCCGGACGAGACGCCGAACATGCACTTCTCCGGATTAAGCCGCAGGTTCACTCTGCGTAAGTTGGCGAATGTTTCCTCCAGATCCTTGATGAGGGTTCTTGCTTCCCGCAACTTGACCACTATGTCATCGATGTATGCCTCGGCGTTCCTCCCAAGCTGCTTGCCCAGGGCGATGTGCATCAATCACTGGAAAGTCGCACCAGCGTTCTGCAACCCGAACGGCATGCAGGTGTAGCAGTACACTCCGCACGGGGTAAGGAAGGCCATCTTCCCGACGTCTTGCACCACCATCTTGATCGGGTGGTAGCCTAAGAAGGCGTCTACGAAGCACAGCAGGTCGCACTCGGTGGTGGAGTCAATGATCTGGTCGATGCGCGGAAGAGGGAAAGGGTCTTGAGGGCAAGCTTTGTTGAGGCTCGTGAAGTCGACGCACATGCGCTCCTTCCCTCCCTTCTTGGGGATGATGACTGGGTTGGCCAGCCAATCCGGGCGCCACACCTCTCGTATGATGCCAGCTTCTTGCAGCTTGTGGACCTCCTGGACAATGAATGATTGCTTCTCCGGGGCTTGTTGCCGCGCCTTTTGTTTCACCGGGTGCGCGCCGGGGCACACCATCAAGTGGTGCTCAATCACGTCCCGCGGGACACCAACCAGGTCCGTTGCCTCCCATGCAAACACATCCTTGTTTGCACGGAGGAAGCCGACCAACGCTTCTTCTTGGTCCGGTGGGAGGCCGACGCCTATGGTGAAGGTGAGGCTTGAGCCCTCATCATCGACCCGCACCTACTTCGTCTCAGCCCGGTCCTGAGAGAACAGATGCTTCTTCTTCGCGGGCGCGGCCTCCGGGGTCTCCGGAGCGCCCTCCGCCTGCGGTCGCGTAGCCGCCATGGCTTTGAAAGCGAGCTTGAGGGCCAGGAGGGCATCCTTGGTGTCTCCCACCACAGTAAGGATGCCGCTGCTCCCCGGCATCTTGATGACGTTGTAGTCGGGGTGCATCACCGCCATGAACTTGGCAAGGGCTGGGTACCCGAGGATGGCGTTGTACGGGAGGCTGATGAGGGCGACGTCGAAGTTGACGAGCTTGATGCGGTAGTTGCAGCATGTGCCGAAGGTGACGGGGAGGCGAATCTGCCCCAGGGGGATGATGGAGCCGTCGAGCACCCCTGAGAAGGGCCTGGTGGGGGCGAGCCGGTCGTAAGGAACCTAGAGCAGGTCAAAGGCTTCCATGGAGAGGATGTTGAGGCTAGCGCAGTTGTCGATGAGGGTCCTGGTGACCGCGACGCCGCTGATGGTGGGCGTGCACAGCAAGGGAAGCACGCCTGCACCGACCGTAGTCTTGGGGTGATCCCTGGAGTCGAAGGTGATGTCGGTCTCAGGCGCCAGCCGGCCCGGAAGAGCCCCCTGCCATGGCTGGGTGGCCCCCATCTACCGGAAGAACTGCCTGACGTGGCGACCCGAAGCCGGCACCTGCGACCCACCGAGGATAGCCGCAATAGCTGTCGGCGTTCTGGGAACGGGGGTACCCAGACTTGCCTGCGTGCGGCCCACGGCGTGGCTCCATCAATGGCCTGGTACGGCCCAGCATCAGCAACAACAACTCAAGACCCTCGCGAGGGGCCAAGCCTCGTGAGGCGGACGACACCAAGACCTCCACGAGGAGCAGCCTCCTCAGGCTGGCTCCCGAGGAGCGGAGATCTCTATGCAAGCCTCACCTCGTGAGGTCCGGATGACGTGAGCCATGACGACCAAGGCTAGGCGAGCGCCAGCGGGCGCAGAGTACCAGTTTCCTCTTTGGTGCTAAAGAGGCAAGTGCAGGCGTGGAGTCCTGAGGAATCAGCCAAAGGTTTCCATTCTCATGCAACAAGACCAAGACCGCCAGGACGGCAGGATGGAGGTCATCACCGAGCCCACCATGGCGTCACAACCAGAGGCCTTTGCAGGCGAATACTACTTTTGTCAGGATAGCATGTACTAGTTGTCCCCCTTTGAATTTGGCCGTTGTGGGATCCCTTCCCGCCTTTCATTTGGGAAGAGGACCAAGGCCACTATAATTAGGACTTAGCCACCACCGTAGAGAAGGACAAGTTCAGATCCGACAAGTTCAGATCGGATCATTCAGATCACCCTCACTCCACCAGCTCACTCAAGCTCAAGAACACCTCTCCTCCTGAGGCTGTTCGCCACTGTACTAGTTCATCCTCAGCCCCTTGAGGCCAATCCACCACAAAGCAGGAGTAGGGTTTTACACCGCAAGGTGGCCCGAACCTGGGTAAACTGCTGTGTCTCTTTTCCTTACAGTTCGTCGAGCTAGGCTGTGAGATTAGCGAGTAGGCAGACTGGGGAGGACGAGTTCTTCGCACGCACCCCAGAGTTTGAACCTCTCAAGGGTTTGCGGAACCCGAAATCTGACATTTGGTGCGCCAGGTAGGGGTGCGTCGGAGCCTCTCCCCCGCCAGTCCATCCACCATTGCTCCACCGCTTCCATGGCTGACGCTCGTCGAGCTCGTGCTGAGCGCCGGGCCACCCTCACCGCCCGCGTCGCTCAGACAGCGCCTGCGGGTGACAGCTGCCCTCGCCGTCCCCCGTCTCCAGTGGCGAATGCCGCCACCGGCCCTGCGGGGCACGAGCAGCAAGCTTCGTCGCTGCACCCTTCTGTGCGGCGGGATGGACGCACCGCCACCCTATCGCTGACTCTGGCTGGTTCGTCGTCTCATGCTCATCGCGGGCTAGCGAACGCGCAGGCTGCGTTGCTCATGGTGCGTGAGCTCCTGCGCTACCACCCCGTCGACAACCTCTACGAAGACTGGCTGGACCGCATCGCCGAGCTCGTCAGCGCCGCCGGGGACTCTCCTGCACCATCTCGCTCGCTGCCTCACCCGCCGCCTGCTGCGGGTGACATAGCCCACGGAGCACCTCCTCCACCTCCCCGTCAAGGCGTCACCCTCGAGCCAAGGCACGAGGCCCCGTGGCGCGACCCACCACACAGGGCGCCGGCGCGTGAAGAAGAAAGCTGTCAGGTGGTGCAGCGGCCGCAGGAAGATGCTCGTGCACTCCCAGCACCACCACGTCAAGACCGCGCGCCGCATGCAGCGGTGGTGCGCGAGCGCCAAGACCAGGCTCCACCTCCACGACGGGCTCCCGTGACCACAGCGGGTTGCCGCGCATTCACTCCGGAGCTACGCAGCATCGTCTGGCCGGGGAAGTTCAAGCCCGACCTGCCTTCGCGCTACGACGGCACCCCCGACCCTGCCGAGTTTCTGCAGCTCTATGAGCTGAGCATCGAGGCAGCCAACGGCGATGAGGAGGTTATGGCAAACTGGTTTCCCATGGCCCTCAAGGATGTTGTGCGCTCGTGGCTCCTGAACCTGCCCGCGGGATCGATCTCCTCCTGGGACGAAATGCGAGAGCATTTCGTCGCCAACTTCCAGGGCACTCACGACCGTCCACTGGCTGCGGGTGACCTACGGCGCATCAAGCAGCAGCTAGGAGAGATCTTGCAGAAGTACATCCAACGCTTCAACAGCGTCCGCCTCAAGATCCCCAAGGTGTCAGACGAGGCCATCATCTCGGCATTCACTGATGGCGTCCGCGACATCAAGATGAAGGAGGAGCTCGCCATACATGAGGACCTGTGCATGGCTCTGGAGATGTTCAACATGGCAACCAAGTGTGCGAGAGCTGAGGAAGGTCGCCTCTCTCTCCTGGAGCTCCCAGGGGCTGACCCAGAAGATAAGAAGGCCAAAGGCAAGGACGTGAAGTGCAAGGGACCGGCCGTGCTTGCGGCTGAACCTGAGATGAAGCGCGGCTGCGACCACCCAGAGTCATCCAAGGGCAGCCGCCTGTTCTGCGTCTTCCACAACATGCACAGCCACAACACCAACAACTGCCAGGAGCTCAGGGCCATCCGCGATGGGCGTCTCGGTCGACGCCCCGAGTGTAGCGACCGAGGCTACGGCCACGAAGGAAGCCGAGGTGGAGGACGCTGGGACGGCCGCGACCCCCGCCAGGAATGGCGCGATCAGCCTCGTGAGGACCGCTGGCAGGGCCAGCCTCGCAAGGGCCCCTGGAGGGACCAGCCTCGTGAGGACCGTCCTCAGGGCAACGCTGGCCTTCCTCCGCTGTCGCCACCACCAAGAAGGAACGACGACCACCACCAGGATGAGGGGGCTGGGGGCTTCCAGGAGCCTCGTGCCATCGCCTGCATCCTGGGTGGTGCTCAGGCCCCTGCCTCTCATCGCATCTTCAAGCAGTTTGCCCGTGAGGTGAACGCGGCCCTCCCCAAGCTCGAGGAAACACATCCGCTCAGGAGTTCATGACCAAGGCAATCAAGGAGCTTCAGGAGGCAAGAGCTATGCAAGGCGACCATCGCCTACCACCCGGCGCGGCTCCTAGTCCCGGCGAGGACAGCGAGCTGCGCGTCTGCGTCAACATCCCAGGGCTCAACAGGGCCGCATCTCAGGAGCGCTTCTGGCCATCCCGCGCTGGCCGGTGCGAGGGTCCCCCTCACAGCTATGTTCGCATGCCTTTGGGCTTGTCGAGCGCAGCTGCTGCACTCTAGCGCCACATGCGGGGCGTCCTGGCGGCTCATGAGGCCACAAGCCAGGCGATCCTGTCGGAGGAGGAGATGGATCCTCGCGAGCCCCCCAGGCCCCCAGAGCCTCCTGAGGTTCAGGGCCTTGGCGGCTCGTGAGGAGCGACTTCTGCGGCACGCGTCTTCAGCTACTCCAACATCTCTTCAGCAACGGTGCTAGGTGATATTTTCTGGTTTGTTCAGTTGGGCGCGCCCCTCGGGCTACATTATCCCCAAGCCGCGTGGGTCTGTCCCTGCAGCATGTATTGTTTTGCATCTATCAGAACTAGCTCTACCTTATCTATGGGTTGATTTATGTTATCACCTGCTTGCCTGGTGTTCTATCGCCTCCGCGGCCTCCCGCATGGCTGACCAGCCTCTTGCTCATTCCGCAACGGGGGCTACACATGCTGGCACGGCGCTTGTGCTCGGGTCTGTCCCTGCAATGCTGACAAATCTGAGAGATCGAGCTCTGGCTCGTGGCCTGCCCCGCGCACGTCACCTCACCAGATCCTCAGTGCCTTCATCTTCTTGCGGAAAGATCAGCGGCAGGACAGCAAGCGCGATTATGAGCTATACTCTTCTCTCGGACTAACCCACAGGAATCCATGGAGTTCAGCCACGGGTGGTCCCGCCAGTCGTCCCTTTTTCACGCAATTCGCTTGCACGTTAAAGGGGGGGCTCCTGAGCATCGCGCCTCAGGAGCTCTTACTGACTCTCTAGCCCTCACCCCCTGGCCTTGACCACGGCATCGTGACTTGGCATACCAGTGGCGGCTGAGCCTCGCTCGAGGGTCGGGACCCGAGGACGTAGAGCACCTAGATGAGCGGGGAGAAGGGGAGGTCGGCGTGAGCCCTACCTGGAAGCATCACTGCCAAGGCACAATCAGGCACTGCGCAAAGGAATCACTTCAGGCCTACTAAGATAAGTCACCCATGCATATCAGAGTGAACCTCATCGTCCGGTATTTTGATTCTCGCAATCTCGCTCCGGCAATGCCGCTTCCCTTTTCGGCCTCCAGGGAGCTGCTTGAACGCCAAAGGGGACCTCTTGAGCATCGCGCGTCAGGAGCTATTACCGGACCTCGGGCCGCTCACCTCCTGGCCTTGACCACGGCATCGTGACCTGGCATACCAGCGATGGCTAAAGCCTGTCTGGGGACTGGGACCTGCCGGTGTAGAGCACTAAGCTACCGCGAGAATGAAAAGGGGGAACCATGCCGAAGCAAGATGCGTGGCTGCAACATCATACTACGAATAATAAACATTGGAGCAAAAGCATTACAATTTTTTACATACCCCCACGGGGTATGTCACAATTCCGCGCAGGGAAACCAAAGAAGGAAACATCAAGGGACCCCGGCTGCTGGGCATCACCGACGACACCGAGCGAACGCTGCTGCCGCACTCCGGGCATGGCGAGAGCTCGGCGGCACGTAGCTGTCATCACTGGACTCCGGAGAATCGCTGGGCCCGGGAAAGTCGCTTGATTCCCAGGAGTCGTCGCTGCTGCTGGAGGAGCTGCCGGAGGCGGGCTCGATGTCCGTGGCCGCATCACCTCTTGCCCTTCACCGGCGTCGTAAGGGCGGCCGAGCCTCTTCTTCGGCAGAAGTGGCCCCGACTCCTCCCGAGGGGTTTTTCCCTTCTCCGCTGAAGAGAATCTCCTGATTGGCGCCATGGATGCTGCTGCAAGATGGCGAGACAAAGAAGAAGAAGAAGGAGAGGGCAGCGAGAAGATGGAGATGAGTGAGGGGGGCTCTGCCCCTCCCCTCATTTATAACCGGAGGGAGGCCAACCGCTGGCCTCCACGATCCCGCGCGATGATGGTTTTTCTCTGCATGCAGCAGAGTCTCATCAAGTCGAACGGTTGTCGAGGCGGCGTGGGAAAGCGGAGACGCCCACGTCCCATCAATCGCCACGCGTTGACCAAGGCCGCAGGCGGTTAGGGCCCGCGGGGCTCCGCACTTGCCCCTTGGCTTCGCCTCGAAGCCAAGTTCGAGCGCGCCTTGGGCTCGGGGGCTACTGTCGGCGTTCTGGGAACGGGGGTACCCAGACTTGCCTACCTGCGGCCCACGGCGTGGCTCCATTGATGGCCTGGTACGGCCCAGCATCAGCAACAACAACTCAAGACCCTCACGAGGGGCCAAGCCTCGCAAGGCAGATGACACCAAGACCTCCACGAGGAGCGGCCTCCTCAGGCTGGCTCCCGAGGAGCGGAGATCTCTATGCAAGCCTCACCTCGTGAGGTCCGGATGACGTGAGCCATGATGACCAAGGCCAGGCGGGCATCAGCGGGCGCAGAGTACCAGTTTCCTCTTCGGTGCTAAAGAGGCAAGCGCAGGCGCGGAGTCCCAAGGAATCAGCCAAAGGTTTCCATTCCCATGCAACATGACCAAGACCGCCAGGACGGCAGGATGGAGGTCATCACCGAGCCCACCACGGTGTCACAACCAGAGGCCTTTGCAGGCGAAGACTACTTTTGTCAGGATAGCATGTACTAGTTGTCCCCCTTTGAATTTGGCCGTTGTGGGATCCCTTCCCGCCTTTCATTTGGGAAGAGGACCAAGGCCACTATAAATAACCCTCACTCTACCCGCTCACTCGAGCTCAAGAACACCTCTCCTCCTGAGGCTGTTCGCCACTGTACTAGTTCATCCTCAGCCCCTTGAGGCCAATCCACCACAAAGCAGGAGTAGGGTTTTACACCGCAAGGTGGCCCGAACCTGGGTAAACTGTTGTGTCTCTTTTCCTTACAGTTCGTCGAGCTAGGCTGTGAGATTAGCGAGTAGGCAGACTGGGGAGGATGAGTTCTTTGCGTGCACCCCAGAGTTTGAACCTCTCAAGGGTTTGCGGAACCCGAAATCTGACAACAGCATGGGGCACCGGTGCCGCGAAGCGCGCGATGAACTGCCTGCGCAGCTCCTCCCAGGAGGCCACCGACAACTCCGGTAGGCTAAGCATCCAGGAACGCGGCACACCCATGAGAGCCATGGGGAGCCAGTTCACCAGGACCTTCTCCTCGCCACCTGCCACCTCGATGCTTAGCTCGTACAGGCGAAGGAACTCCACGGGGTCCCGCACGCCATTGTACCGCGGGGGAAGCGTCGGCCTGAACTTCGGCGGCCACCGCACCTGCTGTAGGGCGGGGGAGAAGGCTCGGTGACCCGCCGTGGCTCCGAGCGCGCCCAGCGGCTTGGCAGGAGGGGCGGCGCCCGCCATGGGAAGCACACAGTGCAGGCGGCGCTCAGCTGATGAGAGGGGTAGAGCTTCGACACGCCCCTACCCGGCGCGCCAAATGTCGGATTCAGGGCTCCGCGGACCCAAGAAAGGTTCGAACTCTGGGGCGTGTGCGAAGAACTCAACCTCTCTAGCCAACCAACCTGTCGCCCTACAGCCTAGCTCGATGAACAAGGAGGAAGATGAACATGGCAGTTTACCCAGGTTCGGGCCAACTTGCGGTGTAAGACCCTACTCCTGCTTTGTGGTGGATTGGCCTCATGAGGGGCTGAGGATGAACTAGTACAGAGGATGAACAAGCTCGCGGGGCTTGCTCTGGTGTGGGTGGAAAGGATCTCTATGGCCGGATAAGCCTGGATCGGATCCCCTCTACTCTGGTGGCTAGCTTATACTTATAGTGGCCTCGGTCCTCTTCCCCGAAAATGTAGGCGGGAAGGGATTCCACAACGGCCAATTTGAAAGGGGACAAGTAGTACATCTTATCCTGACGAAAGGTGGTCTTCGCCTACAAAGCTTCTGGTCATGACGCTGCGGTGGGCTTGGTGATGACATCCGTCCTGTCGTCTTGGCAGTCTTGGTTTCGTTGCACGGGAATGGAAACCATTGGCTGATTCCTCGGGACCCCGCGCCTGCGCTTACCTCCTTAGCAGCAACAAGGAAACCTGCTCCTCTACGCCCGCTGGCGCCCGCCTGGCCTTGGCCGCCATGGCTTGCATCACCGCAACCTCATGAGGTTGGGCACCTGCATAGGAAACTCCGCTCCTCAGGAGCAGCCTAGGGATGGCCGCTCTCTCAGGTGGTCTTGGCACCGTCTACCTCACGAGGCTTGGCCCCCCGCGAGGGTCTTGTCTTGTTGGTGTCGAAACTGGGCCGTACCAGGCCGTCGATGGAGCCACGCCATGGGCCGCAGGCAGGCAAGTCTGGGTACCCTGGTTCCCAGAACACCGACAAGACCAAAAAGGGCCAGGAGAGAGGAATTGTTTGGAGGGCTTGCGCTGGTTGATGTATGCTCTTTGAATGGAACTGGCATGCTTCACATCTTGTTACTAGCTCAGTTGCATCCTGGAGGGCAGTGGGCCAATAAAAGCCTTGCTGAAAGGCCTTTCTAACAAGGGTTCTTGCTGCTATGTGAGAACCACATATGCCTCCATGTATCTCTGCCAACAACTTCAGTCCATCTTCTCAGGTAATGCACTTCAATTTTATTTCGTTTGGTCTCTTTCTGCACAAGATTTTATCCACAAAGTAGTACATACTTGACTGACGGGCTACTTTCTTAGCTTGCTCTTGTTCTTCAGGAAGTTCTCCTATTTGGAGAAATTGAACTATCTATTGTGCTCATGTCAAAGCTTCGGGCTCGACAATAAGGACTAAAGGCACTTCTTCGGCCGCGGGAGCGCTGATCTCATCGGCAAGAATCTGGGACTCTGCGTGAGGCCGCTGCTCAGCGGCAGGCGCATCATTAATCTCGGCAACTGCTTTGCCGTCGGCTTCTGGTAGCTCTGTCGGAAAGTATCTGCCAGCTCTTATCTTTCTTCTCTTCTTGGCTCTTGTTGATGGGGTGACTGTGGGTCGAGTCAAGTGGAGCACAAAAGTCCCTGGTTCCACAGGTAGCTTTTGGGCAGCACATTTTGACAGCTGATCAGTGATGCTGTTTTCCGCACGAGGGATGTGCTCTATTTGCAGACTATCAAAGTATTCTTCCAACTTTCTCACTTCATTTACATACGCTTCCATCAACGGGCTCTAGTAATCCTTGTTCACTTGCTTCACTAAAAGTTGCGACTCTCCACAGATGATCAACTTTTTTATTCCCAACTCTACCGCAATTCTGAGGCCGGCAAGTAGTCCTTCATACTCAGCTGTATTGTTGGTAGCCTCCTCACGGGGGAAATGCATCTGAACCACGTACTTGAGATGCTCTCCGCTGGGCACGATAAAAAACACCCCAGCACCGGCGCCTTCCAGCAAGAAAGCACCGTCAAAGTACATGATCCAATTCCTTTTGGTTTCTCTGCTGGTGTCGTGGGAGAACATGATCACCTATGGCGCCACTGGCCCCTTTGTGGTTCGGCAAGGGGGAGATCACGTTGCACAAAGAGCGGAGGCCGTGATGCAGCACGACGATGGGACTCTGGTGATTTTTACCCAGGTTCGGGCCGCTGGGTAGCGTAAAACCCTACTCATGCTTTAGTGGATTGGATGGAGGAACATGATGAACACGCAGCGCTCAAGCCCGGCAAGGTGGCCTGGGGGAGAGCAGCTACGTGCGTACAAGTGTGCAAGGGTCCGAATCCTTTTCTAGGTAGCCTTGGACCTCCTTTTATAGCTCAAGGGGTAACCACAGTGGCAAAACATTCATTATCCTGTGATTAGATAGCTAACAGTGCTATCGTACCTAACTCTGGCAGTTAGGACAAAGTGCATTAAGTGCACTGCTAGGTGTCGTGCTGAGGGTGAAACCCGGCAAGCCTGCCGTGCCGCTTAATCATCTTCTGCTTATTATCTTGACACGCCTCTGGACGGGTGTCAAATGGGTGTGATCTGTCTTCCAACGAGCTGCCATGTGCTTAGTGGAAGCCACTTAACCACCTGCGGGCTCGACACCACACTGATAAGTGACTTGCGTTGCTGTGCGGTGGAGCGGTGGTGCCTTGGTGGGATTTTTGGTCTTGGCGACCCCGGCAGGCCTGCCGAGGTAATCCTGGATTTGCTTCCAGGGCAGTCTCGACCTAGCCGAGCTCCCCTGCTCGGCAAGGGAAGCCTTCTCAAGGTGGTATCTTGCTGTCTTGTTCTTCTTAATGAGCTCCTTGATCTCACGAAGGGTGGCTTCTCTGGCTTGGCCTTGCTTTGTATGCTTGTGTTGGTCGTACGATCGTTAGCATGCCTGTGTATGAGTCTGGTCAAGAATGTGGATGTTCGTTGCACCGGCAGGAGCCCCCGGGCCTGGCCCATACGTGTCGCTGGGCATCGTTGGGGTAGGCCCCAACAAATACATAGGCGAACATGTTGCTCAGGTCGCGGGGGGACACATATCTTCTCTCTTGATATCTTTTTTTGCTTCTTCATTAACCTGTGAGTGAATCAGTTCTCGGTTTTCTCGTGAGCCGTGCTGAACGACGTGGGGCTACCCACGTTATGGCCCGTGAACCGCCTATATTCACGGGGAGGTAACTGCCATTTACCCATCCCACTATCCCTGCCGTTTCCGCCATGTACGCTGCATGCATTGCGCAGGGTTTGTCGCGGATGCATAGGGCACGAGAATGAGTGCCATGGCAGAAAGCTCGACACTGTGCACAGGCGTGGGAGGACGGTCGGTGATCCTGGACACTGCCAAATGAAGCAGACGGACTGGATTGGTGGGGTGTGTTGGTTGTCAAGGGGTAGCGGGGAGTGTCGGTGTACTAAGTATTGGGCCACTAGTACCCCTTACTTGTGCACGGGCAGTTGTAGCCGTCCTCGCGGCAAGGCTTGCCGGGATCAGCTCGAGGTCGATTTAAGTCATCAAGGAAATCATCAAGCCGGAGATCTGAGAATCAGCAAATAAGCAAAGCTGGAAATCGAAGGCCAGCCTCCCCGGCAAGATCCTTGCCGGGGTGGCCTGAGGAGCCCGGCAAGGATTGGCGCCCGACAAGGCTTGGCGCCCGGCAAGGCTCGGCGTCCGGCAAGGCTTAGCGCCCGGCAAGGCTTGGCACCCAGCAAGTTTCGGCGCCTGGCGAGGTTCTGCCACTGTGCCACCGCTTCGGCACAGTGACGAGTCTGACATTCTGGCTCCTTCCATGGATGCGTGGTGGTGCGCCAGTGGAGGGGAGCTTAAGCGGTGCGGATGGGATGGCCCCTTTTTTCATCCCCAAGAAAGTGAGGACACCTAAACAGACACCTCACGGTGCATTAAATGCGCCTGTCCTAATCCGTCAGGGGTTAGGTATGATACCCTGTAGCTACTTTACACCTCAATGTATGTACATTTTGCCACTGTGGAGACCCCTTTGAGCATATAAAAGGAGGCCCAAGGCAACTGCTACAGAGGAAAAGAGGAGAACTTCTGGCCCATTCTGCATGCGTAGCTGCTCTTTGAACGTACTATTCATTGCGAGCGCTCCTGAAGGCTGGGCTCAAGAACATCAATAAGAACACAAAGTAGGAGTAGGGTTTTACGCTGACCAGCGGCCTGAATCTGGGTAAAAATCTCACGCGTCGATCACCGGTTCTGCTCTTTGCGTGTACCTCTCCCCCCGCCGAATCGTAAAGGGGTCTCTCGGGATCCCATAGGTGTCGTGCCCCGACATCTTTGGCGCGCCAGGTAGGGGGATTGAAGGTTGCGTGAACCTGATCTAGTGGTCGACGCCCTAGTTCCTTCATCATGCCGCCCAAGAAGAAGAACATCGCGACAGCACAACCGTCCGGGTCCGTTTTGCCCGCGCCTTCGCAGACAGGCGATGGTGTGGGTGCAGAAGGAAGAGGACTGGAACCCCCACGGCGTTCTGGTGATCCAAGCCAAGCGAGCGGTATCGTTTGCAGTGGCAGTGGTAACTTGCGCGCCGCTGGATCTAGAGATGGCGTTGTGTTGCCTACGGGTGGCACAACAAACTCTAGGGATCAAAGAGCGCCTGCTGGAGCTCCTGCGCCGCCGCGAGCCTCGCAACCTGCCCAGGTTGTGCGAGACGAGCGACATCATGGCGCTGGTGGTTCGGGGCGTCCCTACGAAAAGGTTTCTGCGCATAGATCCCAAGATGCGCGGGACCAGCATGCACACCGAGCTGCCGGCGAAGGTGGCGCGCGGTCGCGTGACCATGGCGGTGCTCCTTCTAACTTGGTTAGGAGTCAGAGCACCTCACGTACTTCGCACCTGTCGCCGCCACCTACGCCAGCGGAAGCCTTGGCACGTGCGCAGCTGCTCCTCGATTTTCCTCCCGCCCCGGAGAAGATGGAGGAGTGGCGAGCTACTATCCAGAGCCTTATCGGCTTCGCTAATAAGGATGGACCACAAGAGGCAGGGCCCTCTCAGCGGAAGCCCATCGATCCGATGTGAGCCGGTGGAGAGAAAACCGGAGGTGGTGCAACTACAGTGCACTCTCCTCCGCGACATCAGCGGCGGCCTACGGGTCAGCAAGTCGACCGCCATGAAGAAGTTTCCACGGCGTCGTCCGATCCGCGGATGCGCCGTGATCAGCGTCTGGTTCTCCAGGAACGAGGCAAGGAGGACGCTCGAACAACCATCGAGTGGCGACGAGAAGCGCGCTATCAGTCTGATAAGCGCGCGGGGCCAGTTGTCGACGAGCCCGCGCCAGGGAACGTAGGAGACCTGCCTTACGAGGTGGGACCTCCAGCGTTTACCCGTGAGCTGCGGCAAGTCCAGTGGCCCAATCTCCGAACCTTCAAGCCAGAGGTCCCGAAGAAATATGACGGCAAGACCCATCCCTTGGAGTTCCTAAGCGTCTACACCATTGCGGTGCAAGCTGCCGGGGGCCGAGATGACAAGATACTCGCCAACTACTTCTCGTTGGTGCTCAAACCCAACGTCAGGTCGTGGTTGATGCATCTGCCGGAGGATTCTATTTCTTGCTGGTCGGATCTGTGCCATCAGTTTGTTGGCGCCTTTGTTGGAGGCCACCAAGCTCCTGGCCAAGAAAGTGATTTGCACATCATCCCTCAGAAGGAGGGCGAGTCCCTGCGCAAGTTTATGCAGAGATTCAGCTGGGTGCAGTACAATATTCCTGATGTTCATCCTGCCGCTGTCATTAGCGCGTTCCATCAGAACGTGCGTAACCACAGGATGCGGGAAGAGCTGGCAATGAACAAAGTCAGGAGTATTGCCGAGCTTTACACTTTGGCCGACAAGTGTGCTCGAGCTGAAGAGGGGAGAAAACTCCCCGGAGAAGCTGTTGGTGCGACAGGCGACTCAGAAGAAGATGCCGCGGCTCCGTCAAGGAAAGGCTGGCGGCGGAATAGGAAGCGCGGAGGCAAGGCCGTGCTTGCCGTCGAGGAATCCGGCAACCCTGGCGCCACCAAGAAGGCCAAGGTTAGCGCCCCCGGCAAGGATCTTGCCGGGTGCCCTTCCTGTCTGGCCTTGGCGGCTGCCGACAAGTCGGAGAACTCCGGCAAGCAATATTGCAAGATCCATCGCACTAAGGGCCACGATCTCCAGGACTGCCGGCAAGTTGAGCAGCTTGCCGAGAAGCAGAAGGCCGAATACGAGAGGCGAGACAAGGAGAAGGCCCAAGATGGTGCTGAGGGGTCCGGCAAGAAACGCGGTGGCCGAGGGGGTCGCCGCGGCAAGGTCAAACAGCAGAAGGATCGGCCCGCTCGGGGCCGAGATAAAGAAAGAGATGATGACGAAGAATCTGACGAATCCAGTGAGCAGGAATTCCAGAAGGCTACGGAGGCTATGTGCATTGATGGGGGTGCCTCGCTGCATTCTTCCCACCGCCAACTTAAACAGTGGGTGCGGGAGGTTAATGCGGCAGAGCCATCCCCCGATGCTTGTAGGCCTCTGAAGTGGTCCAGCACGCCTATCATCTTTGACGCCGAGGATCACCCTGATCGCACAACTGCGGTCGGGTGTTTGCCATTGTTGGTTTCCCCGACAATTCGCAACCTCAAGGTGACGAAGATGTTAGTTGACGGCGGGGCCGGCCTAAACTTAATATCACCGGACGTGCTCACAAAGCTTCAGATTCCCGATGAAGACCTCGAGGAAACGGGTACGTTTCAAGGGGTCAACCTGGGAAGAACCCAGCCTAAGGGCAAGATCACGCTGCCGGTAACATTTGGCAGCGAGCTTAACTTCAGGACCGAAAAGGTGGTGTTTGATGTCGCCAAGATCCCCATGTCATACAATGGGATCCTTGGTCAGCCAGCGCTGGCTAAGTTCATGGCGGCATCACACTACGCATACAACGTCTTGAAGATGCCTGGGCCATTGAGCGTCATCACTATCCATTCCGACAAGAAGGATGCGCTCATCTGTGCCGACCAACTTTACCGGGAAGCAGTTGCAGCACCTGCCATTAAGGCATCTGCTCCTGCCGCTGGATCTCCCGGAGGGAAGAAGAAGACCGGCAGGAACCTTGGCGTGAACTCCGGCAAGCGCGCCTCCTCGGAGTGCTGCGCTTCCGTCGAGGACGTACCAGAGATTTCCACCGGCAAGAACAAGAAGTCCAAGGCTGCCCCGCCGGAAACTAAGAAGGTGCCTGCCAGGGAGGACGGAACGGGGGGAACTTTCACCATAAGTTCCACCCTAGATGACAAATAGGAAAGCGCGCTCGTTGCTTTCCTGCGGGCGAATGTCGACGTGTTTGCATGGCAACCATCTGACATCCCCGGTGTTCCCAGGAAGGTAATTGAGCACCACCTTGCTGTCTGTCCTCATGCGTGGCCCGTCAAGCAAAGGGTGAGGAAACAGGCCTTGGAGCGGCAAGAATTCATTGCCGAAGAAATTAAGAAGCTGGAGGCGGCAGGACTGGTCAAAGGAGTGCTTCATCCAACCTGGCTGGCCAATCCGGTTGTAGTGCGGAAAGCGAATGGGAAATGGAGGCTTTGTATCGATTACACAGATATCAATAAAGCTTGTCCAAAAGATCCTTTTCCCTTGCCGCGCATTGACCAGATTGTGGATGCCACCGCTGGTTGTGATCTCCTGTCCTTCCTTGATGCCTATTCAGGGTATCATCAGATTTTTATGGCAAAGAAAGATGAAGAGAAGACCGCCTTTATCACCCCATGTGGTACATATTGTTTTATACGAATGCCTTTCGGGTTGAAAAGTGCTGGTTCAACATTTGCCAGAGCAATCCAGATTGGTTTTGAGCCACAACTCCATAGATATATGGAGGTGTATATGGATGATATAGTGGTCAAAACTAAGGATAAAGCAACGCTCATTCGAGACTTAGAAGAAACATTTGCGAACTTGCGCAAGATCAACTTGAAGCTCAACCTTGAGAAGTGCGTGTTCGGTGTTCCTTCCGGCAAGCTCCTCGGATTCTTTGTATCTTGCCGGGGAATCGAAGCGAACCCCGACAAGATCAAAGCCATTGAGCAAATTGAAGCGCCGAGACGCGTCAAGGATGTGCGTCGTCTTGCCGGCTGTGTTGCTGCTCTAAGCAGGTTTATTTCCAAATCTGCTGAGCGCGCCCTGCCCTTCTTCAAAATTTTGAAGAAGGCAGGTCCAATGAAATGGACTCCGGAAGCGGAGGCGGCGCTGCAAGGTTTGAAGAAATACCTTTCTTCTCTGCCGACGCTAGTCGCACCTAAACCACAAGAGTCGTTGCTGCTGTATCTGGCGGCAACAAATCAAGTGGTTAGTGCTGCGCTGGTGTTGCAGAGGGAAGCTGATGAGGAGGCAACATCAGCGGCAGGACCGCCAAGTGACGCGGCAAGATCTTCCCCGGCGAGGGATGATCCCGGCAAGACAGGATCTGCGCAAACAGAAGAGCCCGTGCAGAAGAAAAAGGTGGTGCAGCGCCCAGTTTATTTTGTTAGCTCCCTCTTACAAGGGGCAAGATCAAGATATTCTGGTGTGCAGAAGTTGCTTTTCGGCCTCCTTATGGCCTCAAGAAAGCTGCGCCATTATTTTCAAGCACATGAGATCACCGTCGTCACTCGCTTTCCGTTGCAACGGATTTTGCAAAATCCGAAGGCAACCGGCAGGATCGTGGAGTGGGCGTTGGAGCTGTCCAGCTTTGGTCTTAAGTTTGAAAGTACTTCCACAATTCAGAGCAGGGCCTTGGCGGAGTTCATTGCAGAATGGACCCCGACGCCGGACGAAGAAGTTCAAGAAACAAGTCTCCCCGGAAAAGAAATCGATCAGCGATGGGTTATGTACTTTGACGGGGCTTTTTCGCTGCGAGGCGCTGGTGCTGGTGTGCTGCTTGTCGCACCCACCGGAGAGCACCTCAAGTACGTAGTCCAAATGCATTTTCCTCGGGAGAGTTCAACCAATAACACTGCAGAGTACGAAGGTTTGCTTGCCGGTCTCAGGATCGCGGCAGACCTTGGTATCAGAAAGCTCATCATCAATGGTGATTCACAGCTTGTCGTCAGGCAGGTCAACAAGAACTATCAAAGTCCGTTGATGCAAGCCTACGTGGATGAAGTGAGGAAATTGGAAGAGCGCTTTGACGGTCTGCAGATGGAGCACGTTCCTCGTGCCGAGAACAGCGTTGCTGACAACCTGTCAAAGCGTGCTGCCCTCAAGTTGCCTGTGGAACCAGGAACTTTTGTGCTCCAATTGACTCAACCATTCGTGGCGCCATCGACGCGGCAAGAAAAGAGAAGAAAGTTGAACTCTGGCCAGTACTTCCCGGCAGAGCTCCCCGGAGCCGCCGGCAAGGAAGTTGCCGGGATCGACACGCCTGCTGGGGAACAACAGGCTCCGGCAGGGCCTCAGGCCCTTGCTGTCGAGACAAACGTCCCCCCAGCGGAGGAGATGCCTTTAGTCCTAGCCGTCGAGCCTCAGGCTCCAGCATGGGCGCAGCACATTGTCCATTTCCTTCAGACAGGTGAACTCCCTGAGGAACAAGAAGAAGCGGAGAGAGTAGCCCGTCGGTCTGTTATGTACAAGTTCGTCGATGACGTCCTGTACAGAAAGAGACCAAACGGTGTGAAATTGAAGTGCATTCCTCGGGAGGATGGACTAGAGCTGTTGGCAGAGATACATGGGGGCATGTGTGGCTCTCACATAGGGTCAAGAGCGCTTGCCGGGAAAGCATTCCGGCAAGGTTTCTTTTGGCCCACCGCCCTCCAGGATGCGACTGCACTAGTAACCAGGTGTGAAGCGTGCCAGTTTCATTCGAAGAAATTACATCAGCCAGCTCAAGCTCTTCAAACAATCCCTCTCTCCTGGCCATTTTCGGTCTGGGGGCTCGACATACTGGGCCCCTTCCCCCGTGCTGCCGGGGGCTTTGAGTACTTGTACGTTGCTATCGACAAGTTCACAAAGTGGCCGGAGGTGGAAGCAGTGAGGAAGGTGACAGCGCAGTCGGCTGTCA
Organism: Thinopyrum elongatum; assembly: GCA_011799875.1. NCBI lineage: Eukaryota > Viridiplantae > Streptophyta > Magnoliopsida > Poales > Poaceae > Thinopyrum > Thinopyrum elongatum. The sequence goes on from CM022300.1 coordinate 335,179,514, forward strand.
AGTTCTTCAAAGGAATTGTTTGCCGTTTTGGTGTGCGTAACAGGATCATCACCGACAACGGCACGCAGTTCACAAGTCGCACCTTCATGCAGTACGTCCAAGACCTTGGCGGCAAGAATTTTTTTGCCTCTGTTGCTCACCCGAGAAGCAACAGCCGAGCGGAGAGGGCCAATGCTGAAGTGCTGCGCGGTCTCAGGACCAGAACTTTTGACAGGCTGAAAAAGTGCGGAAGACGCTGGATTGATGAGTTGCCGGCGGTTCTTTGGTCAATCAGAACGACACCAAATCGAGCCACCGGCCAGACGCCCTTCGCTCTAGTGTATGGAGCAGAAGCAGTTCTCCCCACGGAACTCATATACGGATCTCCTCGAGTGCTCGCTTATGATGAGCCCGAGCAAGAGCAACTGCGGCAAGATAACGCTGTGCTCCTTGAGGAGAATCGTCTTCAGGCTGCTGTGCGAGCTGCACGCTACCAGCAAGCTTTGCGCCGCTATCATAGCCGCAAAGTTCATGCCCGAAGCCTTGAGGAAGGCGACCTTGTTCTTCGACGGATTCAGTCCGCCAAGAATTCAAACAAGTTGACGCCAAAGTGGGAAGGCCCTTATCGGGTAGTACGAGTCACCAGGCCTGGCGCTGTCCGCCTGGAGACCGAGGATGGCGTTCCAGTGAGTAATTCCTGGAATATCGAACATCTTCGCAAGTTCTATCCATAGGGCGCGGTTGCCGGGGGACCCCGGCAACCACCTTTTTGTACAAGTCTTGCCGACAAGGCATGTGATCCTTTGTACAAAGCCAGGCGCAGACCCTGAGCACAGATGAATAAATTTAAGTGTTGTACATTTCCTTATTGATTCTCATGTTCACATTCATATATGCATGTTTGTCTAAGACGTTGTATAACACCTGATCCCGGTAAGTTCTAACGAACCGCCAAGGTTTCATCTCTTTATTTTCTCTTCTTTCTTTTTCTTAAAGAAAGAAGGATTCCTCGCGCGCACATTTACCGGGGGAGGAAGGGAGACATGAATACCAGTTGGTGACGTTCGGAATCGTATGCTTGCCGGAGGAAGGACAAAGACAGAAAGCTAAGTCCTAAAAACTCAGAGCAAGTTTTTCTTTTTATTACCAAGTTAGTTCCTTGGACGATTCCGACCCTTGTATGGAAAATCTGCACGCGAAGGAACCCTTGTTGTAATCAGTTGGGCCCTTATTTTTTTTCGAGTCCGCTCAATGATTTAAGTGGCTGCACTGAGAGCGCCAAGGAGTCTTGCCGGCCGCTGCGCCTCCAGCAGGCTGCTGAAGTCCCGCACCCAGCGCTCGCGGCAGGTTGCGCGCCGGCAATTTTTCAGTAAGCGTAGGATGAACTCCATACATAAAGGAATCAGATAAGGAAAGTAGCTAGCATGAGCCTAAACATAGTTAAATTATATTACATCCATGAGTTGCCGTAGTCCTAACTCGAGACTTAACTGTCTTTTACATGAGATGGTGGCGGCAAGAATAAAAGGGAAGCACTCAATCCCTGCGCTGGCCTTCGATCCTTTTGATGGAGTCCACCTTCTCAAGGATCGGCGCGATGCACTTCTCAAGCGCCTCAACATTTGCATCCTTTGGCAGGTGGCCGAGTGCGCTGGAGAGATCGATGCCGGGATTGCTGTGCACCACCTTGAGGAGCACCTTGCGAAGGACGGCCCGGCAAAGCCGGCGAGTCTCGTTCGCCAGTTGGGTCGCCCGGCTGGACTGGAGCGCCCTCAACGCGTTGATGATGCTTTCAAAGAACATTGTCAACCTGGCGCTTGGAGATATTCTTTCCTCGGAAGAATATCTGAAGTTCGACAAGCCCATGGTTGACAGTTCTGCGGTAAGCTTCTCCGCGGTGGCGATGAGACGGCCAGTCCAGATCTCCCCTCCCTTTTCATAATCAGCCTGGGCAGCGGCAGCGCTCTTGAGCAGGTTCCTCTCTCCTTGGAGATCCTTGAGTAGAGCCTTCTCACGGGCCCTGCCGGCCTCGAGGGATTTCTGCAGCGTGGTCAGCTTCAGCTCCAGAACCACAATATCATCAGCTGCAGAGGAGAGCTGCTTGGTCTTGCCGGACATGGCGACTTGCATCTCCGCCAAGGAGTGGAGGGTTTTTTCCCTGTCCCCCTTGAGCGTCGAGAGCTCCTTGCCATGCTCGTCGAGATCCGTCTCCAGCCTTTTCACTTTGTCGCTCAGCTCGTTCTTGGCGGCCTCTGCAACTTCGGCAGCATTGACGGCCTCCTTGAGCTTGCCGGCGTGACTTGCAGTTAGAGCTTCGAGTGCCTCCTTGTGCTTCTGCTCCAGCTCCTGGGTCCGCCGTGCGACAAGATTTTCAATGTCTTCATCCTTGCTACGAAGCTTGGCGGCGAGTGCCTGCTCATGTGCGGTGAGATCTTCTTCGAAAGCGTCAAGAGCAACGCGGCGCCCCGTCAGGAGAGCATCTTCGGCAGCGATCCTTTGAACAGCCTCATCATGGGCCTTCTCCATGTCTGATTGCTTCAGGAGGACCTCATTCCATTGCTGGCTCACTTGTTCTCGACCGGCAACCAGCTCTTGAAGGGCCTCGGCATGCCAGGTTTGCATTTGTGCGACGCGCCTTTGAAAATCCGCTTCGGCTGCCTCGACAACTGCCATTCTGGAGTCTGCCTTCTCTTTTCGGGCACGATGGAGAGCCTGGAGTTTGCGGAAGTTTTTGCCCATGGCCTGAAGGAGCCGATCCTCTTCAGATTTGCCACTGCTAGCACTGGGATCGTCAACAACTTCGAGCCCGGCAGCGGCAATAATTTCCTCAAAAATTTCTCCTTCGGCTGGTGCCTCGGTGCTTGCCGTCCCTGGCAAGTTGATGAATAGGTTTTCGCCAACTTTGAGATACTTGCTGGATGAGGGATCGTCAGATGTTGATGGCTGGTCTTCAGTGGCCGCCTCACCAGTGACAGGGGGCTCCGCGGCCGATGCAGCGCCTGGCGCTCCTGCGGCAGGAATGCCGTCAGTATGGTCCCCAGCCTCCCTGTCGCCCTCTTCAGCAGGTTCTTCCGCGATTTCCTTTTGTGCTGTCTTGGCGGCCTCCCCGTCAAGAGCATCACCGGCCCCGGCAACATCATCCTTGGTGGCCTTGCTGGCAGTGATCCTGTCCGCTTCGGCAGCAGCATCCCTGGCGGTCTCCTCGATGACGGCGTCGACGTCCATATGTTCCATCTCAGAGAACTCTAAAGGGAGAAGGAGAAGGTCAGAATAAGATCAAGTTTTTAAATTTTGAAGTGATCAAAGATAAAGAAGTAAGGGGAAAAGAATAACTAGCACTTTGAGGCGATCGAGTACCTGCGTCGGGCTGTCGAGAGGTAGCTTCGCCTCTCCCGGCAACTCCGGTTGCCGGGGGTGGGTTGCCGGAGTCTGTGCTTGTCGGCTCCTCCTCAATCTGGACGGGCTCGTCGGCAGGATCTCTTGCCGAAGATGTGCTTGTGGGCGGAGCGGTCGATGAAGGAGGCACAATGGGGCAATCTTCTCCTTGTTGCCGTTCTTCTCCTGCGAACCCGAAGATATGAGCGACAAGAATGGAAGCCTCGGCACCAGCCAACAGAAAAAGGGACAATGAACTTACGCTGGGGGCTGCGTTGAGGACTAGGCTCCGGGCTCACGATGACGGTCTCTAGCACGCTAGTGGAGCCTGCCGGGGGCTCGTCGCCCGTAGAAGTCCTTGACCTCTTCACCATCCTCTCCAGCAAGGTTTCTGTGTCACTGCAGAAGCAATACAAGCAAGACAGTAAAGATTGATGCAAGATTGGAAGGTAAAAGCTGTGGCAAAGTACTTACTCTTCTTCCTCTCGCTCCGGACTAAAGCCGGAGATGTCGAAGTCGACCTCCGTTGCGGTGTCTGAGTGGGGAGGCGGAGGAGGAGTCCTAGGCCGCTTGGCTGTGGCAGGCGCCGGGGCAGCTTCCGGTGCGGTGGTGCGAGACCCTCCTGCCGCCCCAGCAGTGGCCGCTGGTGCAGGCCTCGCACGCCGTGCAGGTTGTTGACGGGCCCCCTGCCGCGGTCCGGTCTTGTCGGCCACTTTCTTGCCGGGGGCTTCGCCGCTCGAAGAGGGCTGGCTTGCCGGGATGTCAGACGCAGCCTTCCGAAGAACACGCTTCGCCTTCTTCTTCGGGGGAGGGGGCTCTTCTCGCGTTTCTTCTTCCTCGATTGAGTCCTCGCCGGACGAGATTTCAGCGGCTGCGCCGCTCTCCTCCCTGGCAACCTCGTCCTCCCCGGCAAGTTTCGCCTCCACTACCACCTCTGCCTCGCTGGCTTCCCACTCTGTGAAGCCAATGCTGCCGGCCTCCGCGGCAAGATTCGCTTCCTCCACTCTGGTAACGATGTATGCTACCTCCTGATCCGTGGTGGCGCGAATAAGATCTGGCTCTTGCCGGACAGGCTTTTCCGTCAGATTGTCGAAGAATTTCTGCGCCTCTTCCTCGCTTGGCTCGACCCAGGTCGGGTCAAGGCCGTGGGCGTTGAACATCGGCAAGAAAGCAATGATCGACCCCAGCGCAGAGTTGTTGCACAAGGGGACGATCCTTGCCGGCAGCCGGTGCTTGTCTTCGCGCTGGAATAACTTCTGGCGGAGAGCGCCAAGCTGCATAACAGTCAAGTTGTTGTTCAGCCCGGGGCGCAGCCTCATGACATCCGCTGCGTTCTTATACTCCCAGGCTGGCCTTCCCCTATTCTGCAGAGGGGTGATGCGGTGGCGGAGGAAGTCGAAGCCGATCATCTCCATTGTCATCCCGGCAGCCTTCAAGCGGAGGATTCTGGTAGTGGCGATTGTGAGATTCTCGTCTTCTGCGGCGAGATCGCCCGAATCCTTGCCGCGGACCACCTTCTGTCGCCGGGGATGGCAAAAAGGATGAGGATCTGCTTCCTGGATCCAGCACCATTCGGCCCGCCACTCGTCCCACTTTTCGCGGTAAACCCCATCTGGGTATATCTCTTTGTTCCAGGCCCTTGGAATCCAAGCAATAGATCCAGAGAGAGCCTCTCCTTTTTGGATTCGAGGATAGAAATAGTGGCAGAAAAGAGCAGAATTGGGGATCACGCCGGCAAAATTTTCACAAAGATGGGCAAAGATCGACATGCAAAATACGGTATTCGACGTGAAGTCAAGAAGGCGGAAGCCGTATGTATACATGATGTCGCTGAAGAAATCGGAAAAAGGTGGACAGAGCCCGCAATAAAAATACGCAGTGAAGAAGCGGTATCTGTCCGATCCGCCTTTGGAACTAGCACCTGGGATGACGCGTGTGGCGGGGTGGGCTTGTGTTCCCTTCGCCCACATGCATTGGTATCGTCCCTTCAAGGTTTCGGCGTCAAGCGTTGGAGGGAAGACGACGAGCCTCTTCCGCATCTTCACCAGCTCGCTTTCCGGAACTTCGGCTTTCGCCTCCTTGTCCGTGCCCTTGCCTTTGCTGGTCTTGGGCGGCATGGCGGCTATGGAGATGGAAGCCGGAGGACGGAACGAGCACGGGAGCGGCGAGCAGAAGAGAAGGAAGGTTTTGCTCTGAGCTCGAACAGAGGAAGGCGATGGCGATAGCCAGATTGGGAAGGAGAGGGGGGTGAATGGGTTTGCGCCTCCACGACTTCTCCTTTTTATGGGGAAGGAGCGGGGCCCCCTTGTTTATCCCCCAATATGAATGCGCCTCTGTGGGCGCGAAACAGTTTGCAGCCTTTTTGGTACACTTCTTACATCGCGCGCTCTGCGCGCGTAGTGGGGGCACAGTAAAACAAGATCTTTACGAGCAGTTAATTCCCTGCCACGCGTGCCTGTGCACTGTTTGGGCCTAGCCCAACAACGCCTCGCACTCGTGTATGGCCCAGGCCCGGGGGCTCCTGTCGGTGTACTAAGTATTGGGCCACTAGTACCCCTTACTTGTGCACGGGCAGTTGTAGCCGTCCTCGCGGCAAGGCTTGCCGGGATCAGCTCGAGGTCGATTTAAGTCATCAAGGAAATCATCAAGCCGGAGATCTGAGAATCAGCAAATAAGCAAAGCTGGAAATCGAAGGCCAGCCTCCCCGGCAAGATCCTTGCCGGGGTGGCCTGAGGAGCCCGGCAAGGATCGGCGCCCGGCAAGGCTCGGCATCCGTCAAGGCTTAGCGCCCGGCAAGGCTTGTTACCCAGCAAGTTTCGGCGCCTGGCGAGGTTCTGCCACTGTGCCACCGCTTCGGCACAGTGAGGAGTCTGACATTCTGGCTCCTTCCATGGATGCGTGGCGGCGCGCCAGTGGAGGGGAGCTTAAGCGGTGCTGATGGGATGGCCCCTTTTTCCATCCCCAAGAAAGTGAGGACACCTAAACGGACACCTCACGGTGCATTAAATGTGCCTGTCCTAATCCGTCAGGGGTTAGGTATGATACCCTGTAGCTACTTTACACCTCAATGTATGTACATTTTGCCACTGTGGAGACCCCTTTGAGCATATAAAAGGAGGCCCAGGGCAACTGCTACAGAGGAAAAGAGGAGAACTTCTGGCCCATTCTGCATGCGTAGCTGCTCTTTGAACGTACTGTTCATTGTGAGCGCTCCTGAAGGCTGGGCTCAAGAACATCAATAAGAACACAAAGCAGGAGTAGGGTTTTACGCTGATCAGCGGCCCGAACCTGGGTAAAAACCTCACGCGTCGATCACCGGTTCTGCTCTTTGCGTGTACCTCTCCCCCCACCGAATCGTAAAGGGGTCTCTCGGGATCCCATAGGTGTCGTGCCCCGACAGGGAGCCAGCCCCCGGCCGCGCTCCACTATAAAAAGGGAGCGTAGAGGTGAGCGAAAGGACTCATCCATGCATCCCATCCTTCTTCTAGTGCTCCTCTTCCACCATGGTCAGGGGGAGAGGGCGCGGTCAACCCCTAGCGGCAGCGACAAGGGCTTCCTCAAGGCACCGTACCCCTGCCCCTGTTGGTGGTGTGGGGGTAGGGTCCAGCGCACAAGGCGGAGCTGCAGGACGTGGTCGTGGCCGACGTGGCGCTCGTTGCCGAGGGGGACACGGCGGTGGCGTGGTTACTCCCCCTCCAGCTGCCTCTACTTCGGTGGACGGCCACGTCAGGGAGACGCCACTGAAGTTCATCATCAGGCTGCGCGAGCCCCCGCGCAGCCATCTTCATCTTCCCACTCCTTTGCAAGGGTGATGGAGGTTGAACAGCCGCACGCGCTGAAGTTGCACATGAGGGGTTGCTGTAATGGCAACATGCGGGTGGACGTGGAGTTCCCCGCACCTCATGTCATGCTTCTCCGGTGTGGCTGGAAAACCTTTGCTCGTGCTCATAGCTTGGCGGAGGGGCGCGTCCTCCATTTTAAATTAATGGAGGCCGACCTGCTCTCCATCAAGGTCTTCGGGCGTTCGGGTGCTCGTTTAGGGTGCTGCGTGGAGAGCACGACCGACGATGAAAGCTCCTCCTCGAGCGACAACAACGAAGAGGACAATGATGATGATGACGACGGTGCCAAACTAGAGGACGGCGGCTCGGACTCCAGCTGAGCGCCGGTCGCACCATCACCGTCAGCTAGGCGCCGACAGCACTATCATCTGCACCTGGCCTTCTCCCCGGCAGAGCGATTTGCCAGGGTGTTGGGTGTGGATGCTTCCGCCTTCTCCAGCTGGACCCCAGCAGGCTTCCTCGTGGACTCCGGCTTCGTCTTCCCTGCCGGTGTCCCTCCTGCCGTGTTCCGCTGGTCCTGGTGGTGGTGACCAGGGCATCGCCTAGCCACTCCTTCCGTCTGTCGTCTTCGTCCTTGCCGTCCAGATCTTGTCAGGTTGCGTCCCGCGGGCCTTGACGGGGTCAGGCTGGCTTCTGCCCAGGCACTTCTTTTGCCCTCTTCACCTCCCACTGTAGCTCCTAGGAGGAGAGGGACAAGAAAGTCATTATGGGGCACTTATCTTTTTCAATCTAAAATATGTAGGCACTTGCCAAACTTTATCTTAAAATTATGTAATCTTCCATCCATGTTTGTACTCTGTATGATTTGTACTTGTTTATCATGTATTAATGAAAAAAGAAATGCTTGTCGGGCACTTGTGCATGTATAATGTCCATGCTGAGGATCGACTCCTCAATACTTCCAAGTAAACAAGAGTTCCCGGCGAGACATCTTGCCGGTCCCTTCTGTTGCTACCATCGGACCCGGCCTGGCGAGTTAGGAGCGTGGAAGGGAACCGGCCCCTCGCCGTCCCCCCTTCAAATGCTACTGTGACCATCCTGACTGGTGCAAATCTCCGAATCAAAGGAAGGGAGCACAAATGTTGAGGGCAATGAGGTTTTTCTATGCACAAGATTTCCATACAAGGATGTACTTGTGGATGGGGAAGAAAGCTTAACTGCGTTTGCTGTCCTTTTTATTGCCTCGATAAGGAGTTGCCGTGGACAGATATACTGGGCCGCTCTCACTCCTTCCCTCCGGGAATCTTGTTCGTGGCAGAGGCCCTGTTGGCAGCACAGGGGAGAAGACAACAGCATATGATCCTACTTATAGCAAAATCATACTTAATAAAACATGCATGCAAGTTTTTTTAGATGCCAGCGCTTCATTTTATTATCTTTGCGCAGGGTCTGTGCCTGGCTTTGTACAAAGGGTTACATGCCCAGTGGCCATGCTTGTACAAAAGGTGGTTGCCGGGGACTGAGCCCGGTAGCCGCGCCTTACGGGTAGAACTTACGAAGATGCTCAATATTCCATGAGTTTTGTACTTGGATGCCATCTTCGGTCTCCAGACGGACTGCGCCAGGTCTGGTGACTCATACTACCCGGTAAGGGCCTTCCCACTTCGGCGTCAACTTGTTGGAACCCTTAGCGGCCTGAACGCGCCTAAGGACAAGGTCGCCTTCCTCAAGGCTTCGGGCGTGGACCCTGCGGCTATGATAGCGGTGCAGGGCTTGCTGGTAGCGTGCAGCACGCACAGCAGCCCAGAGACGATCTTCCTCGAGGAGCACAACATCGTCATGCCATAGCTGCTCTTGCTCTACTTTGTCATAGGCAAGTACTCGAGGTGACCCGTATATGAGTTCCGTGGGGAGCACTGCTTCTGCCCCATATACTAGGGAGAAGGGAGTCTGGCCGATAGCCCGATCTGGTGTTGTTCTGAGGAACCAAAGAACCGCCGGCAGCTCATCAATCCAATGCCTGCCGCATCTCCGCAACTTGTCAAAAGTTCTTGTTTTGAGCCCTCGCAGCACTTCAGCATTCATCCTCTCAACTTGCCGGTGCTCCGTGGATGAGCAACAGAGGCGAAGGAGACCTTGCTTCCAAGGCTTTTGATGAATTGCATAAAGGTGCGGCTCGTGAACTGGGTGCCGTTGTCAGTGATCACTCTGTTGGGAACTCCAAAGCGGCACACCAATCCTTTCATGAACTTGATAGCTGATTGCGCAGTCACCTTCCTCACTGGCTCCACCTCAGGCCACTTTGTAAACTTGTCGATTGCTACGTACAAAAGTTCAAAGCCCCCAGCAGCGCGGGGGAAGGGGCCCAAGATATCGAGCCCCCAGACCGAGAATGGCCAGGATAAAGGGATCATGTGGAGAGCTTGGGCTGGTTGATGAATGCTCCTGGAATGGAACTGGTAGGATTCACATTTGGTGACTAGCTCAATTGCATCCTGGAGGGCAGTGGGCCAATAGAAACCCTGCCGGAACGCTTTTCCGACCAGGGCCCTCGATCCAATGTGGGAGCTGCACACGCCCTTGTGTATCTATGCCAGCAGCTTCTACCCATCTTCCCGGCAAATGCACTTCAATTTCACACCATTTGGCCTTTTCCTGTACAGTGTGTCATCAACAAACTGGTACATATTTGACCTTCGGGCTACTCTTTCAACTTCTTCTTACTCTTCGGGAAGTTCTCCTGTTTGAAGGAAATGGACTATGTGCTGCGCCCAAGTTGGAGCCTGTGGCTAGACAACAAGGACTAAAGGAACCTCCTCGTTCATGGGAGCGCTCACCTCGACCGCAAGAACTTGTGGTTCCACGGGAGGGCGCTGCTCACCAACCGAAGTAGGGTCGTTCCCGGCAGCCTCTCTACCAATGGCTTCGGGAAGCCCTGCGGGGAGATACTTGCCGGAGTACAACTTTCTCCTTTTTCTGGCCATCATTGAAGGGGACACTGATGGTTGAGTTAGGTGGAGGACAAAAGTTCCTGGTTCCACAGGGAGGTTTTGTGCAGCGCACTTTGACAAGTGATCAGCAATGATGTTCTCCGCACATGGCACGTGCTCTGCTTGTAACCCATCAAAGTGTTCTTCCAGCTTTCTCACCTCCACTACATATGCCTCCATGAATGGACTCTGGTAATCCTTATTGACTTGTCTCACCACGAGCTGCGAGTCCCCACAGATGATCAATTTCTTGATTCCCAACTCCACCGCAATTCTGAGTCCGGCAAGGAGCCCCTCATACTTAGTAATGTTGTTGGTGCCCTTCTCCCGGCGAAAGTGCATTTGAACCACATACTTGAGATGCTCTCCGGTGGGCGCAACAAGGAGCACGCCAGCTCCAGCGCCCTGTAACAAGAAAGCACCATCAAAATACATGATCCACTCCTGAGGCGCCTCCTTGCCGGGGATAACTGTCTCTGGTATTTCTTCATCTGGAGTGGGTGTCCATTCTATGATGAACTCCGCCAATGCTCTGCTCTGAATAGTTGAGGTACTTTCATACTTCAGGATAAAGCTTGATAGCTCTAGCGCCCATTCAACTATCCTGCCGGTGGCTTCTGGGTTCCTCAGTATGCGCTGCAGTGGGAAACGGGTGACAACCGTGATCTCGTGGGCTTGGAAGTAGTGGCGCAGCTTTCTTGAGGCCATGATGAGGCCGAAGATCAGCTTTTGCACCCCAGAGTACCTTGATCTGGCTCCTTGTAGTAAGGAGCTGACAAAGTAAACTGGTCGCTGTACCACTTTCTTTCTTGCCGTAGTCTTGGGATTGCTCCCAACAGCTTGCCTTGCTTCCCGTTGGTGTATGGCATGTCTTGCCATAGGTGCTTCGGTTCCTTCCCTGGAAGGGTCAGTTGCCGCTGCTGCTTCCTTGTCTACTTCCCTCTGCGCCACCAGTGCTGCACTAACCACTTGATTCGTTGCGGCTAAATATAGCAACAACGACTCTTGTGGTTTAGGCACAACCAAGGTGGGAGTAGAGGAAAGGTAAGTTTTTAGGTCTTGTAGCGCTGCTTCTGCCATCGGGGTCCACTTCACCGGGCCAGCCTTTTTCAAGATTTTGAAAAAAGGCAAGGCATGTTCAGCAGATTTGGAGATGAACCTACTCAGTGCGGCAATGCATCCAGTTAAACGCCTCACATCCTTGACAGTCTTGGGTGCTTGTATCTGCTCGATTGCTCTGATCTTGTCGGGGTTGGCTTCTATCCCTCGGTGAGACACAAAGAAACCAAGTAGCTTGCCAGACGGGACACCAAATACACATTTCTTAGGGTTTAACTTTAAATTTATCTTGCACAAGTTTGCAAAGGTATCTTCCAAGTCTTGAATGAGCGTTAATCTACCCTTGGTTTTGACCACTATATCATCCATATAAGCTTCTACATTTCTGTGCAGCTGTGGTTCGAAACCGATCTATACTACTCTTGCAAAAGTGGATCCAGTGCTCTTTAACCCGAAAGGCATACGTACAAAGCAGTACGTGCCACATGGAGTTATGAACATGGTTTCCTCTTCATCTTCCTTGGACATGAATATCTGATGGTACCCAGAGTACGCATCCAAAAAGGAAAGCAGATCGCACCCGGAAGTGGAGTCTACAATCTGATCAATGCGCGGTAGGGGGAAAGGGTCCTTCGGGCATGCCTTGTTCAAGTCTCTGAAGTCAATGCAGAGCCTCCATTTCCCGTTTGCCTTGTGCACTACCACTGGGTTTGCTAACCACGTTGGATGCAGCACTCCTCTGACCAAACCAGTTGCTTCGAGATTCTTGATCTCCTCGGCAATGAACTGCTGCCATTCTAAAGCTTGCTTCCTGACCTTCTTCTTGATGGGCCGAGCGTGAGGGAAGATAGCTAGGTGGTGCTCAATTACCTCCCTGGGAACACCGGGGATGTCAGACGGTTGCCAAGAAAACACATCGACATTTACCCGTAGGAAGGCAACAAGCACGCTTTCCTATTTGTCATCGAGGGCGGCGCTGATGGTGAATGTACCGTCAGCGCCATCCTTCCTCGCCGGGACCTTTTTCACAGCAGGTGAAGCAACCTTGGGCCTCTTTCTAGCGGAACTCTTCGGCAGGTCCTCAACAGGCGTGGCGCACTCCGAAGGGGCGTGCTTCCCGGAGTCTTTGCCAGCATCTCTGTTAGCTTTCTTCCCCTTCTTTGTTTCCTTGGTGGGAGCTGTGGCTTCTGCAGCTTCTGCTGCTACCGCGTCCCGATACATCTGATCCACACATATAGTTGCATCTCTTTTATCTGATGGAATCGAAATGATACCCATCGGCCCTGGCATCTTCAAGGTGTTGTAAGCATAGTGGGATGCTGCCATGAATTTCGCCAGAGCTGGACGACCAAGAATCCCGTTGTAAGGCAAGGGAAGCTCAACCACATCAAACACGACCTTTTCAGTCCGATAGTTCAGCTCCACACCAAATGTCATGGGTAAGGTGACCTTTCCCTTGGGCCGGCTCCTGTTGGGGTTGATTCCTTGGAAAGTGCCCATGGCCTTAAGCTCCTCATCAAGGATCTGCAGTTTTGCAACCACCTTAGGGGAAAGCAAGTTCAACCTAGCCCCACCATCAACTAGCATCTTGGTGACCTTGAGGTTGCAGATTGTTGGGGAAACCAACAACGGCAAACACCCAACCGCAGTGGTGCGGTCAGTATGATCCTCTTCGTCAAAGATGACAGGCGTGCGGGACCACTTGAGTGGCTTCCAGGAATCTGCAGCTGGCTCCACGACATTGACCTCACGCGCCCACTGCTTGAGCTGGTGGTGAGAGGAGTGCAAAGATTCACCCCCGTCAACACACATGGCTTCGGTTGCTTTCTGGAATTCTTGCTCACTGGTTTCTTCTTCATCCCCTTCATCACTCTCACCATCTCCTTCTTTCTTCTCACGGCCTCTACCAGGTCTCTCCTTTTGCTGCGGGGCCTTGCCGAGGTGGACCCCTCTATTGCCATGGCCTTTTCTGCTAGCACCCTCTTGGTCTTTCTCCCTATCGCGTTTCTCATATTCTGCCTTTTGCTTCTTAACAAGCTGCTCGACTTGGTGGCATTCTTGGAGATCATGACCTTTAGTGCGGTGGATTTTGCAGTATGGCCCATCAGACTTCCCAGCTTTCTCTACCGCCGGGGCCTCCCAGCAATCAGCGCACATGATAGCTTCCTTGCCAGGGGCTTCGGTTTTGGCCTTCTTGTCGGTGCCGAGATCGCCAGAGCCCTCAACGGCCAATACTGACTTATCTTTGCGCTTCTTGTTGCGCCTTCGGCTTCTCCTCTTCGGGTTAGTGGTCTCGTCGTCGTCATCCGAATCAATCTCGATGACATCCTCCTCCCCGGAGAGTCTCCTTCCTTCCTCATCCTGAGCACATTTATCCACCAAGGTGTACAACTCATTGACGGTCTTGGGCAGCCGGACGTTCATTTTGGGCAGTATCCTTCTGTTGGCATGTTCGAATGGAATGCGGCAATCACAACCGATGGATGTATCTCTGGAATGTTACGGTGCACTCGACCGAACCTCTGCATATACTTCCGCAAGCTCTCCCCTTCCTTCTATGGAAGGACTTGCAAGTCACTGGGCCGCCCGGGCTCTTGGTTGCCACCTATGAAGGCGCCAGCAAATTCATTGCACAAGTCAGCCCATGATGAAATGGAGTTCTCTGGCAGGTGCATCAGCCATGACCTCACATTTGGATTGAGTGCCACAGGGAAGTAGTTGGCGAACACCTTCTCATCCCTGCCCCTGGCGGCTTGAACGGCAGTTGTGTAAATGCTCAAGAACTCTGCTGGGTTTAAATTCCATCGTATTTTTCTGGTAACTCTGGCTTGAAGACTCGGGCAGATGGCCAGCAGACCTGTCGCAGCTCACAAGTGAAGGCAGGGCACCCAACCTCGTAAGGCAAGTACCCGCCATCGCTGGGCGCGGGTTCATCAACGTCTGGGCCATTGTGCCTGTCAGATTGACGGCAGGTCTCCTGGCGTCGCTCTATAGTGGCGCGCACGTCTTCTTTCCGCCGATCTTCCAGAACCCGTCGCTGATCCCGGTGGGTTCGCGGGCTAGACGAGGCCATCGATGTCTCATCGGGTTCGTGGACATGCTGCTCTTGCTGTGGTCGCCTTTGGGTCTGCTATCGCGGAGGGACTGCACTGTCAGTGTGGCCCCCTCTACACGACCATCAGCCCGGGCTGCTGTTGTCGTTCGCGGGTACCGCGATGGCTCTGCCTGCTGCGATTTTCCAGCTTCAGCGAAGCCGATCAAACTCTGGATGGTGGCCCTCCGCTCATCCATTTGATCAGCCGCTGGTGGGAATCTCAGTAGGAGTTGGGCTCACGCCATGGCTTCCATAGCTGTGCTTGGCATAGCTGACGAGGCAGACCGCGACGTCGCTCGACTCCTGGTAGAACCAGCAGGGGCGCCGCCGCATTCTTGCCGTCGCAAACCGATCGCCAAGGCAGTCTGGTGATGAGTGGATCGCGCTCGGGGATTGACAACCCCGTTCGGCGCTCCGCCTTGCTTGCCTTGCTCTGGGTAAGGCGCGTGCCCAGTAGCCGCGCCTGTGGTAGGCATGGCTAGAGGGTCACGACTCACGCCAGAGTGGGCGTCATTGCCGCGGCTGCGCCCGTTAGTGCGGCGGGGAGGTAGAGACTAAACGTTCCCTCCACCCGCAGCTTGTGGGCTATGCCCGTCGGGATGTTGTTGATGCTGCCCTCCCCCGGCGTCTCCTGCTCCAGCTTCGGTCAAGGGGGACACAACGACGGCGCCACCTGCACCGGTCGCATCACCCATGGTACCCACCTCGCCCAACATCGATGCGGCCCCTACAACGTCTTCGGCCACGTGCGAGGGGGCCTTCGAAGCGGAAGGGTGCGCGGTCGCGCCGGGTTTCTTCTTGGGCCCCATGGATGAAGGCGATGATGATGATGATCGACGCGCTGTTCACAACCTCGGGTTCGCGCAAGCGACCCCCCTGTCGGGGTACGACACCTATGGGATCCCGAGAGACCCCTTTACGATTCGGCGGGGGGAGAGGTATACGCAAAGAGCAGAACCAATGATCGACGCGGGAAGTTTTTACCCAGGTTCGGGCCGCTGATCCGCGTAAAACCCTACTCTTGCTTTGTGTTTTTATTGATGTTCTTGAGCCAAGCCTTTAGGAGCGCTCGCAATGAACAGTACGTTCAAAGAGCAGCTACGCATGTAGAATGGGCCAGAAGTTCTCCTCCCCTGTAGCAGTTGCCTTGGGCCTCCTTTTATATGTTCAAAGGGGTCTCCACAGTGGCAAAATGTACATACATTGAGGTGTAAAGTAGCTACAGGGTATCATACCTAACCCCTGGCGGATTAGGACAAGCGCATTTAATGCACCGTGAGGTGTCCGTTTAGGTGTCCTCACTTTCTTGGGGATGGAAAAAGGGGCCATCCCATCAGCACCGCTTAAGCCCTCCTCCACTGGCGTGTTGCCACGCATCCAGAGAAGGACACAGAATGTCAGGTTTTGTCGTTGTGCTGGAGTAGTGGTACAGTGGCAGAATCTCGCCGGGCGCCGAAACTTGCCGGGCACCAAGCCTTGCCGGACGCCAAGCCTTGCCGGGTTCCGCAGGCCATCCCGGCAAGGATCTTGCCGGGGAAGCTGGCCTTCAGACTCCAGCTTCGCTTGTCCGTTGATCCTCAGATCTCTGACTTGATGACTTCCTTGGTGACTTGAATCGACCTCGAGCTGTTCCCGGCAAGCCTTGCCGCGAGGATGGCTACAACTGCCCGTGCACAAGTACGGGGTACTAGTGGCCCAATACTTAGTACACCGACAGGAGCCCCCGGGCCTAGGCCATACACGAGTGCGAGGCGTTGTTGGGCTAGGCCCAAATAGTGCACGGGCACGCGTGGCAGGGAATTAACTGCTCGTAAATATCTCGTTTTACTGTGCCCCCCACTACGCGCACGGAGCGCGTGACGTGGGAAGCGTGCCAAAAAGGCCGCAACTGCCTCGCGCCTATAGAGGCGCATTCACATTGGGGAATAAAAGAGGCGGCCCCGCTCCTTCCCCATAAAAAAGGAGAAGTCGCAGAGGCACGAACCTATTTATCCCCTTCTTCTTCTCAATCTGGCAATCGCCATCGCCCTCCTTCTCTCGAGCTCAGAGCGAAGCCTTTTCTTCTTTCGCCCGCTGCTTCCGCGCTCGCTCCACCCCCAGCTTCCGCTCCCGCCGTTGCCATGGCGCCCAAGGCTAGCAAAGGCAAGGGCAAGGAGGCGAAAGCCGATGTTCCGGAGAGCGAACTGGTGAAGATGCGGAAGAGGCTCGTCGTCTTCCCTCCAACGCTCGATGCCGAAGCTCTGAAGGGGCGATACCAATGCATGTGGGCGAAGGGAACGCAAGCTCACCCCGCCACACGCGTAATCCCAGGTGCTTGCTCCAAAGGTGGATCGGACAGATACCCTTTCTTCACTGCATATTTCTATTGCGGGCTCTGTCCCCCCTTTTCCGACTTCTTCAATGACATCATGTACACATACGGCTTCCATCTTCTTGATTTCACGCCGAATGCAGTACTTTGCATGTCCATCTTTGCTCATCTCTGTGAGAATTTCGTTGGTGTGATCCCCAATTCCACTCTTTTTCGCCATTATTTCTACCCTCGCATCCAAAAAGGAGAGGCCCTCTCTGGTTCTATTGCCTGGATTCCAAGGGCTTGGAATAAGGAAATATACCCAGAGGGAGTATGCCGCGAAAAGTGGGACGAGTGGCGGGCTGAATGGTGCTGGATCCAGGAAGCAGATCCCCATCCTTTTTGTCATCCCCGGCAACAGAAGGTGGTCCGCGGCAAGGATTGGAGCGACCCCGCAGCGGAGGACGAGAGGCTCACAATCGCCACTACCAGAATCCTTCGCCTGAAGGCTGTCGGACTGACGATGGAGATGATCGGCTTCGACTTTCTCCGCCGCCGCATTGCCCCTCTGCAGAACAGGGGAAGGCCAGCTTGGGAATACAAGAACGCGGCAGATGTCATGAGATTGCGCCCCGGGCTGAACAACAATCTGACTGCTATGCAGCTTGGCGCTCTCCGTCAAAGATTATTCCAGCGCGAAGACAAGCACCGGCTGCCGGCAAGGATTGTCCCCTTGTGCAACAATTCTTCCTTGGGGTCAATCATTGCCTTCATGCCGATGTTCAATGCCCACGGCCTTGACCCGACCTGGGCCGAGCCAAGCGAGGAGGAAGCGCAGAAGTTCTTTGACAATTTGACGGAGAAGCCTGTCCGGCAAGAGTCAGATTTTATCCGAGCCACCACTGATCAGGAAGTAGCCTATATTGCTACCAGAGTGGAGGAGGCAAATCTTGCCGCAGAGGCCGGCAACGTCGGCTTCACAGAGTGGGAAGCCAGCGATGCAGAGGTGGTAGTGGAGGCAAAGCCTGCCGAGGGGGACAAAGTTGCCGGGGAAGAAGGCAGCGCAGCCGCTGAGAGCTTGTCCGGCGAAGACACGGCCGAAGAGGAGACGCGAGAAGAGCCCTCATCCCCGAAGAAGACAAAGCGTGTTCTTTAGAAGGCTGCATCAGGCATCCTGGCAAGCCAGCCTACTTCGAGCGGCGAAGCCCCCGGCAAGAAAGTGGCCGGCAAGACTGGACCGCGGCAGGGGGCTCGTCAACAGCCTGCGCGGCGCGCGAGACCCACACCAGCGACCACTGCTGGGGCGGCAGGAGGGTCTCGTACTACCGCACCGAAAGCTGCCCCGGTGCCTGCCACAGCCAAGCGGCCTAGGACTCCTCCTCCACCTCCCCACTCAGACACCGCAACGGAGGTCGACTTCGACATCTCCGGCTTTAGTCCAGAGCTGGAGGAAGAAGAGTGAGTACTTTGCCACAGCTTTTACCTTCCAATTTTTGCATCAATCTTGCTGACTTGCCCGTGTTGTTTCTGCAGTGACACAGAAACCTTGCTGGAGAGGATGGCGAAGAGGTCAAGGACTTCTACGGGCGACGAGCCCCCGGCAGGCTCCACGAGCGTGCCGGAAACTGTCATTGTCAGCCCGGAGTCTAGTCCTCAACACAGCCCCCAGCACAGCCCCCAGCACAACCCCCAGCGTAAGTTCATTGTTCCTTTTCTGCTGACTGGTGCCGAGGCTTTCATTCTTGCCACTGATATCTTTGGGTTCGCAGGAGAAGAACGGCAACAAGGAGAAGACATTCCCTTTGTGCCTCCTTCATCGACCGCTCCGCCCAGAAGCACATCCCCGGCAAGAGATCCTGCCGACGAGCCCATTCTGATTGAGGAGGAGCCGGCAAGCACGGACTCCGGCAACCCTCCCCCGGCAACCGGAGTTGTCGGAAGAAACGAAGCCACCTCCCGACAGCTCGACGCAGGTACTCGATCGCCTCAGAGTGCTTGTTATTCTTTTTCTCTTATCTCTTTATCTTTAGTCACTTCAACTTCAACCTCGATCTTATTCTGTCTTTCTCCTTCGCCCTTCAGAGTTCCCTGTGATGGAACACATGGACGTCGACGTCGTCATCGAGGAGACCGCCAAGGATGCCGCCGCCGAAGCAGACAGGATCGCTGCCAGCGAGGCCACCAAGGATGACGTTGCCCAGGCCGGTGGTGCTCTTGATGGGGAGGCCACCAAGACAGCACAAGAGGAAATCACCGAAGAACCTGCTGAAGAGGGCGACAGGCAGGCTGAGGACCGCACTGACAGCATTCCTGCCGCAGGAGCGCCAGGTGCTGCACCGGCCACAGAGCCCCCTGTCACTGGTGAGGCGGCCACTGAAGACTAGCCATCAACATCTGGAGGCCCCTCATCCAGCAAGTACCTCAAGGTTGGCGAGAACATGTTCGTCAACTTGCCGGGGACGGCAAGCACTGAGGCACCAGTCGAAGGAGAAATTTTCGAGGAAATCATTGCCGCTGCCGGGCTCGAAGTTGTTGGCGACCCCAGCACTAGCAGCGGCAAGTCTGAAGAGGATCAACTACTTCAGGCCATGGGTGAGAATTTCCGCAAACTCCAGGCTCTCCATCGCGCCCGAAGAGAGAAGGCGGACTCCAGAATGGCAGTTGTCGAGGCAGCCGAAGCGGATTTTCAAAGGCGCGTCGCACAAATGCAAATCTGGCACGCCGAGGCCCTCCAAGAGTTAGTTGCCGGCCGGGAACAAGTGAGCCAGCAGTGGAATGAGATCCTCCTGAAGCAATCCGATATGGAGAAGGCACATGATGAAGCTGTTCAAAGGATTGCTGCTGAAGATGCTCTCCTGACGGGGCGCCGCGTTGCTCTTGATGCTCATGAAGAAGATCTCACCACACGTGAGCAGGCGCTCCCCGCCAAGCTTCATAGCAAGGATGAAGACATCGAAAATCTTGTCGCGCGGCGGACCCAGGAGCTGGAGCAAAAACATAAGGAGGCGCTCGAAGCTCTGACTGCAAGTCATGCCGGCAAGCTCAAGGAGGCCGTCGATGCTGCCAAAGCTGCAGAGGCCGCCAAGAACGAGCTGAGCGACAAAGTGAAGAGGCTGGAAACAGATCTCAAAGAGCACGGCAAGGAGCTCTTGACGCTCAAGGGGGACAGGGAAAAAACCCTCCACTCCTTGGCGGAGATGCAAGTTGCCCTGTCCGACAAGACCAAGCAGCTCTCCTCTGCGGCTGATAATATTTCGGTTCTGGAGCTGAAGCTGACCACGCTGCAGAAGTCTCTCGAGGCCGGCAAGGCCCGTGAGAAGGCTCTACTCAAGGATCTCCAAGGAGAGAGGAACCTGCTCAAGAGCGCCGCCACTGCCCAAAACGAATACGAGAAGGGAGTGGAGATCTGGACCGGACACCTCATCGCCACCGCGGAGAAGCTTACCGCAGAACTGTCAACCATGGGCCTATCGAACTTCAGATATTCTTCCGAGGAAAGGATATCTCCAAGTGCCAGGTTGACGATGTTCTTTGAAAGCATCATCAACGCGTTGAGGGCGCTCCAGTCCAGCCGGGCGACCCAACTGGCGAACGAGACTCGCCGGCTTTGCCGGGCGGTATTCCGCAAGGTGCTCATCAAGGTGGTGCACAGCAATCCCGGCATCGACCTCTCGAACGCGCTCGGCCATCTGCCAAAAGATGCGAATGTTGAGGCGCTTGAAGAGCGCATCGCGCCAATCCTTGAGAAGGTGGACTCCATCAAAAGGATCGAAGGCCAGCGCAGGGATTGAGTGCTTCCCTTTTATTCTTGCCGCCATCATCTCATGTAACAAACAATTAAGTCTCAAGTTAGAACTACGGCAACTTATGGATGTAATATAATTTGCCTATGTTTAAGTGCATGCTTGCTATTTTCCTTGTCTGATTCCTTTATGTATGGAGTTCACCCTACGCTTATTGAAAAACTTGCCGGCGCGCAACCTGCTGTGAGCGCTGGGTGCGGGACTTCAGCAGCCTGCTGGAGGCGCAGCGGCCGGCAAGACTCCTTGGTGTTCTCAGTGCAGCCACTTAAATCGTTGAGCGGACTCGAAACAAAATAAGGGCGCAACCGATTACAGCAAGGGTTCCTTCGCGTGCAGATTTTCTATACAAAAGCCAGAATCATCCAAGGAAATAACTTTATAATAAAAGAAAAACTTGCTCTGAATTTTTAGGACTTAGCTTCCTGTCACTGTCCTTGTTCTTCCTCCGGCAAGCGTCGATTCCGAATGTCACCAACTGGTATTCATATCTCCCTCCCCCCCCCCCCGGCAAATGTGCACGCGAGGAACCCCTCTGTCTTTTGGGAAAAAGAAAGAAGAGAAAATAAAGACATGAAACCTTGGCGGTTCGTTAAAACTTACCGGGATTGGATGCCATACAACATCTTAGACAAACATGCATATATATAAATATGAACATGGGAATCAATAAGGGAATGTACAACACTTAAATTTATTCATCTGTGCTCAGGGTCTGCGCCTGGCTTTGTACAAAGGATCACATGCCTTGCCGGCAAGACTTGTACAAAAGGGTGGTTGCCGGGAGCCCCCGGCAACCGCGCCTTATGGATAGAACTTGCGAAGATGTTCGATATTCCAGGAACTGCTCACTGGAATGCCATCTTCGGTCTCCAGGCGGACAGCGCCGGGCCTGGTGACTCGTACTACCCGATAAGGGCCTTCCCACTTTGGCGTCAACTTGTTTGAATTCTTGGTGGACTGAATCCGTCGAAGAACAAGGTCGCCTTCCTCAAGGCTTCGGGCATGAACTTTGCGGCTATGATAGCGGCGCAAAGCTTGCTGGTAGCGTGCAGCTCGCACAGCAGCCTGAAGACGATTCTCCTCAAGGAGCACAGCGTCATCTTGCCGCAGTTGCTCTTGCTCGAGCTCATCATAAGCGAGCACTCGAGGAGATCCGTATATGAGTTCTGTGGGGAGAACTGCTTCCGCTCCGTAGACCAGAGCGAAGGGCGTCTGGCCGGTGGCTTGATTTGGTGTCATTCTGATTGACCAAAGAACCGCCGGCAACTCATCAATCCAGCGTCTTCCGCACTTTTTCAGTCTGTCAAAAGTTCTGGTCCTGAGACCGCGCAGCACTTCAGCATTGGCCCTCTCAGCTTGGCCATTGCTTCTCGGGTGAGCAACAGAGGCAAAACAAATCTTGCCGCCAAGGTCTTGGACGTACTGCATGAAGGTGCAACTTGTGAACTGCGTGCCGTTGTCGGTGATGATCCTGTTAGGCACACCGAAACGGCAAACAATTCCTTTGAAGAACTTGACAGCTGACTGCGCTGTCACCTTCCTCACTGCTTCCACCTCCGGCCACTTTGTGAACTTGTCGATAGCAACGTACAAGTACTCAAAGCCCCCGGTAGCACGGGGGAAAGGGCCTAGTATGTCGAGCCCCAGACCGAAAATGGCCAGGAGAGAGGGATTGTTTGAAGAGCTTGAGCTGGCTGATGTAATTTCTTCGAATGAAACTGGCACGCTTCACACTTGGTTACTAGTGCAGTCGCATCCTGGAGGGCCGTAGGCCAAAAGAAACCTTGCCGGAATGCTTTCCCGGCAAGCGCTCTTGACCCTATGTGAGAACCACATATGCCCCCATGTATCTCCGCCAACAGCTTTAGTCCATCTTCCCGAGGAATGCACTTCAATTTCACACCGTTTGGTCTCTTTCTGTACAAGACGTCATCGACGAACTTGTACATAACAGACCGACGGGCTACTCTCTCTGCTTCTTCGCGCTCCTCAGGGAGTTCACCTGTCTGAAGGAAATGGACAATGTGCTACGCCCATGCTGGAGCCTGAGGCTCGACAACTAGGACTAAAGGCATCTCCTCTGCCGGGGGAACGTTTTGTCTCGACAGCAAGGGCCTGAGGCCCTGCCGGAGCCTGTTGTTCCCCGGCAGGCATGTCGATCCCAGCAACTTCCTTTTCGGCGGCTCCGGGGAACACTGCCGGGAAGTACTGGCCAGAGTTCAACTTCCTTCTCTTTTCTTGCCACATCGATGGCGCCACGGATGGTTGAGTCAATTGGAGCACAAAAGTTCCTGGTTCCACAGGCAACTTGAGGGCAGCACGCTTTGACAGGTCGTCAGCAATATTGTTCTCGGCACGAGGAACGTGCTCCATTTGGAGACCGTCAAAGCGCTCTTCCAATTTCCTTACTTCATCTACGTAGGCCTGCATCAATGGACTTTGATAACTCTTGTTAACTTGCCTGACGACAAGTTGTGAATCACCTTTGATGACGAGCTTTTTGATACCAAGGTCCGCCGCGATCCTGAGACCGGCAAGCAAACCCTCATATTCTGTAGTGTTGTTGGTCGAACTCTCCCGGGGAAAGTGCATTTGGACTACGTACTTGAGGTGCTCTCCGGTGGGTGCGACAAGCAGCACGACAGCACCGGCGCCTTGCAGCGAGAAAGCCCCATCAAAGTACATAACCCATTGCTGATCGATTTCCTTGCCGGGGAGAGTTGTTTCTTGAACTTCTTCGTCTGGCGTTGGGGTCCATTCTGCAATGAACTCTGCCAAGGCCCTGCTCTGGATTGTCGAAGTGCTTTCAAACTTAATGCCAAAGCTGGACAACTCCAACGCCCACTCCACGATCCTGCCGGTTGCCTCCGGATTTTGCAAAATCCGTTGCAACGGAAAGCGAGTGACGACGGTGATCTCATGTGCTTGAAAATAATGGTGCAGCTTCCTCGAGGCCATAAGGAGGCCGAAAAGCAACTTCTGCACACCAGAATACCTTGACCTAGCCCCTTGTAAAAGAGAGCTAACAAAATAAACTGGGTGCTGCACCACCTTCTTCTTCTGCACGGGTTCTTCTGTTTGCGCAGATCCTGTCTTGCCGGGATCAACCCTTGCCGGGGAAGATCTGGCCGCGTCATCCGGCGGTCCTGCCGCTGGTGTTGCTTCCTCATCAGCTTCTCTCTGCGCCACTAGCGCAGCACTGACCACTTGATTTGTTGCTGCCAGATACAGCAGCAATGGCTCTTGTGGTTTAGGCGCGACTAGCGTCGGTGGAGAGGAAAGGTATTTCTTCAAATCTTGCAGCGCAGCCTCCGCTTCCGGAGTCCATTTCATTGGACCTGCCTTCTTCAAAATTTTGAAAAAGGGCAGGGCGCGCTCAGCAGATTTGGAAATAAACCTGCTTAGAGCAGCAACACAGCCGGCAAGACGACGCACATCCTTGACGCGTCTCGACGCTTCAATTTGCTCAATAGCTTTGATCTTGTCGGGGTTCGCTTCGATTCCCCGGCAAGATACAAAGAATCCGCGGAGCTTGCCGGAAGGAACACCGAACACGCACTTCTCAGGATTGAGCTTCAAGTTGATCTTGCGCAAGTTTGCAAATGTTTCTTCTAAATCTTGAATAAGCGTTGCTTTATCCTTGGTTTTGACCACTATATCATCCATATACGCCTCCATATTTCTATGGAGTTGTGGCTCAAAACCAATCTGGATTGCTCTGGCAAATGTTGAACCAGCACTTTTCAACCCGAAAGGCATTCGTATAAAACAATACGTACCACATGGGGTGATAAAGGCGGTCTTCTCTTCATCTTCCTTTGCCATAAAAAATCTGATGATACCCTGAATAAGCATCAAGGAAGGACAGGAGATCACAACCAACGGTGGCATCCACAATCTGGTCGATGCGCGGCAAGGGAAAGGGATCTTTTGGACAAGCTTTATTGATATCTGTATAATCGATACAAAGCCTCCATTTCCCATTCGCTTTCCGCACTACGACCGGATTAGCCAACCAGGTTGGATGAAGCACCCCTTTGACCAGTCCTGCCGCCTCCAGCTTTTTAATCTCTTCGGCAATGAATTCTTGCCGCTCCAAGGCCTGCTTTCTCACCCTTTGCTTGATGGGCCACGCATGAGGACAGACAGCAAGGTGGTGCTCAATTACCTTCCTGGGAACACCGGGGATGTCAGACGGTTGCCATGCAAACACGTCGACATTCGCCCGCAGGAAAGCAACGAGCGCGCTTTCCTATTTGTCATCTAGGGTGGAACTTATGGTGAAAGTTCCCCCGTTCCGTCCTCTCTGATAGGCACCTTCTTGGTTTCTGGCGGAGCAGCCTTGGACTTATTGTTCTTGCTGGTGGAACTCTCTGGTACGTCCTCAACGGAAGCGCAGCACTCCGAGGAGGTGCGCTTGCCGGAGTTCACGCCAAGGTTCCTGCCGGTCTTCTTCTTCTCTCCGGGAGTTCCAGCGGCAGGAGCAGGTACCTTGATGGTGGGTGCTGCAACTGCCTCCCGGTAAAGTTGGTCGGCATAGATGAGCGCATCCCTCTTATCGGAATGGATAGTGATGACGCCCAACGGCCCAGGCATCTTCAAGACGTTGTACGCGTAGTGTGATGCCGCCATAAACTTAGCCAGCACTGGCCGACCAAGGATCCCATTGTATGACATGGGGATCTTGGCAACATCAAACACCACCTTCTCGGTCCTGAAGTTAAGCTCGCTGCCAAATGTTACTGGCAGCGTGATCTTGCCCTTAGGCTGGGTTCTTCCAGGATTGACCCCTTGAAACGTACCCGTTTCCTCGAGGTCCTCGTCGGGAATCTGAAGCTTTCTGAGCACATCCGGTGAGATTAAGTTTAGGCTGGCCCCACCATCAACTAACATCTTTGTCACCTTGAGGTTGCGAATTGTTGGCGAGACCAACAATGGCAAACACCCGACCGCAGTTGTGCGATCAGGGTGATCCTCGGCGTCAAAGATGATAGGCGTGCTGGACCACTTCAGGGGCCTACATGGCTCTGGGGACGGCTCTGCTGCATTAACCTCCCGCACCCACTGTTTAAGTTGGCGGTGGGAAGAATGCAGCGAGGCACCCCCATCAATGCACATAGCCTCCGTAGCCTTCTGGAATTCCTGCTCACTGGATTCATCATCTTCCTCATCATCATCTCCTTCTTTATCTCGGCCCCGAGCGGGCCGATCCTTCTGCTGCTTGGCCTTGCCGCGGTGACCCCCTTGGCCACCGCGTTTCTTGCCGGACCCCTCAGCTCCATCTTGGGCCTTCTCCTTGTCTCGCCTCTCGTATTCGGCCCTCTGCTTCTCGGCAAGCTGCTCAACTTGCCGGCAATTCTGGAGATCGTGGCCCTTGGTGCGATGGATCTTGCAATACTGCTTGCCGGAGTTCTCCGACTTGTCGGCAGCCGCCAAGGCCTGACAGGAAGGACACCCGGCAAGATCCTTGCCAGGGTTGCTAACCTTGGCCTTCTTGGCGGCGCCGGGGTTGTCGGATTCCTCGACAGCAAGCACGGCCTTGCCTCCACGCTTCCTGTTCCGCCGCCGACCTTTCCTTGACGGGGCGGCGGCGTCTTCATCTTCGGAGTCGCCTGCCGCGCCAACAGCCTCACTAGGGAGTTTCCTCCCCTCTTCAGCTCGAGCGCACTTGTCGGCCAGAGCGTAAAGCTCGGCAATACTCCGGACCTTGTTCATTGCGAGCTCTTCCCGCATTCTGCGGTTACGCACATTCTGGTGGAACGCGCTAATGACAGCGGCAGGATGAACGTCGGGAATGTTGTACTGCACTCGGCTGAACCTCTGCATAAACTTGCGCAGGGACTCGCCCTCCTTCTGAGGGATGATGTGCAAATCGCTTTCTTGGCCAGAAGCTTGGTGGCCTCCAACGAAGGCGCCAACAAACTGATGGCACAAATCTGACCAGGAAGAAATATAATTCTCCGGCAGATGCATCAACCACGACCTGACGTTGGGCTTGAGCACCAACGGGATGTAGTTGGCAAGTATCTTGTCATCTCGGCCCCCGGCAGCCTGCACCGCAATGGTGTAGATGCTCAGGAACTCCGAGGGATGGGTCTTTCCGTCATACTTCTCTGGGACCTCTGGCTTAAACGTTCGGGAATTGGGCCACCGGACTTGCCGCAGCTCACGGGTAAACGCCGGAGTCCCTACTTCATAAGGCAGGTCTCCTACATCCCCTGGCACAGGCTCGTCAACAGCTGGCCCCGCGCGCTTATCAGACTGATAGCGCGCTTCCCGTCGCTGCTCGATGGTTGTTCGAGCGTCCTCTTTGCCTCGTTCCTGGAGAACTAGACGCTGATCATGGCGCATCCGTTGATCGGATGACGCCGTGGAAACTTCTTCATGGCGGTCGACTTGCTGAGTTGTCAGCCACCGCTGGTGCCGCGGAGGGGAGTG
Source organism: Thinopyrum elongatum (assembly GCA_011799875.1). Classification (NCBI taxonomy): domain Eukaryota; kingdom Viridiplantae; phylum Streptophyta; class Magnoliopsida; order Poales; family Poaceae; genus Thinopyrum; species Thinopyrum elongatum. The sequence continues at coordinate 335,206,327 of CM022300.1, forward strand.
CACTGTGGTAGCACCACCTCCGGTTTTCTCTACATCGGCTCGCGCCAGATCGATGGGCCTCCGCTGCGAGGGCCCTGCCTCTTGCGGTCCATCCTTGTTGGCGAAGCCGATAAGGCTCTGGATAGTAGCTCGCCACTCCTCCATCTTCTCCGGGGCGGGAGGAAAATCGAGGAGCAGCTGTGCACGTGCCAAGGCTTCCGCTGGCGTAGGTGGCGGCGATAAGTGCTAGGTACGTGAGGTGCTCTGACTCCTAACCATGTTAGAAGGAGCACCACCATGGTCACGCGACCGTCCGCCACCTCCGCCGGCAGCTTGGTGTGCATGCTGGCCCCGCGCATCTTGGGATCGATGCGCAGAAACCTTTTCGTGGGGACGCCCCGAACCACCAGCGCCATGAGGTCGCTCATCTTGCACGACCTGAGTAGGTCGCGAGGCTTGCGCCAGCGCGGGAGCTCCAGCAGGCGCCCTTCGATCCCTAGAGTTAGTTGTGCCACCCATAGGCAACGCGGCGCCATCTCTAGATCTAGCGGCGTGCAAGTTGCCACTGCCACTGCGAACGATACCGCTCGCTTGGCTTGGATCACCAGAACGCCGCGGGGGTTCTAGTCCTCTTCCTTCTGCATCCACGCCATCGCCAGTACGCGAAGGTGCAGGCAAAATGGACACAGACGGTTGCGCTGTTGCAGCGCTCTTCTTCTTGGGTGGCATGATGATGAAGATGATGAAGAAACTAAGGCACCGAACACTAGATCAGGTTCACATAACCTTCAATCCCCCTACCTGGCGCGCCAAAGATGTCGGGGTACAACACCTATGGGATCCCGAGAGACCCTTTACGATTCGGCGGGGGGAGAGGTATACGCAAAGAGCAGAACCAATGATCGACGCAGGAAGTTTTTACCCAGGTTCGGGCCGCTGATCCGCGTAAAACCCTACTCCTGCTTTGTGTTTTTATTGATGTTCTTGAGCCCAGCCTTTAGGAGCGCTCGCAATGAACAGTACGTTCAAAGAGCAGCTACGCATGCAGAATGGGCCAGAAGTTCTCCTCCCCTATAGCAGTTGCCTTGGGCCTCCTTTTATATGTTCAAAGGGGTCTCCACAGTGGCAAAATGTACATACATTGAGGTGTAAAGTAGCTACAGGGTATCATACCTAACCCCTGACGGATTAGGACAAGCGCATTTAATGCACCATGAGGTGTCCATTTAGGTGTCCTCACTTTCTTGTGGATGGAAAAAGGGGCCATCCCATCAGCACCGCTTAAGCCCTCCTCCACTGGCGCGTTGCCACGCATCCAGAGAAGGACCCAGAATGTCAGGTTTTGTCATTGTGCTGGAGTAGTGGTACAGTGGCAGAATCTCGCCGGGCGCCGAAACTTGCCGGGCACCAAGCCTTGCCGGGCGCCAAGCCTTGCCGGACGCCAAGCCTTGCCGGGTTCCACAGGCCATCCCGGCAAGGATCTTGCCGGGGAAGCTGGCCTTCGGACTCCAGCTTCGCTTGTCCGTTGATCCTCAGATCTCTGACTTGATGACTTCCTTGGTGACTTGAATCGACCTCGAGCTGTTCCCGGCAAGCCTTGCCGCGAGGATGGCTACAACTGCCCGTGCACAAGTACGGGGTACTAGTGGCCCAATACTTAGTACACCGACACCCCCCTCCCTGGCACGCCAAAGATGTCGTGGGAGAACACGATCACCTATGGGGCCACCGACCCCTTTGTGGTTCGGCAAGGGGGAGATCACTTTGCACAAAGAGCGGAGGCCATAATGCAGCACGACGATGGGACTCTGGTGATTTTTACCCTGGTTTGGGCCGCTGGGAAGCATAAAACCCTACTCCTGCTTTAGTGGATTGGATGGAGGAATGCGATGAACACGCAACGCTCAAGCCCAACAAGGTGGCCTCGGGGAGAGCTGCTACGCGTGTACAAGTGTGCAAGGGTCCGAATCCTTTTCTAGGTAGCCTTGGACCTCCTTTTATAGCTCAAGGGGTAACCACAGTGGCAAAACAGTCATTATCCTATGATTAGATAGCTAACAGTGCTATCGTACCTAACTCTGGCAGTTAGGACAAAGTGCATTAAGTGCATTGCTAGGTGTCGTGCTGAGGGTGAAACCCGGCAAGCCTGCCATACCGCTTAATCATCTTCTGCTTATTATCTTGACACGCCTCTAGACGGGTGTCAAATGGGTGTGATCTATCTTCCAACGAGGTTCCACGTGCTTAGTGGAAGCCACTTAACCACCTGCGGGCTTGACACCGCACTGATAAGTGACTTGCGACGCTGTGCGGTGGAGCGGTGGTGCCTTGGCAGGATTTTTGGTCTTGGCGACCCCGGCAGGCCTGCCGGGGTTATCCTGGATTTGCTTCTGAGGCAGTCTCGACCTGGCCGAGGTCCCCTGCTCGGCAAGGGAGGCCTTCTCAAGGTGGTATCTTGCTGTCTTATTCTTCTTAATGCGCTCCTTGATCTCACGAAGAGTGGCTTCTCTGGCTTGTCCTTGGTTTGTATGCTTGTGTTGGTCGTACGATTGTTAGCATGCCTGTGTATGAGTCTGGTCAACGAAAGTTGATGTTCGTTGCACCGACAGCCGGAGAGGGCTGATTCCTGGATCTCATCATGTGGTGTTGGTGTCCATTCTGCAATGAATTCAGCCAATGCTCTGCTCTGAATAGTTGATATACTCTCAAACTTGAGCGGAAAGCTTGACAGTTCCAATGCCCACTCTACTATTCTGCTGATTGCCTCTGGATTCCTCAGAATGCGCTGCAACGGGAAGCGAGTGACCACCATGATTATCGGCGTTCTGTGAACCAGGTTACCCAGATCTGCCTGCCGACGGCCCATGGCGTGGCTCCCTCGACGGCCTGGTACGGCCCAGCGGCAAGGCCTTCAAGACAAGACCCTCGCGAGGGCCCTGGCCTCGCGAGGCGGACGACACCAAGACCTCCAAGGGAGCGGCCTCCTCAGGCTGCCTCCCGAGGAGCAGAGATTTCTATGGAGGTACCCGGCCTGCCGAGGCTGTGATGATGTGAGCCATGACGACCATGGCCAGGCGGGCTCCAGCGGGCGTATATGAGGCAGTTTCCCTTTCTGTGCTAAGGGAGCAAGGACAGGCGTGGGTTCCCGAGGAGCCTCCCAAAGGTTTCCATTCCGGTTCTACAAGACCAAGACCACAGGCTCGATAGGACGGAGGTCATCACCGAGCCCACCGCTGTGTCACGACCAGAAGCTTTGCAGGAGAAGACCACCTTTCGTCAGTATTAGATGTACTTCTTGTCCCCTTTCAAATTGGCTGTTGTGGGATCCCTTCCCGCCTAAGTTTTGAGGGAAGAGGAACAAGGCCACTATAAATATAAGCTAGCCACCAACATAGAGAAGGATCCCCCTGGGAATGACCCAGGATCGGACTCTCTCCACCATAGCCCTTGCAAGGCTGTTCATCCAATGTACTTGTTCTTCCTCAGCCCCTCGTGAGGCCAATCAACCATAAAGCAGGAGTAGGGTTTTACACCTCAAGGTGGCCCGAACCTGGGTAAACTACCGTGTTCATCTTCTTCCCCGCTCACGCGAATCCGGCAAGGCTAGGCCGTAGGGTGGCGAGCTTGAGACTTGAGAGGTTGAGATCTTCGCACGCGCCCCAGAGTTCGAACCTTCTTGGGTCTGCGAAGCCCTGAATCTGACATTTGCCGCGCCTTCACCCCGGAGCTGCGTCACATCATCTGGCCCGACAAGTTCATGCCAGATCCGCCTCCATGTTACGACGGCACCCCTGACCCTGCAGAGTTCCTCCAGCTCTACTCGCTGAGCATTGAAGCGGCAAATGGTGACGACAAGGTCATGCGAACTGGTTCCCCATGGCTCTCAAGGATGGCGCGCGCTCCTGGCTCCTACACCTCTTGGAAGGATCGATCTCCTCCTGGGACGAACTTCACGAGCGTTTCATCGCCAACTTCCAGGGCACCCATGACCGCGCTCCTGCAGTGGGTGACTTGCGGCGCGTGAAGCAGCAGCCGGGCCATACCTTGCACAAGTACTTACAATGCTTCATGAACGTTCGCCTCAAGATCCCGAAGGCGTCGGATGAGGCCATCATCTCAGCGTTCACTGATGGCGTCCGAGACGTCAAGATGAAAGAGGAGCTCGCCATCCACGAGGACCTGTGCTCGGCCCTGGAGATGTTCAACTTGGCGAACAAGTGCGCAAGGGCCAAGGAGGGCCGCCTCCCCCTCTTGGAGCTTCCTGAGGTTGACCCTGAAGACAAGAAGGCCAAGTCTAAGGAAGCAAAGCACAAGGGCCCCACTGTGCTCGCGGCCGAGCCTGAGATGAAGCGCGGCCATGACCATGATGAACCTCCCAGGGGCAACCACCTATTCTGTATCTTCCACAATGTACACAGCCACAACACCAACGACTGCCAGAAGCTCAGGGCCCTCCACGACAGGCGCCTCGGTTGTCGCCCCGAGCGTGGTGACCGTGGCTATGGCCGCGGTGGAGGCCGCTGGGACAACCGTGACCCTCGCCAGGACTGGCGTGACAAGCCTCGCGAGGACCATTTGTGTGATGAGCTTCGCGACAGACCTTGGTGCGACCAGCCTCGTGAGGCCCGTCCTTAGGGCAATGCCGGCCTCCCTCCGCTGCAGCCGCCGCCCAGGAGAAATGACGACAACCGGCAGGATGACGGGGCTGGGGGCTTCCAAGAGCCTCGTGCGATCACCTCCATCCTAGGTGGTGCTCAAGCCCCAGCCTCACATCGCATCTTCAAGCAGTTCGCTCACGAGGTAAACGCGGCCATCCGAAAGCTCAAGGCTGCGCGTCCCCTCAGGTGGTCGCAGTGCGCTATCACCTTCGACTCCAAGGAACACCTCAAGTGCCCAGCCGCCGGAGGCACGCTTCCCATGCTCTGCACACCCACCATCAGCAACGTCCGCGTCACCAAGACCCTCATCGACGGTGGCGCGGGGCTCAATGTTCTCTCTATCGAGACGTTCGAGATGCTCCAAGTGCCTTATGACCAGCTCCTGCCAACCAAGCCCTTCTCAGGGGTGACCGACGGTTCCATCGCCCCCCTGGGGTGGATACGCCTCCTAGTCACCTTCGGCAAGCGCGATAACTACCACATCGAGCTCATCGACTTCGATGTTGCCCACATTGGCCTCCCGTACAACGTCATCCTTGGGTACCCGGCCCTTGCCCAGTTCATGGCGGCAACGCACCATGGCTACAATGTCCTCAAGATGCCAGGGAGTGGCGGCATCATCACGGTCACCTGCGATGAGAAAGACGCGGTATGCTCCCTTGATCGTGCCTACCAAGCCATGGCGGTCGACAACCCTGACGATGAGGATGGCGTCCTGCCTCCTGAGGCCACCCCAAGAAGAAGAAGCAGCTCCTTCCCAAGAGCCGTCAGGAGACCGAGGCGCCCGCTGGTGGTGCCTCGGGCTCCGCGCCCACTGTTGTGGCGCCCCTTCCTCTCGCATAGGAAGGCGCGCCCGGTGCCTCCCTCAGTTCGGGCTCGGGGGCTTCCGTCTGGAGAGCCTTTGACCTGACCGTCGCGACGAGGCAGGTGCTCGGGCACCATTTGGAGGCATGCTTCAATGCGCGCCCCCGCGAGCAAGGCGCACGGCGCAAGGCGCCAGGTGCAAGAGAATTCATCACCAAGGCGATCGAGGAGCTTCAGGAGGCATGAGCGATGCGTGGCGAATGCCGCCCCGCACCACCCGGTGCAGCTGCACCCCTTGGTGCGGGCGACGAGCTGCGCGTCTGCGTCTGCGTCAACATCCCGGGTCTCAACAGGGTCGCGTCACAAGACCTCTTCTCGCCATCGCACGTTGGCCGAAGTAGGGGCTACCCCTGCAGCTATGTCCGCATGTCGTTTGGCCTACCAAACGTGGGCACCGCGTACCAGTGCCTCGCGCAGCGTGTTGCGGCGTCTCACGAGGCCAGGCGCTTGGCGGTCATGCTTGAGGAGGCCCCAGACCCTCGCGAGCCCCCTTGGCCTAAGGAGCTCCCCCGACCTCCGGAGCCGCCCGGCTCGTGAGGAGTGATCTCCATGGCATGCGTCCTCAGCTACCCTGATGCTTCTACAACACTGTGCCAGGTGACTTTTTGGTTTGTTCAGTTGAGGGTGCCCGCTAGGCTGCATTATCCTCAGGCTGTCAGGGTCCGCCTCCGCAGTTGCACTGTTTCAATTCGTGTAACTTGGACCGATTATGCTTGCTCAAGCCGCTGTGGCTGTTAACCTTACATCTAACTGTGTATTACCTCTAGAGTTACCTCCGCGGGCTTCGCGCGTTGCTAGCTCTTCCCTTGAATGTCCCACGAGAGGGGGCTACTGGCATGGCGCCTGTGCTCGGGCCCGTCCCCGCAGAACTGATAAATCTAAGAGACTGAGCTCTGGCTCACGGGTCGGTCCCGTGTATGTCACCTCACCAAGTCCTTAGTGCCTTCGTCTTCACACAGAACGATTACGGGCAGATCAGCAAGCACGGCCGCCCCTTTGCATTTTGCAAACAACTAATATGCAGGAACCTCTGGAGGCAGGACCTCGAGCGGCCCTGCCAGCACCTCACCGCCCTAGAAGGTCATGCCACAGCGTTCTAGCTCGCAAAAGGCTAAGTGAAATCGCTTCATGCACCGCGTGCCGCTGGGTACATCCCCTCCTAAGCACCCCTATGGGGTGAGCCACTTCTCTCTCATGCAAATCGCATGCACCTTAAAAGGGGGGGCCCTTGAGCATCATGCCTCAGGGGCTCCTACTAGCTCTCGAGCCCTCACCCCCTAGCCTTGACCACGGCATCGCGACCTGGCATACCAGTGGCGGCTGAGCCCTGCTCGAGGATCGGGTCCTGAGAATGTAGAGTACCCTGATGAGCGGAGAAAGGGGGATCGCAAGCCTCGTGGAGGAGTATAGGGGGAAGGGTGTGGCCCAACGACTATGATTTTTTTTCGAAATACGATGGGCATCAGTCTCCTCATGCACATCTTGCGGGGTTTACCTTAATTCATTGCAGAATAGGGAGCACGCCCAAGGTCAGAAGCCCGAAGAAGCTCGCCCTCACGATGAGAGAACCGCCGCAGGCTGCGAGCTCGCTAAGCTAAGTTACCTCACACGCGCCAGCATGGGCCTTGCCACTCACGCTTTGCTTTTTCGCGACCTCGCTCGGGCAAGGAACCCCCCTCTTAATCTTTCGGGAGCCGCTTGCACGCCAAGGGGGACCTCCTGCGCATCGCGCCTCGGGGGCTCTTACCGGAGTTTGGGCCACTCACCTCCTGGCCTTGACCACGGCATCGCGACCTGGCATAGCAGCGACGGCCGAAGCTTGCCTGGGGACTGGGTCCTATCGGTGTAGAGCACTAAGCTACCACAAGAGCGAAAAGGGGGCCCATGCCCAAGCGAGAAACGCAAATATGACATAAGCTGGAAATTTTAACATGAAGGCACAAGCGCCACGGTTCTTACACACCCCCGCGGGGCCCCTCACGGTTTTTACGCAGGAAATGAAACAAAAGAAAAGGTCTCTCGAGGACCACAGCTCAGGAGGCGCCAGCTCTGGCATCATGGCGCCTAGTCGGTGTCATCCCCCTCCTAGACCCAGGCGCAGCGGCGCGGCGGCTCGTCGTAGTCGTCGTTGCTTGGGCTTGATTCGAAGGAGGCGCCATTGCTGCTGGAGGTGTGGCGGCCAAGGGCAAGTTCACCGCGGGAGGCCTCGCCGCCGCTGTTACCGCCCCTTGGGCAACACTCCAGGTGTTCGCTGTCTTCCCCGAAGACCTTGAAGAAGAGCATCGACGCCCCATCGTACTTAAAATGAAGGGCATGCCTCCCTTCCAAGCCACAGGCGCGGGCGATAGTTCCCCATCCCCGGGTCATGAAGACATAGCCGAAGAAGGTGGCCTCAACCTCCGCCTGTGAGGCTTGGCCGCAGCAGCCGTCGTGCTGTAGCCACAACTCGACGGGTCCCCGTGCCGGCAACTCCTCAGCCAAGGTGCGCGGGAGTCGGATCCAGGTGAGCGGCGGCATCATCACCCACACCACAAACTCGCGGGTTGTGCCGTCGGCATGGGCCCGTGGGGGAGGTGGTCGGACGGCCGTCGCCTGCTCCCCTCCACGGCCTCGTCCTTCATAGTGCCCGCGGCCACCCCCGTGGGAAGGACCTTGTGCACGAACGATCGGGCCGGCATGGACTCCAGGCGGTGCGCGCTCGTATCCAGAAGGGGCAGCCGTGGACGTTGCGGTGGCCCGGCAAGGGCGGTCGCGGCCCCTCTTCGGCGGGAGCGGCTCCGGTTCTTCCCGTGGGGCCTTGCCTTTCTCTTCAGCTGAGAACCTCCTCACCAGCGCCATGGAAGCTGCTGCAAGAGTGCGGGATGAGAAGCAAGAAGATGAAGATGGGCTAGGGGGCTCCGGCCCCTCCCCCTTTTATAGGCGGAAGAAGGCTAACCGGCGCCCTTCCACGTTCTGAGAGATGATGGCACTGCTGCATGCACCAGGCTGCTGTCAATTCGGAGCGGTTGCCGAGGCGACGTGGGGGAGCGGAGGTGTTCGCGTTCCGTCAGGTGCCACATGTCAAGCCTGGCCCGCAGGCAGTTGGGGCCTGCGGTGCTTCGCCCTTGCCCCTTGGCATCGCCTCGAAGCCAGCCCGAGTGCGCATTGGGTCTGGGGGCTACTGTCAGTGTTCTGGGAACCAGGCTACCCAAATCTGCCTTCCTGCAGCCCATGGCCTGGCTCCCTCGATGGCCTGGTATAGCCCAGCGGCAAGGCCTTCAAGACAAGACCCTCGCGAGGGCCCCGGCCTCACGAGGCGGACGACACCAAAACCTCCAAGGGAGCGGCCTCCTCAGGCTGCCTCTTGAGGAGCAGAGATTTCTATGCAGGTACCCGGCCTGCCGAGGCTGAGATGATGTGAGCCATGATGACCATGGCCAGGTGGGCGCCAGCGGGCGCATTCCCTTTTGGTGCTAAGGGAGCAAGGACATGCGTGGGTTCCCGAGGAGGCTCCCAAAGGTTTCCATTCCGATGCTACAAGACCAAGACCACAGGCTCAGCAGGACGGAGGTCATCACTGAGCCCACCGCTGCGTCACGACCAGAAGCTTTGTAGGAGAAGACCACCTTCCGTCAGGATTAGATGTACTTCTTGTCCCCTTTCAAATTGGCCGTTGTGGGATCCCTTCCCACCTATGTTTTGAGGGAAGAGGACCAAGGCCACTATAAATATAGGCTAGCCACCACCGTAGAGGAGGATCCCCCTGGGAATGACCCCGGATCGGACTCTCTCCACCATAGCCCTCGTGAGGCTATTCATCCGCTGTACTAGTTCTTCCTCAGCCCCTCGTGAGGCCAATCCACCACAAAGCATGAGTAGGGTTTTACACTGCAAGATGGCCCGAACCTGGGTAAACTACCATGTTCATCTTCTTCCCTGCTCAAACGAATTCGGCGAGGCTAGACCGTAGGGTGGCGAGCTTGAGACTTGAGAGGTTGAGATCTTCACACACGCCCCAGAGTTCGAACCTTCTTGGGTCTACGGAGCCCTGAATCCGACAGTGATCTCATGCGCTTGAAAATAGTGGCGCAACTTCCTTGAGGCCATGAGTAGGCCAAACAACAACTTTTGTACGCCCGAATACCCTGACCGAGCTCCCTGCAGTAGGGAGCTGACAAAGTGTACTGGCCGCTGCACCACTTTCTTCTTCGATGTGACTTGCTGATCAAGCATCTTCTCTTGCACCACTTTTCCCTTCCTGGCATCTAGTTCTGCCGGAGAAGATGACACTTCGTCGTTGGGTGGCTCTGCTGCCATTTTTTCATCATTGTCAGCTTCCCTCTATGCAACTAGCACAGCACTGACCACCTGATTCGTCGCTACCAAGTATATCAGTAATAGTTCTTGTGGTTTGGGCGCGACTAGAGTTGGCGCAGAGGACATGTACTTTTTCAGGTCGTCAAGCGCAGCCTCCGCTTCCGGAGTCCATTTTACTGAACTTGCCTTTTTCAATATCTTGAAGAAAGCCAGGGTGCGCTCAGCAGACCTTGAAATAAACCTACTTAGAGCTGCGACACAACCGGCAAGACGCCGCACATCCTTGAGGGTCCTGGGTGCTTGGATCTATTCAATAGCTTTGATCTTGTCCGGCTTCACCTTGATCCCACGCTAAGATATAAAGAATCCAAGGAGCTTGCCTGAGGGGATGCCAAACACACACTTCTTGGGGTTGAGCTTCATGTTTCTCTTCCGCAAGTTGGAAAAGGTTTCCTCCAAATCCTGAATTAGGGTGGACTTGTCCTTGGTCTTGACCACAATATCATCGATGTAAGCTTCTATGTTCATGTGCAATTGTGGCTCAAAACCGATCTGAAGTGCCCTTGCAAACATTGAACTTGCACTCCTTAGTCTGAAAGGCATTTGTACAAAGCAGTACGTGCCACATGGAGTAATGAATGCGGTTTTCTCCTCATCTTCCTTGGACATGAATATCTGGTGATATCCGGAGTAAGCGTCAAGAAACAAGAGCAAATCATAGCCGGCAGTGGAGTCCACAATCTGGTTGATGCGTGACAAGGGGAAAGGATCCTTTGGGCATGCTTTGTTGAGATGAGTGTAATCAATACAAAGTCTCCATTTCCCATTTGCCTTGTGCACAACAACCGGATTCGCCAACCAGGTTGGACGTAGCACTCCTCTGACCAGGCCAGCTGCCTCGAGTTTCTTGATCTCTTCCGCTATAAATTGTTGCCATTTCAAAGCTTCCTTCCTAACCTTCTGCTTGATGGGCTGAGCATGAGGGCATACAACAAGGTGGTGCTCAATTACCTCCCTAGGAACACCGGGGATGTGAGATTGTTGCCATGCAAACACATCTACATTCGCCCATAGGAAGGCAATGAGCGCGCTTTCCTATTTGCTGTCTAGGGTGGCACTGATGGTCAAGGTACCACCAGTGCCATCCTCCCCTGCCGGCACCTTCTTTCTCGCAGGTTGAGTAGCCTTGGATCTCTTGCTAGCAGAGCTTTCCAGCAAGTCCTCGACGGGCGCGCAGCACTCCGAGGAGGTGCGCTTCCCGGAAGCCTCGCTGTATGTCTTGCCGAGCTTTTTGTTATTCTTCGGCTTGGCAGGAGCTGTTGCCTTGATGGTTTCTGCTGCAACCGCACCTCTGTAGAGTTTGTCCATGAAAATGACTGCATCTTTCTTATCGGAGTTGATGGAGATGACACCCAGGGGCCCTGGCATCTTCAATGTGTTGTAAGCATAATGCGATGCCGCCATGAATTTGGCCAAGGCTGGGCGACCAAGGATTCCATTGAATGGCAAGGGGGTCTTAACAACATCAAACACAACCTTCTCTGTTCTGTAATTTAGTTCCCCGCCAAATGTCACCGGCAGCGTGATCTTTCCCTTAGGTTGGCTCCTTCCTGGGTTGATTCCTTGGAACGTCCTTGTTTTCTGGAGCTCTTCCTCAGGGATTTGCAGCCTCTCGATCACCTTGTGGGAGATCAGGTTCAAGCTGGCCCCACCGTCAACTAGTACTTTTGTGACCTTGAGGTTGCGTATCATTGGTGAGACCAACAACGGCAAACACCCGACCGTGGTTGTGCGATCAGGGTGATCCTCAGCATAAAAAATAATAGGCACGTGTGACCACTTGAGGGGCTTTTGTGCATCCAGTGCTGGCTCCGCCGCATTGACTTCCCGCGCCTACTACTTGAGCTGGCAATGAGAGGAGTGCAGAGATGCACCTCCATCAATGCACATGGCCTCTGTTGCCTTCTGGAACTCATGCTCACCGAACTCTTCATCTTCTTCCTCATCACTTCCTTCATCTTCCTCTTTCCTCTCTCTGCCCCTGGTGGGCTTTTCTTTCTTCTGGCCAGCGTTGCCGCAGCGTCTGCCTTGACCGCCGTGACCCTTCTCACCGGACTCACCTGTACTGTCATGGCCCTTCTCCTTGTCCTGCTTCTCATACTCAGCTTTGTGTTTCTCAACCAGCTGCTCGACTAGACGGCACTCCTGGAGGTCGTGGCCCTTGGTACGGTGGATCTTGCAGTACGGCCTATTGGACTAGCCAGCTTTCTCTCCCATCACGGCAACCTGGCAATCAGCGCTTGTAGCTGCTTCCTTGCTGGTACTCTCTGTTTTGGGTTTCTTGGCCGGGCTAGAGTTGCTGGATCCTTCTACAGCCATAACTGACTTGTCCTTGCGCTTCCTGTTGCGCCTTCAACCTTTCTTTTTCGGAGCGGCAGCATCGTCGTCATCAGAATCGACTTCAACGCTGGCCTCCTCCCCGGGAAGCCTTCTCCCTTCCTCTACACATGTACACTTGTCCGCCAAGGTATAGAGATCATTGATGGTCTTTGGCAACCAAATATGCATCTTCTCCCTTGTCTTGTGATTGCGCACATTTGTGTGGAATGCAACAATCACAGCTGTAGGGTGGATATCTGGTATACTGCGGTGCACATGATTGAATCTCTGGATGTATCTGCGCAGATCCTCTCCTTCCTTTTGCGGGATCGCTTGCAAGTCGTTGGATACCCCTGGACCTTTCTGCCCCCGGTAAAGGCACCAACAAACTCGTTGCAAAGATCTGACCATGAAGAAATGGAGTTCTCTGGCAAGTTCATCAACCAGGATCTCATGTTGGGCTTAAGTACCAACGGGAAATAGTTGGCTAGGATTTTCTCATCCCTTCCCCCGGTAGCCTGCACTACGATCATGTAAACACCCAAGAATTTTGCCGGGTTCGGACTGCCGTCGTACTTTTTCGGTACTTCGGGTTTGAACGCGCGGATGGACGACCAGCGGACTTGCCGCAGCTCATGTGTGAAGGCTAGGCACCCAACCTCATAAGGTAAGTACACGCCAACAACGGGCGTTGTCTCATCGACGACTAGGCTGTTGCGCTCGTCTGATTGACGGCGCGCCTCCCGGCGCCATTGGATGGTGGTACAAGCGTCTTCCGCTCGTCTGTCCAACAACACTTGCCTCTGATCTTGCTGCGTCTGCGGGTCTGAGGAAGCCATTGATGCGTCATCGTGTTGTGCATCCCGCTGGGTCCACTGCGAGTACCTGTGTTGTCGTTGAGGCTGTTGCCGAGGAGGTGACTACACCGTGGGCGCACCGCCTGCTCCACGGCCCTCAGTTTGAGCTGCAGGGGCAGTTGGCGGACCCTGCGAGGGATCCGCCAACTGGGTCCTGTTTGCATCAGAAAACTCGATCAAACTACGTATAGTGGCTCTCCGCTCATCCATCTTGTCGGCCACCAGAGGGAAATCTAGCAACATCTTCGCTTGCACCATCGCCTTTGTCGCCATCGAAGGAAGATTTGAACACGAAGAGTGCGACATCGCTCGACTCCCGGCAAAGCCAGCAGGAGCGCTGTTGCGATCTTGTCGCCGTGCCGCGGGGGTGACAGCGAGTTGTCACAGTGGAAGTGGTGCTCAGAGATATTGAGCTTGGTTGATGGGTGGTTTGCCGTGCGGGCGCTGTTGTGGGGGTACAACAATGCCGCTTGGCATCACATCACGCCCATAGTGCGACGGACGCGGCGTGTGCCTGGATGTCATCTCCCCTGCAGCCACCGAGGTTGACACAGCAGGAGGATCTTGGCTCGCGCATGTCCGGGCGGGATTACTCCGGTGGCTGTGCTCGCCGTCGCGCGGGGGAAGCGGAAGTTGCGTGTCCGTGCCGCCCGCGCTGTTGTTGCTGTCTTCACCAGAGGGTCGAGGAAGTCATCCAGCTCTGATGTTTCCATTGCCCATTGCCACTGCAGTGGGCACGATGACCTCGCCTCCACCGATCGCGCCGCCCGTGGATTCCGCACTGTCCGTGGCGGCGGCGCCGCCTGTGCTATCCGCTGGCGAGTGCGGTGGGAGCTTGGACGTGGAAGGTTTCGCCATCATGATGCCCTTCTTCTTGGGCGCCATGGATGATTATGAAGGTGCTAATCTCGATGAAACTGACACGCTACTCGCTGTCTTGATTCACGCTGAGATGATTTGCCTACCTGGTGCGCCAAAGATGTCGCCGTGGAGCCAGCGATCTATGGGGCAATGCAGCCCCTTTCCTGGTTCGGCAAGGGGGAGCACTCAACGCAAAGAGCAAGGGCAACGAGAGGTGCCATAATTTTACCCAGGTTCAGGCCGCTGAGAAGTGTAAAACCCTACTCCTGCTTTGGTGTATTGGGCGAATGTAGAAGAAAGTACACGGAGCGCTCTCCCCCGGCAAGTCGCTAGGAGAGGGCAGCTGCATGAATACCTATGCGTAGGGTTGCAAAGGGTTCAAACCCCTATAAAGGTTGCCTTGGCCCTCCTTTTATAGTTCAAGGGGTTACGACAGTGGCAAAAGGTCATTATAGGGTGATTAAATTGATACAGAACTATCATACCTAACTCTGCTAGTTAGGACAAAAATGCATTAAATGCACTGCTAGGTGTCATGTGGAGGAGGAGCCCCGGCAAGGCCGCCGCACCGCTTGCTCAACTACCTCCTATTAGCTTGAAATGCCATTAGGATGGGTGTTAATAAAGGTAATCCTCCTTCCCAGCAAGCTGACACGCACGGGCTGTCTGCACCAAACCACCCGCGGGCTCGACACCACACTGAACAGCGACCAGCTGGCCAGAGAGGTGGAGCATTGGCGTTTGGCGGGAAGTCCATGCTCGAGGGGCTTGCCGGGCCTTGTCTTGCCGACTCGATCTTGCCGGAGTTAGTTGCTTCTACTGTGGATTTTGTAGCTTGATCCAAGCCTTGATCTTCTTAATGCACTCTTTGATCTCACGAAGAGCGGCTTCTCTGGTCTGGTTGCGTATGATGTTCAATTCTTGCCGGGGGAGCTACAACACGTCTGTGCATAGGTCAGGGTAGCAAACGCCCATGTTTGCTGGATCGACATGACCCACCAGCTAATCTTCGCACGCAAGGAAGTGCGTTCTTATCCTCCCCGATAGCTGGGACCCACCAGGTCGAAGAGTATGTACCGTTGTTTGTGTGGTCTCAGGTGTGTACGTATATACCTGACGATCGGTCTGTCTGCCATGATGAACCGTAGCTGAGTAAGGAGCGGTATCAGTTCAGGCAGTCCCGTCTAAATCCTGCACACATACGATAGCCAAGCTGCAAAAAAGACGGCCACGTACGTACATACGGGCATGGTCTCGAACGTGTACAACGATGGCGTCCTATTCATCGGCAGCCAACCGGGTGGGTCGGAACGGAGAAACATTGTCGTGTTCATCGGGAGGCAACCGACTAGGTCGGAATGCATCCTGTTAAACGGGAGCCAACCGGCTTGGACGGAACAGCCGAAATGGGGTCTGGCCTACCATAGTACGGAGGAAACAGCCTTCTGCTCGATCGCCTATGGTCAAAACATGATCTTGTTCATCGGGAGGTGTCTGGCGTACTGCAAAACAGAGGAAACAGACTTCTGTTTGAGCTCCTACGGTCGAAGGGGGTCCTATTGATCGGGAGTGGTGTGGCGTACCACAAAACGGAGGAAGCGGACTTCTGTTCGACCACCTACGGTCGAAACGGGGTCCTATTCATCGCGAGGGGTGTGGCGTACCGCAAAACGGGACTCCATGGGCTATTTTTCATATACCATCGACTACCTCCAACCTCCACGAGATACTGTTCATCCACTGTCGACTTCCTCCAGCCTCCACCTGCTACTGTTCATCCACCGTCGACCTCCTCCAGCCTCCACCAGGCACTTTTCATCCACGGGCTACTGTTCATCCAGCCTCCACGGGGTCCTGTTCATCCACCCCCATCGGCTGGGGTGTGTGGCGGCCTCCTCAGGGTCCTGTTCATCCAGAGGCAACCGCCTACTTCCATGGGGTCCTGTTCATCCAGCGGCAACCACCTACACACGACCAGGGTCCTGTTCATCCAATCCCCACCAGGAACTGTTCATCCACAGCCAACCAACCGACTGGACTCACCACATCTTGACTCGTTCTATGTATCGCTCGCGCGGCAGCAATGGACACTATTCATCCAGAGGCAACCTAGCCGGCTAGCTACGTCTCGCACGGGGGTTCGATCGGCTTTAGTAAGTAGCAACAGCGATCGATCGAGTTCAGTTAGTAGCGAAGGAGTCGGTGGGATGCAATTAGGAGCGAAGGATCGATCAGGCTTTAGTACGTAGCAGTGCGATCGCTCGGGTTCAGTAAGTGAACGCCTCTCGCTCGGGTTCAGTTAGAGCGACATGACTCGCACCACGCGCGTGTATGAGAGAGAAACGCACAAACCACACTACATCGCTCGGCCCCGACCACCCACCGTAACCGGGAATTCCGCGAAAATTTCCTCGCCCTCACTTCTACCACAATTTTTTATGTCATGGACGGCCCAAAGAATGTCATGCAGGTGCGTCCCCGGCCCGCCCAGGATGAAAAGTGCATTTTTTGTCATATAAGTAGGAGCCCACCACATCTATGATGATACGTATTTTTGTCACAATTATCATCATAGAAGTGTCATAACCATGACATAATTTTTTCTGTTCGGGCCATAATGTCACGGTTGTGTCTTTTTTTTGTGGTGGGGGTATGGCCATTAATGGATTCCTCCTTGTTCGTGTTACGATGGGTCATGGTGACATGTCCAAGCTCATGCGTTCTTAGGATTCCCTCCCACGCACTCGAAATGGTGGGTTGGACCGACACCCTACGTACGTCGTCCTTAATTACCTAGATTTCATGGGGGTTGTCCGTTTCATGAGGTAGGCGCCACATCAAAATTGTACATTATTGGGTATTTAAAACACATCACCCCTTCCAACATACATCAATTTGGGCCGCATGCAGGTGGTGCTTGTTTTGTGGCCCCTCTCGTGTCGTTTTTTATGTTAGTCCAATCTATGGGCCCGAGCAGTCTATTATATCCCTTTTTGACCGACAACAACAGTGGTTGTTTGACCAAGATAGATTCACTTGGTATGTCTTATGGTAAGTCATGGTGACATGCATGTCCGACCAAAGTATGAATACGTGCATACGTCCCACCGACACGAAGTGGGGGGGGGGGCAGGCACCCTAGCTACGACCTTAACCTATCATCATAGATATCCAAGGGGGCTTTCCGGTTTGTGAGGCAGGTGCCACATCAAAGTTGTGCATTGTGTATTTAAACATCACACCATTTATTCCTACATATATTTGGCCACTTCCAGGTGGTTGTTGTCTTCTGCCTCCTCTCACTTGATTGTCAATGACGCACCCACCTGTGGGCCCGCGCAGTCAAAGTTGTGCATTGGGAATTTGAACATCACACACCACCCTTTTTATACATATATATTTGGTCCACATGATGGTGTGGTTGTGTTCTGACCCTCTCACGCATTTTTTTGTTGCCAAATGGTGCTATATAAAATAGCAGACGACTTGGATGAAACAACTATGTGCGAACATACGTGCAACTGACATGGGTGCACTGGCTTAACCGTGTGTGATGGGTGTGCCCTGTAAAATCGCCACTCCTTGGCAAGCACGAGCAAGGGTGAAGGGGTACAGGACATTTAGGATGAATTCCACGTCTGCTTCTGAAAATTAGGATGAACCGTGTGTGATAAACCATAGCTAGAAATCTAAAAAAAGCTACCCACCTTGAGCGATGCAAAAATTGGTGGTTCCGCGGCTTTTCCTTATTATCATAAACAAATATTATGTTTGGACCGTGTGAGATCTTGGTTTCTCCCGCCCCACTTCAATTCCTTAACCCAAATTTTAGTAGCCGTGGTATGTCAGTCGTTGCCCTGACTCCTCCACCACCGACCTTATAGTAAAATTCCAGTAGCCGAGGCATTTGAACCGTCGCCCTCCCTCGTTCACCACCATCTCCACCAACCATTACTAAAAATTTCAGTAGCCGCGACATATCCTCAAACACCACCCCGCCCTAACCCCACCCCCTCCACAGTCCACACACACCCACCCCTCCCCCCGCTCGAACCCTAGCTCACCGCCGCCGCCCCTCCACCACCAACCCATGCCGATCTGCCCATGCCTCCTAGCTTAGATAAGTTCAGGTTACCCACTGATTCCCATACCCTCACCGCCCTGAGTTTTTAGATGACGCCTATGGTGTTGCTCCCCCAGATCCCCAGCCCCTACTCCAGAGAGTTGCAGCCTAAGCCCGACCACATATCCCGGGGAGCCCGAGGAGCGTACGGCCAAAAAGAGGTCTATCATGGCCTCTCTGGAAGACGGTGGCGAGGTGGCCGCCGTTCATGCCGACCTGTCAATCCCAAAGGAACACCTCACCGCGGAAACCGACGAGGACATTGACTATGCTACCATGCCGAAGGCTTCACGTCAGTGGGCTCGTGTATTACTATATCTTAGGAGAGCCGGCTACGACATTAAGCTCGTCGACAGCGATGACTTCACGTGGGCCATGTCATAGGTTAAGGGGTCCATCCCCACCACTTCTGGTTCAACTGCCGTCGATCTCTTCGAAGTCCCTGCTGCTGATCTCCTCCGCCTCGCGGTCAAGGATTTGCGATCCTTGTATGTCATTGAGCCCATTTTGTCATTTCTGAAGGACACGTTCTATGGCAATGGCTTGGGATTCTCAGCTGCCAAGTCAGATCTTATCAAGCACGACAATGAGACGGGCACCCACTATGGCTCTTCCAAGGTGAAACAACTCATCTGCGACATCAGCGAGCACACACTGGGTCTGTGCTCTTCCAAGTGGAAGGATCCTGTCCATGACAAGTGAGGCAGTATCCTATTAGCAAATCTTATCTTTTCTAGCTACCCAACTCGTACCCATTGTTGTATTAGCTTTTGCCATGCAATGTTTTATCTGTGCCGTGTTTAATTATTTCAGTTATGCAAAAATGTAATCTTCAATAGGGCTCTCTGATGTTTAAGTATGAATTGTCCACTTTAGTTTGACGAATGTCTATATTTGGTGGTTTATAATGAGTAGATGCCTTGTTTATCTTTATTTGGTTGTTAGGTTGGTTGCAGTCTGCATTTGTCCAGTTCTCAAGCAGATGCCTTGTTTATCTATATTTGGTTGTTAGGTTGGTTGCAGTGAGCATTTGTCCAGTTTTCAAGCAGATGCCTTGTTTATCTGTATGTGCTTGTTAGGTTGGTTACAGTGAGCCTCTGTTCAGTTTTCAATGGCTATATCTGGTCGTCATAGTGAGCATATATGCCTTTTTTATTTCAGTTATTCACAATGTGATGTTCATTATGTGCAAGTATGAACTGTGCAGTTCGATTTCATTAATACCAGTTTGAACAGCCTGGTGTAGTTAACACATGCCCTTTATTACATTTTTACACATTTATCCAGTGTGATGTTTATGCATGAGCTACGTTCTATTCATTTTCAACAATACTAGTTTGAATTACAATATTTTGGTGGTTGTTAAGCCTATTGTAGTTAACATTCTCTTCCATTTTTATCTACTTTAACAGCATGCTGAAACCAACACATTCAAGCTATCATTTGGAGATGATGTTGTTTACCATGGCTATATTTGGTTGATGTTAAGCCTCTTGTACTTATCATGCCTTTCCATGTACTTATGCAGGACAACAATGGGAGTGGCTAGCACTTTGCACCAAGGTTAGTTTCATCCCTTGGCTTATACTCCCTTTGTTCCATAATATAGTGCATATAGATCCATGCCTGGAAACTTTTTAGCTTCTTATATTGACTTGTTGCTTGTAGGTACATATGTCCTAGGTAAAGATCCATGCCTTGACCCTTTTTGCATATGGGGCAATGAGATATTCATGAACCAGCATCAAGTGAGGAAACTGATAAGGATTATTAGCAAAAAGATACAAATGATGGCAATTAAATTATTTGTTTACGCTCTATCCAACACAACATTAGGATGGAAACTACGAACTCTATACCCTTCTCTTTTTACTTCCCACAATGAGTTGTCAGACAACAATGTCTGAATCTTTTTCGTTTGTAGTGGTTCCCAAAGAAGTTTACTCAAGTTTACCTCACAAAGTACATGATTGGTGGACATTCAATGAAGGTTAAAGTATTTCATCGACACTACAATGAGCATCGAGAAGTCCTAATGAAGACAGTGAAGGATGGGCGGGCAACCATCACAAGGGGTTGGTCTAGAGTCGTGCGTACATTAGGCATGGAGGAGGGCACAATATGGGCATTCCGCTTCACCTTCTCCAGCAACCATAATGTCTTTTGCCTCTCTCTTTATAGTCTTTAGTACAACTGTGGTTCATCATTCTTTACTTGGTGCTTCTGTAGTCTTCAGTATATGTACCTGTGCATCGAATTATGCATTCGTCCTTGAACCTGTATTTGCAATAAATATGGTTTGATAGGAAATAAGTGATTTCCTACTTCCAAATTCAAAATCTGTTTCAAATTCAAATTCTCTAAATTTTAAATGCAAGGTTTAAATTAGGGATAAATTATGCTCTGCAGGCCATTACACTGCACAAGGTTTGTGAAAGCAAAATGTCTGTGATAAATGTTAAGATCAGACACGTTTCTCAGATCACTACGTGTGCGATGAATCTCTACTGCACACATGATCAACCGAGGAAAAATGTGTGGGATTAACAACAGCAGCGCACATAGTTCCTTCTTATTAAATGTTTGTGAAAGTCACCTTATCACAACGCTTGGCAATTATGGACTGTTTAAGATGTCGTGCGCATCGTAAACGTTTGCTCATAGAAAAACGCATGTGATAGGCCTTCATTTGAGACGGGTACTACGGATGAATCCTTTGGGACATTTTATATATCGCAAATGTTTATGGACAGAGCAACGTGTGGGATATATTCAAGCTTCGCATACAATTTTACAGGGACAACTATATGCACTCTTACATCGAACTGCATACGGTGTAGGAAAAGTAAATGTGTGTGATAATCTCCTTATCACACACGCTTTACAATCGTGAACTATTTGTGATGGGGCGCGCATCGGAAATGTTGCACCACAGAATACCGAGTGCGATGATAATGTGAGCACACACAAGTAGCAAGGATGGAGCGTTTGGGATATTCTATATATCACAAATAGTTGTCTGAAGACTCACGTTTGGTATAGATGCGGGCATCACATACGCTTAGTTCTGCAAAACATATGCATTCCTACTCCCTATCTGTCGGTATGAAATCTGACAGACCTCGGGGTAGGGGGTCCCAAGCTGTGGATCTCGGATCGATGGTAACAAGAACAGGGGAGACAATATTTACCCAGGTTCGGGCCCTCTTGATGGAGGTAAAACCCTATGTCCTGCTCGTTTATACTGATGGAGTTGTATCAAGTAAAGAGTTGGATCTACCTCTAGATCGTAAGTTGTGTTCTACCTCTAGGGCTAGGAGAATGTAATTATGATTCAATCCCCTCTACGGGCTAAACCCCTTGGCTTATATACATGCCACATAGGGTATCTAGGGTAACATGGTCGGTATCCTGAGGATAGCTGAATGTATCTATAATTTTTGCTTGTTCCATGCTGTTATATTATCATTCTTGGATGTTTTACAATCATTTTATAGCAACTTTATATCATTTTTTGGGACTAACCTATTGACATAGTGCCGAGTGCCAGTTGTTGTTTTTTACTTCGCAGAATATCAGTACCAAACGGAGTCCAAACGCAGAGAAACTTTTTGGAGAATTTTTTGGACCAGAAGACACAAGATGGGCCAAAGAAGTACTAGAGGGGAGGCCCGAGGGGAGCACAACCCCCAGGGCGCGCCCGGGAGCCCAGGCGCGCCTTGGTGGGTTGTGCCCACCTCGGCGGCCTCCCGCACCGCCTCTTCGCCTTATAAATACCCAAATATTCCAAAAACCTTAGGGGAGTCGACGAAACACAATTCCAGACACCGCAAGTTCCAGAACGACGAGATCCAATCTAGACACCATCACGGAGGGGTTCATCATCCTCATTGGTGCCTCTCCGATGATGCGTGAGTAGTTCATCATAGACCTACGAGTTCGTAGGCAGTAGCTAGATGGCTTCCTCTCTCTCTTTTGATTCTCAATACAATGGTCTCTTGGAGATCTATTTGATGTAACTCTTTTTTGCGGTGTGTATGTTGGGATCAGATGAACTTTGAGTTTATGATCAGATCTATATCCATGAATATTATTTGAGTCCTCCTTTGATCTCTTATATGAATGATTATTTATAGCCTCGTATTTCTTCTTTGAATCTTTGGTTTAGTTAGGCCAACTAGATCGATTTTTCTTGCCATGGGAAGAGGTGCTTTGTGATGGGTTCGATCGTGCTATGTTCTTTCCCAGTGACAGAAGGGGCAGCAAGACACGCATGTATCGTTGCTATTAAGGATAACAAGATGGGGGCTATTCCTACATGAATAGATCTCGTCTACGTCATGTCATCGTTCTTATTGCATTACTCCGTTTTTCCATGAACTTAATACACTAGATGCATGCTAGATAGCGGTCGATGTGTGGAGTAATAGTAGTAGATGCAGGCAGGAGTCGTTCTACTAATCTTGGACGTGATGCCTATATATTGATCATTGCCTTGGATATCATCATAATTATTCGATCTTCTATCAATTGCCCAACAGTAATTTGTTTACCCACCATGTGCTATTTTCTTGAGAGAAGCCACTAGTGAAATCTACGGCCCCCGGGTCTATTCTTTTTCATATTTGCTTTGAGATCTATTTTTATTCGCTTTTATTTTCAGATCTATTATTCCAAAAACCCAAAAATACCTTGCTGCACTTTTTTATTACTTATTTTATTTCGCGTTTTATCGAGAGCTATCTATCCAATCTACCATAAATTTATCTATCTTTTTACCGTGGAGGGATTGACAACCCCTCTTACGCGTTGGGTTGCAAGTATTTGTTCTTTGTGTGCAGGTACCATTTACATAGTGTTGCTTGGTTCTCTAACTGGATTGATACCTTGGTTTCATAACTAAGGGAAATACCTACCGTAGCTGCGCTGCATCATCCCTTCCTCTTTAGGGAAATACCGACGTAGTTCAAGCGACATCAATAGCATGGAGGCGGGTGTGCATATCTTGGAGTATACGTCAAGTCTTCAGCAGATACGGTCTTGATCTCATCTAGGCGTACAGCTTCCAGAGTCTTCCTTAATGAGAATGCGGGCCCACTGGCCTAAAGACTATGGGACAACTAGGTTAGTACCCTCTAGTCCAGGACACCGTCAGTCGCCCCCGAACTAGTCTTATATGCCGAGGACGACCTCCTTGAATTAAGTAACCTTGGATCCAAAGTCCTTGGCTTGACAGATAAGTTCCCCTTTTATTAGCAATCCGAGGTTCCTTCCCCCTTAAGGGGCTTTGTAGACCTCCCAATGGAGCGACATATCTCGGCCATGGCTCAACCAAGCTCACCCAGCGCCCGAAGTCACGGGATTACTTAACCTCGAAGGGCGACTGCATAGGTGTGAACAATGTTTACTAGCCTAACAACTTTATCGAAGAGGCGCTTACCCACGACTAGTCAAGCAGTTACCGCTCACCCACATCATGGCCCGAGGCAATCATTTTTACTGGCCCGTCCCATGAAAGTGGAGATCATGGCCATCTTATTAGGGATATCATTAAGATTTTGTTTCTCCCCATACTCATAATGGCATTGTCTACGGGGAAGTGGCGATTTCACTAGTGCGGCAAGGGGGCTCTTGGCCTTTCACCAGCCCATAAGAGCAAAATGAACTACAACAGAAAGAACCACGCTCTCATTTCCCATGAGCAGCCTCCTGAGCCCTAGCACTCAGATCCAAACTCTCCCCCTTCCTCCGCAGTGTATACTACTCTCTAGTCCCAGCAATGGCCGACACCCTCAAGGGGCACTGGGGTGGTTCCATTGTGATGGAGGGCACCATCCTGGAGTTGCATAGCACGGGGTACATCCCCGCCAACGCCGCCACCTGAGCACTAGATCCCAACCAGCAGGTGCCTGCTCCCAAACCAGGGAAGAGGGCGGTCTTCATTACCCACCTCATAAGAGGTCTGTGGTTCTCACTGCACCCCTTCGTGCGCGGGGGTAATGTTTTACTACAGGCTGGTATTCCACTACATGGCATCGAACTCCATCCTCCACCTCACCTCCTTCATCACGGTCTTCGAGGCCTTCCTCCGCATCGAGCCACACTTCGGCCTATGGCTGAAGATCTTTGGTGTCAAGCCGAAGTCCAGCGGCTCCGATCTGGCGGAGTGTGGAGGGGCCATGATCAGCAAGAACCAGAAGGCCGACTGGTTCAAGGGCACCTTCATCGAGACTGTCAAAGAATGGTAGTGCGAGTGGATCTATATTACTGAGCCGCTCGCTGCTGGCCAGGCCGAAGTCCCAGCATTCTCGGCTGGCCCTCGAGGAAGCTCGTGTCCTATAAGAAGAAGGGCATCGCCTGGGGGAACCCAAAGGAGGTGGAGGGACTAATCAAGAAGATCAAGTGGTGGTCTAAGAACCTCCAGCTGTCCGACGTGGTAAACGTCATGCTCCACCGTCGCATCCTCCCGCTCCAACTTCGGGCCACCCCAATGTGGGAGCACAAGTCCAAGGACGCATGCCCCGTCCTCAACTTCTTTCGCTCAACCTTAGCCGGGATGTGGACGCAGTTGTTCAAGTCATCCGAGGACAACTTCCCTTCGGATGAGCGCAACCTTGGCTTCGAGGACGGCTACGATGCCCCCGAGGTAACCTTCTGACACATAGTTCTATACCTTGCAATGTAGATTCTGGCTAACTAAATGATTTCATGTTTGCAGAAGTGAATTACCAAAGCGCAGCAGATGCTGTGCCCAGCACCACTGCCTGAGGGGGAGAGGACCCCCCTGCTCACGGCTCTCCTAGTCGAGGAGCCGCATGTGGTGATCCCCAAGGGGTTGAAGCTCCCGAAAGGCAGGGCAGGTCTCTGGACTCGAGAGACCTCGATCACTCGGTCCGAGGACACCCACGCCTCCTACACCAACAAAGACGACATGGAGGAGGACAAGGAGGAAGAAGACCCTTCCCTAAAGGGGAAGAGGGTGGCGCCCGAGGGCGCCGAGGACAAAGCGCGGGCAAAGGGCCAGAAGAGGGCGCGCAAGGCCTCTACCGAGGCCGCCAGCAAGCCCGCTCCACCGGAGAAGATTACCCTCCCTGACGAGTTGGACGACAACCTCCTCGAGATGGGGAGGGAGAAGCCTGCGTCCAGGAGGTATGTTATCATCACTATGTCTTACTTTAATAAGTTTTTCTGTGAAGATAAGATTTATATGAGTAATCTCTTCAGTCCGCCGTGGACGCATCTCAGTGGCGACTCCTCGAACATGATGCCACCCGCCAATGGAACGCCTGACCCCGCCACTCCTGCTCCAGCTCAAGAGGGGCTTGGGGCGGCGACGTCTACTCCACCCCCCTGGTCAACACGACGGGGGCCGAACTGTTGGCTGCCATGGCCGAGGTCGAGGCCTCGGTCCAACCAGGCCAAGGGGATAGGGTCCTCGAGGTCGTCGAAGATGGGCTGGGCTAGACATCCGCCCAACCAAAGTCGTCTCTGGTGCCAATAGAGCTGGAGACGCTTGTTCCCGGCACTTCGGTGATGGGTTCTAAGGTTCCGCCACCCCCGCCTCCTGCCGAG
The DNA here is from genome assembly GCA_011799875.1 of Thinopyrum elongatum. Lineage (NCBI taxonomy): Eukaryota > Viridiplantae > Streptophyta > Magnoliopsida > Poales > Poaceae > Thinopyrum > Thinopyrum elongatum. Next base: position 335,231,916 of record CM022300.1, read on the forward strand.
GGCAGGCTACTATGGTGTGGATAGAAGAGATGGAGGTAGCCATAACGGGATCCTCCGTTAAGAAGAGCACCGCACGCTAATTGGCGCAACACTGCAGGGCTTCCGGTCTGCTGAGGCCGGAATGCGTGAGGTCTTCAAGGGCTTCGTCATGAGCTTTGATGTATTCTTCTATACTCATATTGAGAATAACCTACATGCTTAGGTTTATGTGTATCTGCCCAAGGACATTTTTGCTTGTATTGCATCATAGTACTTAGACAGTGTAGCCAATGAGTAGCCCCTGAGCCCAAGGCTAGTTTTGAAAAACTGGCCTTGGGATCGAAGCAATATACCACAAGCTTGCCAATGAGTAGCCCCCAAGGCTATGGCCTACATATTACAAATTTTGATACCTAGTACAGGGGCTAATTTTAAAGTGCTTGTTCGCAGGTTTCTACCTCGGCTTTGAGCTCCACCTCCGAGGAGATCATGGAGATGAATCAAAAGCTCGAGAGGTCCGAGAAGGACCTCGATCCGATGAACAAACAAATCAAGCAATCTCAAGGTAAAATCCAAAACGTTGTCGATTGTACTCTATGCGAGAATAGCTAAGTGCAAGAGAAGCTGATGGTGAGTTGTTTTAATGACAGCGACTTTGTCCGAGCTGGAGGGGCTCAAGGCCGAGCTTGTGAAAGCTCGGCAGGAAGCCAAGCAACAGAAGGCTGCGGCCACCAAGGCAGAGAAGGACCTAGCCGCTGAAAAGGTGGCTAGGGGAAAGGACCAGGTGCGGGTCCTAGAGGTTGAGGAAACCCTAAAGGGCGTGTTCAAGGCACGTGATACCCTTTAGGCCGAGGAGAAGAAGACGAAGGAAGAGCTCAAGAAGCTCCGTCTTGTGCACTTCGAGCTCCAGACCCAGACCAGGGCCAACCACGAGGTTCTCTAGCAAGTGGAGAAGATTGCTGCGGGTAAGCCATATTTACTTCAGTGTGTGTTTGGCAGCAAGTGGTTCATCGAGCTTACCCAGCTATGGCGCTTCACAGAGGTTTTCGCGGATGTGCCGAGGAGTCCACTGGACGCTGCCCACCACTTCGGTGAGCAGGAGGGCCATGAGGCAGAGAAGGCATTCTGGCAGCAATTCCAGGCGTCTCCTTGTCCGGAGCTGCTGAACAATTGAATGAAGCAACTCGCGGAGCTTATCCGTATGGCTAGGCCAGCGCTCTAGGATCTTTGCGTCAATCTGTGGCCCATGGAGGCGCTGCCCACCAGCTTCTTCGGGCTAATAGCTCATCTGCAAGGAGCCATGCCGCAAGTGGCCCACAAGAAGCGGTCCGCGTGCCTAGAAGGGGCTCGACGGGCATACGTTTGCATGAAGATGCATTTTCATCTTGTTGACGCAGAGGTTGTGGCTGCGGGACCCCCCGAAGGGAAAAATCGGACCGCAGAGTAGTTCCAGGCCGCGATGGAGGAAGGGGCTCGGATTACCGAAGTCAAGTGTCTCAAGGACACTTTATATTTTTAGATAGTACTTCGGAATGCCTAAGTGTGTGATGTAAAAAACTATCCTTTTGTTTTGATGAATGCTATTTTAAATTCCGTCATGTTGTTCCTATTTTTATTTAATATACCTCCTGTTTGACCATTTTGAGCTGAAAGTGGATAGTCCTTGGCTTCTACCCCAATGTAGAATATACAGAGGGTGGTCCTTTAGGAAGTTGTGACCCTTAGCCGACATTTCGGTACTCGGAGGTGCTCTTTGCACATAGGAACTAGGCGATCGGACTATTATGGCTTTATAACCTTCACTTAGTCGTAGGAGCTTGACTGTGGGGGCTGATGACAAGCCCCCAGTTGTGTGAAGTGGTCGGCTCGGGGAGCCGACGTCTATGCCAATAACCACTTCGGCCAATGTGAGGAAGAGGCCCTTTGTTTTAACACGGGTGTTCGCTAACGACATGTCGCTTAATGCGGTCTCCGGATGGCCGACCAGTTTACGCTTACCAAGACAGTCAGTTTTCGGCTTTCTCCACTAAGGCGCTCTGCCATGCGAGCTGGCGAAACTATCGCAATGGTTCTCCCGTTACGCCCTTAGCTGAATTGACTGGAAACATAAGGGGTATACATAGGAGCCGGGCAACCCAACTATTGTCTAAAATCTAGGTTCGAAACTGATTCATATAATGCAATCATCCGAGACGCCGAGTACCCCAGACTTGTAGTTTAGGGCGTGTGATTAGAAGCGAAGCCCTTTGTATCATGAAGTATTCTTTTCGGCTCAAAGACAATACTTATCAGGAAATGTTGAAAAAACCTCGAGGGGCGCTTTTTCTTTATTTCATATGGTCAAGCCATACATGCCGAGCTTGGAAAAAAATAACTTCGAAAAGATAAAGTGTAAATAACGTAAAGAAATAATAAGGAGTAAACCAAAACAGGGCGGAATTGGCCGTCGGGTTTATTGGCCTGAGCCACTACCTGCCGCACGTCTGCATCTCCGTGCTGTTGACCAGCGCATCTTCATTGACAACAAAGTTAGTATAGGCTACCTGTGACCTCGGCCTTGCTTTATGCTTTAGATGGTCGAGTTCTTTGAAGAAGTCCGCGACTGTCTTTTGGGTGGTTAAAGCCACCTGGGCATGCTCGTTATTGGCTAGGTCTTTGACAGAACTCTGCCTTTTGCGCAAGGCCGAAGTGCGTCATTGCTCGGTCTAGCTGATCCCGACATTTCTGTTGTTTTGGCTCCTCAGTGACCCAGGGAATTTTTAACACAAAGTTGTGCGCCCTGGGGACATAATGCCCCTTCTAGGGCAGGCGTGCGAGGAGCCCGCACTCCTATTTAGGATGGGGGAGTGCTTGTCCGAGGTCGGCTGGCGCGGCTTGTGTGCGCTTTTATGAGCTTGGGGCGCATTTGCTTGTATGAACGGCCTCCTTGGATGCCTGCACCTCGGCTACGAAAGTTGTGGTCTGCTCTTCCGACCGGAGAGAGCGTTCGGTGTTTCCATTTGCTATAATAACATCGTTTCATCCTGGCATTTTGAGCTTGAGGTAAGCATAGTGCGGGACTGCTTTGAAGCGAGCAAATGCGATGCGCCCTAGAAGCGCGTGGTATTCACTGCGGAAGGGTACAATGTCAAAGATTAACCCCTCGCTTCTAAAGTTCTACGGTGACCCAAAGACTACCTCCAGCGTCACAGTTCCCGTACAACGAGCTTTGATGCCTGGTATCACACCTTTGAAGGTGGTGGTGCTGGGCTTGATCTGAGATGAGTCGATGCCCACCTTTCTGATCGTGTCAGCGTAGATTAAATTGAGATTGCTGCCTCCGTCCATGAGGACACGCGTCAGATGAAAACCATCAATGATTGGGTCCAGCACCGATGCATCCGATCCGCCATGTCTGATGCTGGTTGAATGGTCATGTTTGTCAAATCTGGTCGGATAAGGCGACCACAGATTGAACTTCGGGGCGACGGGCTCCAATGCATAGACATCCCGAAGTGCATGTTTCCTTTCCTAGTTGGGGATGTGGGTGACGTAGATCATATTTATGTCTTTCACCTCATGAGGAAATTGCTTTTGGCCACAATTATTTGGCCGCTGAGGTTCATCCTCGTCTTTGTTGCGGGGCTGGGCTTTACTGTTCCCCTCCGCTGCCACCTTGCCAGCCTGTTTAAAGACCCAACAATTCCCGTTAGTGTGGTTTGCTGGCTTGTTCGAGGTGCCGTGGATTTGGCACGGCCTGTCAAGGATCTTGTCTAGCTGGCTGGGTCCATCCTTGTTCCCTTTAAAGGGCTTCCTTTTCTGTCCAGATCTAGGTCCATTGAACCCTACATTGACTGCGGCGTCCTCTGTGTCGCTTCCGCCATTTCTATGCCTGCGTTTATTTTTGTTACGCTTTGGCTTACCGTTGGCGTCACGAGTCTCCGAGGTGCCCATCTCACCATTGTGAGTACTACGGGCCAGCCAGCTATCCTATCCCATGCAAAAGCGGGTCATAAGCGAGGTGAGTGCTGCCATGGTCCTCGGCTTGTCCTGCCCAAGCTGTCGAGTGAGCCATTCATCTCGAATATTATTTTGAACGCCATGATGGCCTCGGTGTTGGAGCAGTCTATGATCTGATTCTTTTTAGTGAGGAACCTATTCCAGAACTTTCAAGCTGATTCGCCGGATTGCTGGATGACATGGCTCAGGTCGTCGGCGTCCGGAGGTCGGACGTAGGTTCCTTGGAAATTCGCCTGAAGGCATCCTCGAGGGCTTTCGAGCTCACGATGGAGTGAGGAGGCAGGCTGTTGAGCCAATGCCTTGCTGGCCCCTTTAGCTTGAGTGACAGATACTTGATGGTGTGGAGGTCATCTTCGTTGGCCATGTGTATATGCAGGAGGAAATCCTCGATCCACACAGCTGGATTGGTTGTGCCATCGTATGATTCTATTTTGATGGGTTTGAACCCGTCCGGGCACTGATGTTCCATTACTGTTGTAGGATGGAACCCTAAGTGGAGATATTTTCACATTTGGAGGGGGAAAAGGGATGAACACAAGAACACAAAGAGGAAATTCACTCAAATAAAACCCAATCACACATCCACTAGAATAGCATAGTTGAGTTCCGCAAGAATACAAGAACAATCCAAGGAAACAAGCACAAAGGTAAGGTTCTTCCCACTCCTAAGGAGGTGAGGTCTTGATGGTAGTCTTCTCCAAAAGGAGGTCTTGATATCCACTTGGGATCCTCTCCTAAGAGGTCTTGATCTCCAAGAGGAGTGGTAGAAGGAGCTAAGCTCTATCAATGTCTCACATATACATTGCTAACCCTAACAAATGACTTAGACACGAAATATATAGCTAAGGGGAGGACTTGGGAGACAAGCAAGATCATCCACGGCCGAATCCTGGGAGGGTCGTGCGCACGGGGTAAGTTGGGCCCGTGCGCATGGGGGTCCCGTGGGCACAGTACACGCCCGTGCGTGCGGGGTGCTACAGTGGTGAGGGCGCATGCGCACGGGGTCCAAAGGCCGTGCACACAGGGGTGCGCATCTCGGTTACAGAAGGTTTCTGGGTGGCCCGTGGACACGGGGTCAGAGAGGCCCGTGCGCACGGGGTCACCTGGGACCTGCTGTCTTCATCTTGAAGGACTCCTTGTTCTTCCTTGAGGCCTTGGGGGTCCTTCTATGCCCGTGGGATGCTCCTTGGATGCTAGCTGGCGTTCGTCCTCGTACCTAATGACACATAACATGTTTTGGTGAGGTAGCATCCAAGTTCCATTCATATCCATATCTATTTCAAGTAGGATTGAGTTCACCTCGGTTTCAATGGCTCGTGCCTGAGCTCTCGTCATAGGTCCATGTGGTGCTTGATGAGTTGTAGTAGAGTCCATGGGGATGATGGATGGATGCTCCACATCATCTCCCCCCTTGGGAGAGATCTGTCCTCGGATCGTGATCTTCATTACCATGGTATAGGGTCAAGTCCTTGACATTGAAGATGTCACTTACGTTGTACTTGTCTCGTGGGATGTCGATCTTGTAGGCTTTTTCATTGTAATGGACGGGCACTTTGAAGGGTCCATCGGCTCGTGGTAGTAGCTTGGACTTGCGCTCATTGGGGAAGCGGTCCTTGCGGAGGTGTAGCCATACTAGATCGCCAGGTTTGAACACCATGGGGGTCTTGTTGATGTTGAGCTTGGTGGCGAGGCAGTGTACTTGACGCTCGGTCATGGACCTTGTATCCTCATGCATCTTCTTGAGATAACTTTCTCTTGCACTTGCGTCCATGTTCGATCGTTCTTGGAGTGGTAGAGGAAGGATGTCCAAGGGCGACAAAGGGTTGAAGCCGTAGACGACCTCGAAGGGGGACTTGCCGGTAGTAGAGTGTCTTGTGTGGTTGTAGGCATACTCGACGATGGGTAAGCACTCCTCCCACTCCATGATGTTCTTCTTGATCAACACGCGTAGGAGAGTAGATAGCGTCCGATTGGTGACTTCCCTTTTGCCATCGGTTTGTGGGTGATAGGCCATCAAGAATAGAAGCTTGATGTCGAGCTTTGCGCATAGTATCTTCCAAAAGTAGCTTAGGAACTTGACGTCGCGGTCCGACACAATTGTCCTTGGCACTCTATGTAACCTCAAGATTTCCCTACAAAAGATATTTGCAACTTGTGAAGCATCATCTATCTTATTACATGGGATGAAATGTGACATTTTTGAGAATCGGTCCACAACAACAAATATCGAATCCTTGCCATTTTGAGTCCTAGTTAATCCTTTCGGATTCAGGGCTCCGCAGACCCAAGAAGGTTCGAACTCTGGGGCGTGTGCGAAGATCTCAACCTCTCAAGCCTAGAGCTCATCGCCCTATAGCCTAGCCTCGCCGGATGCACGCTCGAGCGGGGAAGAAAATGGACACGGTGGTTTACCCAGGTTCGGGCAACCTTGCGGTGCAAAACCCTGCTCCTGCTTTGTGGTGGATTGGCCTCACGAGGAGATTTGAGGATGAACTAGTACAGTGGATGAGCTGCCTCACGAGGGCTCGGGGGTGAGAATGAGTCGACCTCTTCTACGATGGTGGCTAACCTATATTTATAGTGGCCTTGGTCCTCTTCCCCCAAACTTAGGCGGGAAGGGATTCCACAACGGCCAATTTGAAACGGGAAAAGTAGTACATCCTATCCTGACAAAAGGTGGTCTTCTCCTACAAAGCTTCTGGTCATGACGCATCGGTGGGCTCGGCGATGAAATCCGTCCTGCCGAGCTCGTGGTCTTGGTCTCGTTGCATCGGAATGGAAACCTTTGGGGGATTCCTTAGGAACCCACGTCTGTCCTTGCTCCCTTAGCACCGAAAGGGAAACTGTCTCCTCTGCGCCCGCTGGCGCCCGCCTGGCCTTGGTCGTCACGGCTCACGTCATCGCAGCCTCGTGAGGCTGGGTACCTGCATAGAAATCTCCGCTCTTCGGGATGCCGCCTGGGGAGGCCGCTCCCTCTGGAGGTCCTGGTGTCGTCCGCCTCGCGAGGCCGGGGGGCCCTCGCGGGGGTCTTGTCTTGAAGGTCTTGCAGCTTGGCCATGCCAGGCCGTCAAGGTAGCCATGCCGTGGGACGCAGGCAGGCAAGTCTGGGTACCCTGGTTCCTAGAACGCCGACAGTAGCCCCTGGGCACAAGGCGCGGTCGGGCTGGCTTCGAGGCGAAGCCAAGGGGCAAGGGCGAAGCACCACGGGCCCCAACCGCCTGCGGGCCAGGCTGACGCGTGGCGCTTGACAGGACGCGGACGCCTCCACTTCCCCATGTCGTCTCGGCAACAGCCCAGGCTGACAAAAGTCCAGCGCACACTGCTAAGCAATCACTGGTCCCTTTCGCCTTGCCCCAGATCCCCTTCTTTCCGTCGAGAGCTTCTCCAGATCCAATCGCACTCTGCCTCCCTTTCTCCTCCTACTCCAGCGTCGACGACTTTGCAGATGGCTCCCAGAAAGTCGAAACCCACCACGCAAGCCGCAAGCTCTCCCTCCTCTCCTGCGCCGGCTCTCGGCGCGTCCTCCGTCGTCGATGCGTGCCATCTCGCCCCCGTGCTCCCGCATACGGCGAGCAACGACAACGAGCGGAACGAGACCGTCATCTGGGCTAGCTTCGCCGAGCAGAGGACCTTGGCATAGACGGTTTATCCCTTCTTCCTCCACAACATCTTCATGGGGCTCGTCCCACCTCTCTCCGAGTTCTTCATTGCCGTCCTCGACCACTACAAGATCCAAGCTCTTCACCTCCAACCCAACTCCATCCTCCTCCTATCCGTCTTCGCCTTCTACTGCAAGGCCTTTGTGGGCGTGAGGCCCTCCGTGCCGCTCCTCTGCCACTTCTTTAGCCTGTGGCTGCACGATTCAACTTAGCGCTCCGGCTGCGTGTCCTTCGTCGCGGTCCACAAGAGCAACGTGCTCATGAGAGCCGGGAAGAAGGTGGAAGGCTTTCGGCACCGTTGGGTCTTCCTGGACACCGAAGGCCTCAATGAACGGCTGGAGCTGCCGACCGAGCTCGAGAAGTGGAGCCATGAGAAGCTCACTGACCCCCGGGTAGAGCCTGCCCTGAGGAAGATGACCTCAGATATGGAGGACAAGGTGCTGACCGGGGGCATGCTTGTAAAGGAGTTCCTGACGCAGCGGCTGGCGCCGCTCCAGTCGCACACGCGCCCGATGTGGGAATACCAGGGCGCGACAGACGACATCAGGCTGCGCTCGGGGAGCCCGACGGGCGAGGAGCTGGACAGGGCCATGAACGTCCTGCTCAACAGCGATCTGGGGAACCTTCCGGAGGCCTACGTCCTGCTGTACCACCGCGACGACAGGGAGGATTGGGTCACCTCCATGCCCATCTTCAACAAGCTGGGGCTCGTGTCGCCTAAACACCCCAACTCACCCGTGCCGGTGTCCTCGGGCGACAGCACCGACGGAGTGGACTCAGAGGCGACCAAGGATGACGACGCCGCGACGAAGGTGTCCCCCCTGTCGCAGAGTGAGCTTCTCCGCCAGCTTGAGGACGACGACGACACCGATGAGCTCCCAGCCGCGGACTCCCCGCGCCCATCAGGGCCCTCAGGAGGCCGAGGCCTACCCCCGGACGCCGCCTGCACCCGGCCGGGCGACCCCGAAGAAAGGCGCGGCTACGCCCGCTCCGGAGGGCTCCCCGAGCAGGCAAGGCGGGAGAGGCGTTGATCCCGCCTCCGCCTGGCCTGCGAGCCAAAGACGAGGCAACCGTCGCTGGGGCTAACGGGGTTCAGCCAGCTGCGACCCCTCAGGGTGATCCTTTTGCCCCTCCGAGTGGCAGCACCGTGCCGAGGCCGGCCGAGGAGCGCCCCACTGACCCTTCAAGCTCGACCCAGGCCGCGTCGAGGAAAAGCGGGGGTGCCCCAGCTCCAGCCAAGAAGGAGAAGAAGAGGACGCAGGTCGACCCTGACAAGTAAGTATCTTACCTTGCTTTCGGATTGTGCACGAATCGCCACTGTACCCACAACAGTCCCCTCCTGATACCCAGGCTGGGCATCGTGGTGAAGAAGAGGAAGGAGAGTGTAGGGCCAAAGGAGCCCCTGGCCATGAGGGCGCCGTCAATCTCCGGACGCGGCCGCGGCGGGCGTGGAAGCGCACCGGGCCGGATCGACGCAGCCCCCGGGCGCTCGGGCAGCACCACGCCCTGAGCGTTCGAGTGCTCCACCTGCTCCTGGCGCCTTGCTAGCATTGCCTGGAGGGGCGTCTGTCGAGGGCGCTGGGACTCAGGAGGCGCCACCTCTCACCGCAACCGCAACGACCCCGATGTGGGTGGAGGAGGTAGTGCCTTGTCTCCTTGCGACGGAGCGCGCCCCTCAGGACGTGGTGATGCAACTTCAGGAGGTGCCGGCCCCCACGGGCCAGCAGGCCGCGGAGCCATCTGCCCTTTTCACGCTTGAGGGGGGCTCAGAGCCTCCGGTACCCCCAGCTGTCCATGCCCCTGCTTCCTTGGCTGTGGCGGCGGTTGACACGCCTGTGCCACCTCCTTGCCCGTCCCTCGCGCTGGCAAACTGTGGCCCCCTCGTTCGGCCAGGGGCCCTGGAGGAAGCCTTCATCGTGCTTGGCCAACTCCGGGTCCACCTCCAAGACGCCGACAGGTGCCTTGTGAGGGAGCGCCTGGGCTTGTCTCGGGGTGGCTCCAGGCCAACACATCCGCCAGGGCGGCCTAGGACTGGGCTGACGCCGCCTCCGCAGAGAGTAGGAGGGAAGCCACCGAAGCCATGGGGGCTCGCAACGCGGCGCTGGCCTGTGCAGCGTCCACCGGGAAGCACTGCAACAAGGCAGAAGCCGAGCTGAAGACCCTTCAGGAGGAGCAGGCCGCGCACGCCGAACGGCTCCAGCAACAGGAGGAGGACCTCAGGGCCCGCGAAGTGAAGCTCGCCGATCGCGACGCCAAGCTAGCCCAGGTGACCACCGACCAGGTCGTAGAGCACGACTGCCTGGCCAAGCTGAAGAAGGAGGTGGCTCACGCCCAGGCATCCCACACCCAACACGTCTCCGAGGCGGCAGCCCAGTTGGAGGCCAGGGAGAAGATCCTCGCTGCTGCTGAGAAGAAAGCAGCCGCGGAACGTGACGCCTTCCCCTCCCTCGAGCTCAAGGCTCGCGAGGTACTACGCTCCATCTACGGGGTGGGTATGAGGAGCCGCTGGCTACCCCCGAAGATGGCTTTGCAGGGATCTCCTTCAACCTCGCGGAAGCGCTCAAGGGCACTGCCGCCGAAGTAGACTCCATCCTAGAGGAGGAGTGTCGCTCGCTCTTCACTGCAGCTGCGACGCGCGTCTTTGGCCAGCTCTACCTTCCGGATCCTAGCTTCGACTTCAGCATGGTGATCTGTTCGATCGCTCCTGAATCCCGTGCCACTGCCGAGGGAGCCGTGAAGGGTCACGTGGATGCACTACTGAAGAAGTTCCTCTGCGTCCCTAACCCCAAGGCTCTGGCGGCGGAGGCCAGCAACGGCGATGAAGGCAGCAGCGATGTCGACGATGAGCTCCCTGCGGCTAGGACCAGCAGCGGCGACGGTCAAGGCGGTGGTGGCACTTCTTCCTAGTTTTTATCCTGCAACATTTACCGTGCCTCGTGGAGATGTAAAACTTCTGTTTCAATTTGTGAAACACTTTGTTCTTGTAATAACTGTTAGGACTCCGCGATTTCCCTATTCGTGCTTGATTTCTTTCTTGTTTGCTTTTGTGCTCTGCATCAGCAGGGCCAAGCCCCGCGCATACCTCGACCGCCGTTGGGGCATCCAGATCGCCAGGAAGACACCAATGGGCGAGGGGCTACGTGACTAGTGAGGCCCCTGAGTCGAGGTGCTCAGGAGGTCCCCCTTGACGTACGAACAGCCCTCATGAAAGAAATGCATGCAACGACAAGGTTAATCTGGAGCCCCATACCTTTCCTTGCCAGCCTTTGCCTGGGGGGACGCGAGAAAACCAGCGCACATCAGGCCTGGACTGAGGGTCCTGGCCTGAGGGTAGCCCCGTGTCCATCCCCCTCGCGCGTGCTTCCCAGGGAAATGATGCATAACAAAGCCATGTGAACAGCCGAAAGGCCATCCCGAGGTTGGTGCGACCACTAGGGCACCCTTGGTTTTTTATCCACCAGCGCGGAGCATGGTGCTTCCACTTTGGCATGGGCATAGCCGCTCCTCGACCGTGTCGTCTGCCAGCGTGGAGCATGGGGCTTCCACTTGTGCGTGGGCATAGTCGCTCCTCGACCGTGTCGTCCGCCAGCGCGGAGCATGGGGCTTCCACTTGTGCGTGGGTGGGAGTTCCCTCGGGGGGAGACTCCGGGGCATGTACAACCCCGTTCGTACACGTGGCTAGTACGACAGAACTAGAGGAGGTGTATTTGGGCACCCGTGAGCCAGCGCGGGACTCACGAGGCCCTACCTCAAGGCGGTTTGCGCTTGAATCTTGTGGCGCGGGGCATGTATATGAAACCTGTGTAGTGGGGCAACCTGCGCCGAACGAACCTCCGGAGGCTATCGCATGAGAAGGCCAAAAACCAAAGACTCCAGGAGGTGACGTGTACAGGACCGACCCACCAGACAGAGCTCAGCCATTGGATTTATCGACGCTACAGGGACGGACCCGAGCACAGACGCCGTGCCTAGTCTTCTCATGCAACGATCCCACAGAGAAACACTCGGCGCGCGGCTCCCGTGACGGCGGAGCGCCGAACTGCGGTTGTACGAACTAGGCCACGCGCCCTTACTCGTCCACACGCGATTAGCTCATGCGAGAACAAGGCACCAAGGACATCGGGAGGTGACACGCACGGGAGCTTCCCGCGGGACAGAGCTCGGTCGCTTGGGTTTAACAACACTGCAGGCACGGACCCGACCACATACGCCATGCCAGTCCTTAATCATGAGGCGGTCGCGGACGGGTTTGTGAGGGCACAGCGACATTCATGGTGACGAAGCACCGGACATGCAGGTTGGAATACTTAGGAAATTCATAAATGAAGAACCAGTTCTGATACATGCGCAAAATGATACAGCTGCGGGGGTGGGCACTAGCAGCCCGAGTATAATGCAGCCCAAGGGGCGCCCTCAGTTTGAACAAACCAAAAAGTCACCTGGCACCAGTGTTGTAGAAGCGTTGAGGTAGCCGAGGACGCGTGCTGCGGAAGCTGCTCCTCACGAGCTTGGCGACTCCGGAGGCCAGTTGAGCTCATGAGGCCCGCCGGGCTCACGAGGGTTCGGAACCTTCTCCGACATGACCGCCTGCCGCCTGGCCTCGTGAGCCACCAGAGCGCGCTGCACGAAGCACTGGTATGAGGCGCCCACATTCAACAGGCCAAACGACATGCGGACGTAGTTGCAGGGGTAGCCCCCACTCCGGTCGACACGGGATGGCCAGAAGAGGTCCTGTAAAGCGGCCCTGTTAAGGCCCGGGATGTTGATGCAGACATGCAGCTCGCTGCCCATGTCAGGGGCCGCAGCTGCACCGGGAGGCCGTGTGGGGCGGCGCTCGCCGCGCATGGCCCTTGCCTCCTGAAGCTCCTGGATCGCCTTGGTGATGAACTCTCGCGCACCTGGCACCTCGCGCCGTGCGTTTTGCTCGTGGGGGCGCGCATCGAAGCACGCCTCCAAGTGGTGCCCGAGCACCTCCCTCATTGCGCTGGTTAGGTCAGAGGCCCTCCAGAGGAGAGCCCCCAAGCCCGTCTTAAGGGAAGCCCCGGGCGCGCCTTCCTACGCGGGAGGAAGGGGTTGCTTCTTGTTCTTGGGGGTGGTTTCCGGAGGTAGGACGGCGCCCTCGTCGTTTGGGTTGTCAGCCGCTGCGGCTTGGTAGGCACGTTCGAGGGAGCACACCACATCCTTCTCATCGCAGGCGACCATGATGATGCCGCCACTCCCTGGCATCTTGAGGACGTTGTAGCCGTGGTGGGTTGCCGCCATGAACTTGGCGAGGACGGGATACCCCAGGATGGCATTGTACGGGAGGCCGATGTGGGCGACGTCGAAGTCGATGAGCTCGGTGTGGTAGCTGTCGCGCTTGCCGAAGGTGACTGGTAGACGTATCTGCTCCAGGGACGGTGGAGCCGTCGGTCACTCCTGAGAAGGGCTTGGTTGGCAGGAGCTGATCATAAGGCACTTGGAGCATCTCAAACGTCTCGACAGAGTGGACATTGAGCCCCGCGCCACCGTCGATGAGGGTCTTGGTTACGAGGACATTGCTGATGGTAGGCGTGCAGAGCATGGGAAGTGCCCTCCGGCGGTCGAGCACTTGAGGTGGTCCTTGGAGTCGAAAGTGATAGCACACTGCGACCATTTGAGAGGACGCGCGGCCTCAAGCCTCGGGAGGGCCACGTTCACCTCACAAGCAAACTGCTTGAAGATGCGATGCGAGGCGGGGGCCTGAGCACCGCCCAGGATGCAGGCGGTAGCGCGAGGTTCTTGGAAGCCCCTGGCCCTATCATCCTGCCGGTTGTCGCCATTTCTCCTTGGCGGCGGCGGCAGCGGAGGGAGGCCGGCATTGCCCTGGGGATGGGCCTCACAAGGCTGGTCACGCCAGGGCCCGTTGCGAGGCTCGTCACGCTAGCGGTCCTCGCGAGGCTGGTCCCAGTGGCCTCCACCGTGGCCTCCTCCACGGTCATAGCCACGATCACCCTGCTCGGGGCGGCGACTGAGGCGCCCCTCGCGGAGGGCCCTGAGCTCCTGGCAGTCATTGGTGTTGTGGCTGTGGACGTTGTGGAAGACGCAGAACGGGCGGTTGCCTCAGGGAGGTTCGTCGTGGTCGCGACCATGCTTCATCTCAGGTTCAGCCGCAAGCACGGCGGGACCCTTGTGCTTTGCCTCCTTAGCCTTGGCCTTCTTGTCTTCAGGATCGGCCTTCGGAAGCTCCAGGACGGAGAGGCGGCCTTCCTCGGCCCTTGCGCACTTGTTTGCCATGTTGAACATCTCCAGGGCCGAGCATAGGTCCTTGTGGATCGCGAGCTCCTCCTTCATCTTGACATCCCGGACGCCCTCAGAGAACGCTGAGATGATGGCCTCGTCTGACGCCTTCGGAATCTTCAGGCGAACATTCGTGAAACGCTGTATGTACTTGTGCAGGGTCTCGCCCGGCTGCTGCTTCACGCGCTGCAGGTCGCCCACTACAGGAGCGCGGGCGTGGGTGCCCTGGAAGTTGACGATGAAGCGCTCACGAAGCTCCTCCCAGGAGGAGATCGACCCCTCCAGGAGGTTCAGGAGCCAAGAGCGCACGCCGTCCTTGAGGGCCATGGGGAACCAGTTTGCCATGACCTTGTCATCTCCGTTGGCTGCCTTGATGCTCAGCGCGTAGAGCTGGAGGAATTCCGCGGGGTCGGGGGTGCCGTCGTAGCGCGGACGCAGGTCCGGCTTGAATTTGCCAGGCCAGACGACACAGCGCAGCTCCGTGGTGAAGGCGCGGCAGCCCGCCACACTCATGGGAGCGGCGCGCACGGGATGAGCTCGGTCCTGTCGCCCATGCGCCGCAACCTCCGGCGCCTCGCGGTCCTGGTGCTGGCGCTGTGGCGCCGGGAGCGCACGCGCATCGGCTTGCGGCTGCTGGACCACCTGGCAGCTTGCTTCGTCGCGCGCCGGCACTCCGCGCGGCGGGTCGCGCTGGGGCACATCACGCCTGGCTCGGGGTCGGCGCCGCGCAGAGGAGAAGGAGGAGGCATGTCGTGAGCCACGTCACCCGCCTGGGATGGCGGGGGGAGGAGCGAGCGGGACGGTGCAGGGGCGTCGCCGGTGGCGCTGACGAGCTTGGCGATGTGGCCAAGAAAGTCGGCGTAGAGGTCATTGGCGGGGCGATAATGCAGGAGCTCGCGTGCCATGGCGCGTTTGCTGGCCCGCGGCGAGCATGGGAAGATGATGTCGTGGCTAGAGTGGGTGACGGAGTGGCGGTGCGGCCGTCACGCCGCACGGAGGGTGGCAGCGATGAATCCTGCTGCTCGTGAGCAACGGGGTCAGTGGCAGCGTTGGCCGCAGGGGAGGCAGAGTGGCGAGGAGTGCCGTTTCCCACAGCTGTCGTCTGGGTGACGCGAGCGGCCCGGCGCTCGGCACGGACACGGCGTGCGTCGGCCATGGGGGCGACGGAACGGAGGTGAAGCGAAGGTGGAATAAGGACTTCGACACACCCCTACCTGGTGTGCCAAATGTCGGATTCAGGGCTCCGCAGACCCAAGAAGGTTCGAACTCTGGGGCATGTGCGAAGATCTCAACCTCTCAAGCCTCGAGCTCGTCGCCCTATAGCCTAGCCTCGCCGGATGCACGCTCGAGCGGGGAAGAAAATGGACACGGCGGTTTACCCAGGTTCTGGCCACCTTGCGGTGTAAAATCCTACTCCTGCTTTGTGGTGGATTGGCCTCACGAGGAGGTTTGAGGATGAACTAGTACAGTGGATGAGCTGCCTCGTGAGGGCTTAGGGGTGAGAATGAGTCGACCTCTTCTACGGTGGTGGCTAACCTATATTTATAGTGGCCTTGGTCCTCTTCCCCCAAACTTAGGCGGGAGGGGATTCCACAATGGCCAATTTGAAAGGGGACAAGTAGTACATCCTATCCTGACAAAAGGTGGTCTTCTCCTGCAAAGCTTCTAGTCGTGACGCAGTGGTGGGCTCGGCGATGACATCCATCTTGCCGAGCTCGTGGTCTTGGTCTCGTTGCACCGGAATACAAACCTTTGGAGGATTCCTTGGGAACCCACGTCTGTCCTTGCTCCCTTGGCACCGAAAGGGAAATTGTCTCCTCTGCGCCCGCTGGCGCCCGCCTGACCTTGGTTGTCACGGCTCACGTCATCGCAGCCTCATGAGGCTGGGTACCTGCATAGAAATCTCCGCTCCTTGGGAGGCCGCTCCCTCTGGAGGTCTTGATGTCATTCCCCTCGCGAGGCCGGGGGGCCCTCGTGAGGGTCTTGTCTTGAAGGTCTTGCCGCTGGGCCGTGCCAGGCCGTCGAGGGAGCCACGCCGTGGGCCGCAGGCAGGCAAGTCTGGGTACCCTGGTTCCCAGAACGCCGACAAATCCAAGCACAAAATCCATGCTAATATCTTCCCATGGTTGATATGGGATAGGAAGGGGCATATGTAAACCATGAGATTGAGCTTGTGACTTAGCATTGCGGCATGTAGAGCACCGGTTGGTGAAGCGTGCAATGTCACGGAACATCTTAGGCAAAACGTACTTGAAGGAGAGTGTGTCAAAGGTCTTATCGTGCCCGAAATGTCCCATAAGTCCTCCGCCATGAGCCTCTTGCAAAAGTAACAAACGAAGAGAAGACTCGGGTATACAAAGTTTGTTAGCGCGCATAAGATAGCCATTCTTGATGTAATAGTTCTCCCAACAAGTGTTAGCAAGACATTTGGCATAAGGAATCACAAACGAAGGATCATGTGCATATAAATCTTTAACATGCTCAAAGCCAATATCATTCAATTCAAGTTGAGTAACTAACATGCACTTGCGGGAAAGGGCATCTGCCACAACATTTTCTTTACCTTAATGTACTTGATCACATAAGGAAAAGATTCAATGAATTCACTCCACTTAGCATGTTGTTTATTCAACTTTGTTTGACCTTTAAGGTATTTAAGAATCTCATGATCGGTATGTATGACAAATTCATGTGGGCGAAGGTAATGCTCCCAAACATGCAATACTCGCACTAAAGCATATAATTCTTTGTCATAGATGGGATAGTTGAGTTGAGCTCCGGAAAGTTTTTCACTAAAATATGCAATGGGTCGCTTTTCTTGCATCAAAACTCCACCAATACCATTATCGCTAGCATCGCAATAGACCTCAAATGTCTTGTCAAAATTAGGCAATGCAAGTATTGGGGCATGTGTAAGAAAGGATTTGAGCTCATCAAATGAGGTAGATTGAGAGTGTCCCCAAACAAAGGGTGCATTTTTCGCAGTCAAGTCATGCAAAGGTGATGCAATAGTGCTAAAGTCCTCAACGAATCGACGATAGAAGCCGGCTAGGCCAAGGAAGCTACGCACTTGTTGCAAATTAGTGGGTTGCGGCCAAGTTTTAATTGCTTCAATTTTTGACTCATCAACATGAACACCCTTAGAAGACACAACAAAGCCCAAGAAGACAAGCTTATCAACACCAAAAGTGCATTTCTCCATGTTAGCATAAAGACGCTCGTTTCTAAAAACTTGCAAAACATCCCTAAGATGGGTGACATGATCTTCTAGCGATTCACTAAACACAAGTATATCGTCAAAGTAGACCACAACACATATGCCAATGTATTTGGGAAGAACATAGTGCATCACACACATGAAAGTACCGGGTGCCTCCGATAAGCCCATAGGCATAACTAACCACTTGTACAAGCCGAATTTAGTTTTAAAAGCGGTTTTCCATTCATCACCTTGTTGAATGTGGATTTGGTAATAGCCACTTTTAAAATCAATTTTTGAGAAAATGGTGGCGCCGCTAAGCTCATCTGGCATATCGTCAAGGCGTGGAATGGGATGCCTATAGCGAGCTGTGATAGCATTTATGGGACGACAATCGGAACACATGCGAAAACTACCATCTTTCTTAGGCACAAGAATAACACGAATGACACAAGAAATCAAGCTTTCACGTACATGTCCATTGTCAATGAGGTGTTGTACTTGCCTTTGTATCTCCTTAGTTTCTTCGTGGTTGAAGCGGTATGGAGCCTTGTTCAGTAGGGGTGCGCCGGGGATGAGGTCGATGCCGTGCTCGATGCTGTGTATAGGAGGAAGGCCCGGGGGTAGCTCATCGGGAAATACGTCTGCAAACTCCTGCAAAAGATTAGACAACACTAGAGGTACATGATTAGAGGTGTTAGTCCTTGTCGCTTCATCTTTGCTTACTAGGACATAGTGTAGAACACTAGATGGCTTCTCACACACTTCTCTCATCTCGCATTTGGTGTCTAGGAGGACTAAGTTTTTGTCGCTCATTGTAGAGTGACTCAATTTGGGCTTGTGGCGCTCACTCTCTTTGTGGTGGCTCACTCTCTCACTAGTCTCTCCACGGTGAGTGGATGCTTGTTTGTCGGTGATCACTTGAATTGGTGACATAGGTCGTAGCACGTACTCCTTGCCCTTCATCTTGAATCTATAGTGGTTGGTACGCCTGTTGTGGATGATGCCGCGGTCGAATTGGCAAGGTCTTCCTAAGAGGAGATGGCACACGGACATAGGAACCACATCACACTCCAAGGTGTCTTCGTATGCGCCGATCTTGAAGGAAACTTGCATGGTGTGCTCCACTTGAATGGTGTCGGAGTCGCTAAGGCACTGGACCTTGTAGGGACGAGGATGCTTCATCTTGACCAATTGTAGCTTGGAGCATAGCTCTTCACTTGCCAAATTATGGCAACTAGCTCCATCAATGATGACCTTCACGGAACGTCCATTGATGCCCGCTTTGGTGTGGAAGATGTGGAAACCTTAGTATTCACCTTGTTGGTGTTGGAGTGTCAAGACATTGGAGACAACAAGAGCGGGGCTTGAATCATTGTCACAAAAGACTTGATCATCTTCCTCTTCATTCACTCGCCGGTGCATGCCCACGTACTCAAGCGCTTCCATTTCTTCCTCGCTCATGGAGTCATAGGTGCCGTCGTCATTGGTGATCATGGTGCTCCGAGTGGGGCACTCGAATGTCTTGTGGCCGCGGCCTTGACATGTGAAGCACTTGATGGAACTCGTCTTGACGGTCTCATCCGTTGGAGTAGATAGTGATGAAGCTTGCTTCTTGAAGTTGCTTGTAGTAGGAGGACAACTTGAAGATGTCGAAGTTTTCTTGTAACTTGACTTGTCACCATTGCTTGGAGATGCTGTAGTCGAGGTAGGAGGTGACGAAGTCATGGGAGCTTGAGTGTGGGAGTCGTAAGGCTTGGAAGAGTACTTGGCTTATTTGAAGTTAGCTTGCACTTGTCGCTCGGCCTTGGTCGCTTAATGAACTAGCTCGAGAAGGTTGGAGTATGGTTGGAAGTCGGCAATCTTCTTTATTGGGTACTAGTAAAAGTGCCCGTGCGTTGCACCGGGTTAGAATGTTGATTTCCGGATCATGAATTCTGTATTTGAAAAGCTCCTCACCCCTCCCTATCATCTTTTGGGAACAAGTAGTTTAGGCCTGCACTGGATTTTCAATTTCGATGGTCTTTATTTTTTGAATATATTTTTTATAAGATTTAACATCCACATACTGCAAGATGACCACATACTGCAAGATGACCATCATGATTATGAAATTTTAATATATTCATTACAGACAATTTCTCAAGAGAAAACATGATTAAATATATTTTTTTAAACCTTGTGGCTGTATAAAAATATCGCACCCATCGATCCAAACAGTCACAATACTCCCCACGATATGTCTAAAAATAAACATACCATATGTAGCGCACAGTCATTGTTGGCTAGAAGTCTATTTTGAGATCATTATTGCAATATAATTCAATTTGGTATTATTGTCATCTTCTATTTGGTACGCCGTACAGACCAAAAGGCCACAACTATCCCCGACCCAACCTCCCAGGATGCGCTCTCGTGAGCTCAACCGCGACGGGTGAGCGGACGGCGCCGCCGGCCGGATCTCCCTCCAGCGACCTCCTCCGCCTCTGCCTCGCTCGGATCCGGAATCCCCATCGCGCCTTCTCTGTCTCCCCTCCGCCTGCCGGCCTCCCCTGCCGCCGCTCCCCGGCCGGTCGGGCATGTGCTCCAGCGATGCCCTCTCGCTCCAGCACCTGCCCCGGCGGCGGCGACCACGACGCCTCGCCCGCTGCCGACCCCCCAGCATGGAGTCTTAGGAAGGAGAATGGGGAAATGATGGCATAAGCCGTACGGCGTTCGGGGCACAGCGCCGGCAAGGTATGCTGATTCTGTAAAAAATTGTAGTGCTGCAAGAATAATTAAATCGACTGTCTATTTGTTGTCTAGCTGTGTACTGGAATTGAGATTTTTTCATTCGGTAATTTTGGTGCTTAGCTTGTGTATGTATGGGTAGGCTGGTCCAGGATTAATTATTTATGTTTATGTAAAATTAGTGGCTGCTAGGATGTAAAGAGCAAGTGCTTTCTAAACCAATATTCTGAAGCAAAGCTAATAATGTTTAAGTGATACAGCTATACCTTGAATACTTTGCTTGACACTGTGACAGCAGCAACAGTCCAGGTATTAGAACACCCTGATAAACTTATGTCCAAATCTGCAGGCTCTCTGCTCAAAATGTATGCTGAGCATCTTCTTCATTGAGTCAAATTCTATTGCTTGGTGCAGTTCCAGTTTGTTCTTACTATCCAATACAAATTTATAAGAGGCTACATCTGAAGCAGGTACACATTTCCTTGCTACCAATTTCTGCAGGCCCGTTTTCCTGTGTGAAGCATAGTTATTTATTTTCATGTTGTACCTCTGATCTTAAGGTTCATTGTTAATTAGTTTTTGCCCCCTCCACTTCTTTCCGGGCTTGGGACCGGCATTGGCAGTGTCAGGCCCTCTACCTCTATTAACAGTGAACCATTTTAAGCACATATTATTAGATGTAGTTTTAATATTTCCTTGATAATAATTAATATATAAATATGAAAACAGATTTGATTGCATTGTACATATGTAATATAACAATGTGAATATTAGCTATTGGTTTGCATTTAATAATAAGCTTTAAGAATGATGGAATTGGAGAAAAATAATCACAGATGAGATTCTGCATGTTGATGGCTGCCACCTCGTATTGTTAGTATAATTTCCCTTTGTCGTGCTTACTGGACACATAATTAAAAATATCCATGAATGATTTGGTGATTCAGATCTTTATAAATGATAATTATACCATCAATAATTTTGTATATACACAAATGTTTCTGTCTCCTTCCAAGACGATCAAGTTTTCAATTCTAACTGCGAGTTTGTCACTTGGCTGCAGTGTTCCTGTATAATCCAAGTAATATGTTTAATGTTAGATAATAACACTTGAATGTGTAGAACTGAAATTTTGAAGAAGAAATTGAAAGGTTGTATTACCTATTTTGTTAGGACTTCTGTGTAGACAATATTTTTCGTATATGTCCCGCTTGTATTGGTCTTCCTTTTCCTCTTTTTCTTTTATCCCTTTGTGTATGTGTCGTCTGTACTGGTATTTTTATTCTTCTGCTTGCTCACATCATGTGTACCTGTTAGCACCTTTATGTTTGATGTTGCGGTTGCTCTTGATAGCGCGACATATAGCTGACCATGTGAGAAAACCGGTTCAGGCAGGTAGATGCCAACATTTGGTATTGTTTGGCCTTGTGATTTGTTTATTGTCATTGCAAAACTGAGTCTGACTGGAAACTGTTTCCTCTTGAAACTGAACGGAAACATGTCATCGTCTGAGGGGCATAATGGTATCCTAGGTAGGAAAACTCGTGTTCCAGAGTACTGTCCCACCACAATCTCTGTATCAATTGCATTTTTTTGGAATCCACGTACGACCAACCTCGTGCCGTTGCATAGTCCATTAGCAGGGTCGATGTTCCTGAGTAGTATGATTGGGCAATTTATTTTTAGCTTCAACATATGGGGAGGTAGTCCATTTGGTGTGAGAGTGTTCAGGAATTCTGGTGGATAGTAGTTATGTGGGTCGTCTTCTACCGAATCGAAGCTGTGGTACAACATCTCCTCCCCCGGAAACGATCAATCATTTTTAGGTTTATTTTGTCCACGGAGTCATTCCTTGTGGATAAAATTGCTCTTGATGTGATGTACTTTGGATCTTTTAGTGAAGCTTTGTCCGTTTGGTAGACATTGTCGATTAGTCTATCCAGGCCATTGTCATCCTTACTTGACACACATATACTTGTAGGTAGTTGTATTTCACCATCATCATTTGTCTCCTCGGTTCCGTTTCCAATGCGTAGTAGGTATTCTGCGAACCACGGGTCGTTTTGAGCCCTCATGTTGCGCACAAGCTTCAATTGACGCATTGAATTCCAGAGGACCGACCTGCGTAGTGATGCATCTACTATCTGGGCTCTTGTTCCCTTTCGGACAACAGGTAGTACTTGCCTAAAATCTCCTCCAAATACAACTGTTTTTCCACCGAATGGAAGGTACGGTTTGTCCATTATGTCCCTCATGCTTTTATCTAGCACCTCCATTGTCTGCCTCTTGGTCATAGATGCTTCATCCCAGATTATTAGTGATGCTGCTTGGAGTAGCTTGGATGTCCCACTTTGTTTTGTGAAGCCACAAATATCCCCATCGTCTATTCTAAGTGGAATCTTGAAGCTTGAGTGCACGGTTCTCCCTCCGGGCATTATGGAAGCAGCCACACCAGAAGTGGCGGTTGCCACAACAACCTTGCCTTGTCCGCGTATTGTTGCCAAGAGCGCCCTATAAAGAAAAGTTTTTCATGTGCCTCCAGGTCCATCCACAAAGAATATACCTCCTTTTTGGCTATCAATTGTCGCTAGGATTTCGTCGTATGCCTTCCTCTGCTCGTAGTTTAGGTTTTTATGCAACGTTGCATCCTCGGGGTCCACCTCGATGGAGGTCTCCTCGGTGATCTCCCTCGGTATGTCGTCTGTCGTCTCATGCTGTTGGTCGATTTTTGGAAGAGGAAATGATTCTATGTCTTTTCCCATGGAGTGCAACATGTCTCTGATATTTTTTAGAACCATCTGTTCGACTGTGTGTTTACATTTGCAATTTCTGCTGTAGTCCTCTGACATTGCCTCAAGGTGTTTGTTCCAGAGGCTGCGTACGTCGCTAGGCTCGCAAAAAACCAAGATTGTCGTGAATAGCCTTCGTAGTGATGATGGCATTCTAAACAACTCCGCTTCTGTCATGCAGTCATCCAATGTGCTATCTGCCTCAATGAGACCTCTTTTTTCTGCAGCTTCTCGAAAGGTTGGCATTACTTGTCCATTGACTGTTCGTAGGTCTTCGAAGCTGGTGGCTCCAGTCACATGGTTTAGGAGGACTCGAAGATAGTATCGTTCTCCTTCAGCCGGGTGTGCTGAGACGATCCTGCCAACCTGGAACACTGAGGCTCGCTTCCTCTGTTGCCAAAACTTCCCTTGACTTTGCCAAGTAAAATGTTCCGGAAACTCTCTGTATAGTATGCCTCATGCTTTTGCATATGTGATGTTTGCTTCAAAGTACGCAGTCAACATTGATCTTTCTGTGCCTTCATGGTCGATAACATTCTGTATGGTTTCCATGCTATGATATGAAACCATGTGCTTATTTGGGAGATGTAGTTGCAGTTGCAAGACTGGTGGGTGCATTTTGCTTAGTTCAAAGCCATATATTCTCCACAGTGCTTCAGGAGGTGTCACCCACCGTGCGTCTCTGTACTGCTTAATCTCGTCGATTTCGACTTCGTCTACTTTGTCTGTTACAGATACAGACGCCCGGTCATGACCCATGTAGATGTACTTGAAGAGGTACTTTACGGCTTTAATGCTTGAGCATATCTCAACATTTATGTGGCAGTTGAACATCCTTAACAGATAGGGATTGTAAGGAACCACCCACCTGTTATCTAGTTCGCAATTTCGGACCGTTTCAGTTCGGCCATCGTTGCGTCTCCTATATATCGGGTAGGAGTCCTTGCCTTGAATCGTAGTTTCGTTAAATGGCCTTGGATAATTGTTCTTGCATGATGGACAATTCTTTGTGCATGGACAAAGTTTATTCAATGCATCGCAAGGACCATGCATCATATGTTTGATTACCATTTTGTATAGCTCTGGGTACTTGTGCTTGTTAGGGAGCTCAGCGGAGATGATTCTGTCATACTGTTCTGGACATGTGTACTTGTATTTTCCAGTCATGATGAGCAAAAAGTGAGCATGGGGTAATCCCCTCTTTTGGAACTCTACGACATATGTATATGCTTGAACCTTTCCAAGAATTGCCTTCTCAAATAGTTCCTTCCTCATTTCTTGTAGCTTCGCCTTGAAAACACGAACGACAATGTCTGGGCGATCTTGTGGTGTTTGTCCAGTCTCTAGTTCACGTGTGATCTCTTCCCAGTTGGGGTTGCAGGTCATTGTTAGGAATACGTCTGGCTTTCCATATTTTCTAAATAAAGCCATAGCATCGAGATACCGACGAAGTCTATCTCGTGGCCCTCCAATAAATGATGAGGCAAGCACTCTTCGTTTTCCGACTGCATCTCCATTTTGCTCTCCTGCTTGAATGCTGTCTAGAAGGCCATGGTATAGCTCCGCCCTTATTTTCTTTTGATTGTGCCAGATATTTTCCAGTCTAGAACTTTCAATCTCGATGTATGTATCTACAACAAATTGCTGGAAAAGCCGTCCGCCGTGCAAAATTGGGTTGAATATGCCTGGTCGTGTATGGAATTTGTAGCAGTAGTATTCTCTCATGGTTACCCACAGGCCACTGACTGAATCTGTGCAAATATTGCAAGATAAAAAGTTAGTTGCATAGGTATTAGTATATGGAAATTGTATTTTAAATATAATAGTATATGTTTTTTTTACCTGGGTCATTGCCATTAATGATATTATCAGCAGCAATATGTGCCTCTTGTGTTTCCCTCTTTGGGATTTTCCTATGCTAACCGAGCTCAGCTCTTGGAAAGAATAGAGGATATGACAACAGATCATAGCACCCATAATATGATCGAATGTGCTCTTTTTCGTTGTTGTTCCCATGTAATATTACATTTCTGTCATAAGTATCCCTTCTTTCATTTCCTTCAATCCACACTGCAGCTACCACCGAATTGATTGGCTCGTTGTATGTTCTTTGGTCCAATCTCTGGTCAAGGTTCAAGATGAGTCTGTAGTCCTCAATGTTTTCAGCTTGTCCCAAACTCCTGAACTGTTGAGAGTATGGGTTACCGCGTAGGATGCCTGTTATAATTCGAATGACATGCTTGTCTTGCTCGTACATTTCCTCACGGCAAAGGCGGTATCGATGCTCTAAGCTTGGATCATCATCGTAGAAGTATAGCTCGATATGCTTTGGATTTGAGTGGCTGTTACCAAATGAGTGTATGTTGTGATATAGCTGACCATGTGCTCGAAAGGTGTAAATACCGGCCGTTCGCATGTCAGTCGTGTCTCTGTCGAGGTGACAGTATAGAGTAGTAAACAAGAAGTGCCCATTGAAAAATCTTATGTTTTGGCGAAAATGTCTTGCGTCAGGGTCGTTGCTTGTCCAAAGTCTCATTAGCTCAGGAGGCGTATCTGGATTGGCTAGTCTTATTTGTCCTTTTTTGCAGCATAATCCTTCAGTTTCATACTTGAATTTGGTTGCATGGCATAATAAGCAATCTTCTTCTTCTTCGAGAACGTTTGTGCTTGTTGGTATGTTGCTGTAGACGAAATGATATGGATCAGGGTTGAGAGCTTCCTCGTCTTCTATGATTTCAATTTCCACTTCTCTGTCCCACTCTGGTTTGATATGCAACATATTAAATTTAGTAAGCAGTGTTATAATGTTGCAAATTTATTTTAATTGTATTAAGCATACCTTCACCGGTGAACATGTATTCATCTTCGTCTGTGTCTTCTTCAAATATGACTTCATCATTACCTGTGTTGTAATTTTTGATTGTATATATGTATGTATATATATATATGTGTGTGTTTGTATTGAGTAAGAACATTTATGAAATTGATAACCTTACCGTGATCCTCGTTGTAGATTGTTTTTGCTGCCGTATCTATTTCCTTAATCGTTGCTTCTTGCTCATATATGATTCCATCATTACCTGTTTAATTTTTTGTTGTTGTTATGTATATAAAATGTTTTTGTATAAAAGTATTAATATGTAATTTATAAACTTACCGTGATCATCATTGCAGAATGATTGTATTCGTCCATGCACTTCTTTGATTGTTTGAAACATTGTGGAGGGGATGCCTGGCCACAGACCCACTTTACTGTGATCATCATTGTCTAATGATTGTGTTGGTGCATCGGTTTCTCTGATGCTTGGAAACATTGAGGAGGGGATGTCTGTCCAGAATAGATGGTTAGTTGTACAGACGGATTTACATTTACTTGGAATGCGAGTATAAAATCGAGATTATTACCGTAAGTCATGTCTTGTGGCTGCTCTAGAGTTTGATTGTTTTTGTCGCAGGTTTCCGTGATGGATGCATCTTCTTGTGATGATACGTCAACAGTTTGCCTCCGTCTTCTCGAGAATTCTTCGTTACGATGGTGTAGTAATGTTTGCCTTTTTTCTGCTGCCACATGATTCCTGTGTTTTACAGTAGATTTAGAAGTCCCAACCTCCTGTTCGGTTGCGACATATTCAGGGTTTTCCATTGCAATTGAATCTTTGCATGGTGTGCTGTGTTTCAATTGACGATGAGCTACAATTTGTTCCTTTCTTGCTTTCTTTTGTTCTGGTTGCATATTTGCATATCTTTGTTTTTCTTGTGCGCTTTTGGCTGCCTTTTGTTCTGGTGTATTTTCTGAATCTTTCTTTCGATGATAGGCTTCACAGCGTTTTTTGAGTTTCTCCTGCCACACTTCATCTGTCATGCGTGCATACCGCTCTCTATCTCTCTTTCTTCTTTTTTCCTTAGCATCCATGATTTGAGATTATGGCCCAAATGTTTTCCTGAATGAGGGAAAGAAATATTTGTAATGCCATACATCATAATTTGTTGTTAGTGCACTGCATGTTAAAAGTAAAACTGGATGTCGTCAAGTTATATATATATTACTTAAACAAGAAAAATGTAATGAAAATCCATATGAAGTATTGTTATTTAGATGCGTGAAACATGTACTAATTGATTTGCTATGGTGAGAAACAATTTCATTCGACCGCTCTAATTATCTACCATTATCCCAGTAGTGAAACTCTCTTTATCTCTCTCTCTCTCTCTCTCTCTCTCTCTCTCTCAGGCTATTTTCAGCCCCACACTATTTTGTTTGGTACTGTACATTTAATACATGCTCTTTTTCTTGCTCATTCACATTCTCTACTTGGTGGCTTCTTGCATTGATCTCGATGTCATGAAGACCATCAAAGTCGAGCCAGACAGAAAGTACATGAGGTTAGTGTCACCACAAAACTTTAATTCTAGAAGATGCAATCAGTGGTTTTTAAATATGATTCAATCTTCCAAAGGAACTAAATTCTAGTGCAATCATTGCATCTATTTTTCCATTGTCAATGTTGTCTAAATATGATTCAATGTGTGACATAAAAAAATCTTGTAAATTTCTTGCTCAAAGTAAACTTTGGTATACTGCCTCTTTGGATATTCCAAATCGCTGTTGATAAATTTATTGTTTTCATTGCAGGTATCAGTGTTCATAGACATGTTGAATGATGTCGTATATTGAAACAGATATAAAAATATCTGATGTAAAGCTGACTTGCCAAACAACTTAATTGAGCTGAAGGCAGTTTGCACAAGGCGACAAGGCGACGTGTGAAACTGACTGGTTGATTGCGTCAAATACTTGGGGTTTGTGTAAGATAAAATCACTTGGAGATAGTATTTGTAGCACCAACGGTGCCTGCCTCAGAGTAGGTTTTGGACTCCTGTACGAGTAGGTTTTGGACTCCTGTATGAATCTAAATAGGATATTCACTCTCCAAGTCTCATGTACGCGGATACGGACACGTCTGGTGAGAAGCCAGCGAGCGTATGCCGTGCGTTTTTCTTTTTCTTTCTGAGAAACCCGTGTGTGCTGTTCTACGCAATCAGCCAGCCCGGCTTATTAGCAGTGTTTGCATGCGTCGTACTATGTTGCTATTTGCAATGTATTAGGGACCCTCAGCTACGTGTACCTACGTACTTAATATACTTGTTCTTTTTCGTACTAATTTAAGGGATGATTGATTAATCCGATTTGTACGTCATGACTTCCTCTGTGAACGGATAATAATAGTACAAATGTCTGTGCGTTTCATCGGACGAAAAATTAAAACCTGCCTGACGTACCATTTTGCAATACTTTTTTAATCCATTTTTTTCTAAACATCAGAAATAAGATTACACTGAGTATTTGTTTTATGAAAATTGGTCGCACCCTAACATTGTTCGTCATGACCTAACAATTTCAGCTTCACACTTAATGTCTATGCGTTTCATCGGACGAAAAATTAAAACCTGCCTGACGTACCATTTTGCAATACTTTTTTAATCCATTTTTTTCTAAACATCAGAAATAAGATTACACTGAGTATTTGTTTTATGAAAATTGGTCACACCCTAACATTGTTCGTCATGACCTAACAATTTCAGCTTCACACTTTCATTTCATTGGATGAAAGAGTATTTTTTTGTTGTTCAGAAATCAAAAATATTTTTTATTTTGAGGTGTTTTTTAAAATAAAAAAGTCAAGAATATTATTTAAAAGGGAATCATTTTTATGGTTATGAACATTATTTTTGAAATATTATATTTCATAATTTCAGGTTCACACTTTCATTTCATTGGATGAAGGATTATTTTTTGTTGTTCAGAAATAACAATTTTTATTAATTTTGAGAAGGTGTTTTTTAAAATAAAAAATCGAGAATATTATTTACTCCCTCCGTTCCAAATTACTTGACTTTCATTTGTCTAGATACGGATGTATCTATACTTGTTTAATGTCTAGATACATCCGTGTCTAGACAAATGAAGGTCAATTAATTTGGAACGGAGGGAGTAGAAGGGAATCATTTTTATGGTGATGATCATTACTTTTGAATTATAAAATTTCATTTGTATTTTTTTGTGTTTTTTTTTCTTTTACATCCCAGAAGCAGTTAAGCAATCAACAATAGGCCCATATTTGTGGAAATAAAATAATAAGAGCATTGCAACTGCTAGTAAACATCATGAAATTTCAACCAATACATAGGACCACCATCAAGATCAGAATACTGTTAAAGAGTACATGTCTAGATTTCATTATAAGGTAGAAACTGGAAGTCATTGGTTCATTTGCTACGTATCTAAAACTACTACCAGAGATGCCAGCCAACAGAGAAGCTTCTTTTTTCAAAAATAGCACGCAAGTCCTGTTTGAGGAAATTGGAAGTTAGCACGGCCAAGTAATCAATCTTGAAAAAAGAATTTGTTATTATGAAATCTTACGAATCGTACTATTTTACTTGCCAGTTTTACATTGGATTTTCCTGATACAACTGATGAATTCAAGTACACCGGCAGGCATGTTATCTTCACTTTCATTGTCCTTGAATGTTAGCAGTTGGCCCAAAATAATTTTTCTGAGTTCATATCCATCCTATACATCCATATTTGTTGTACACGAAGAACATTAGAATGAGATGTGTAATTATAATATTAATGATCTATACAGTCGCGATATTTACCTTTAAAATTGGCAAATGTGGTCTTTCATTTTCCCATGTGGACATGAACACGGGAACAAGATAACCGGACAGTTCCCTTATATATAAGAATATATATGTTAGTAATTAAAATTCTGTACATATTCAAAACAACAAATACTTAATATGTAGTATTCATCTCTTGAGAAGTACCTGTTGTAAACCGGAATATCATCTAGGATTTTTTGATGCCATAGGAGAATATTCTCGTTCCATATAGACCCAGGGCATGCTTTTGACATTGCTTTTGGTAAGTGTTCTGCAATCCATATAATTTTGGGCACATATTTTGCGAGTGGGTTCCATCGGTATATGGGATTAATAGGAGCAGGGTCCAAAATGTACACAGTTCTGGTATCTGTCCAATGTGAATAGAATGAAATCACTGTTGGATTGTACTGAAATATGGATCTGAAATAGGCTACATATTAGATGTAATAAAAAAATTGTGGCCTAAAGTATACAAAAGTGCTCTTACCGTTTTGCATGTTGAAACATTATATTTTATACCAGGCCAATTACGAACAGAATTTGCTAGTTGTTCCACATCTAACTTCTTACGGAAGTCTGGGTGCCGTCCAAAATCAGTAGTCATCTAGTATACAAAATAATTGATTAGAAAAGTATTTTAAAATTAGAATATAGAAAAGAAAGTATATAATAAATATAAGAACATACCCAAAATTTCATGTCCAGATAATGTTTTCCTATCGAATGTTTTGTTTTTTGTGCCGTTTGGATGTCATCAAACATAATCTTCCGTACAACCAAATTAAAGCAATCTTTGTCCATGGGTAAATCATCCTTTAGCATTTCTTGTAGTTTTTTGAGAGACAAACTAATTGGATATGGCTTTGAACTTTGGATCCATACTTTCCTGATAATGATAAAATTAATAAAATAAACCATTAAGAAAATAAGTAAGATAATTTACAATTGCAAAACTAATTTGAAATGACTTGCTCTAAAATCTCGGTGTAATTGATTGATTTAATGAAGCTACAGAGTCCAACTGTTAATTCATGTACGCTCATATTAGAAAGAATAGATATTAGTGATCTGTATTTATTTTCAACAGATAATGGGATTTTTTGCTTTGATTTTTTTATATCATCTAGGCTTTCTAATATTTGAACATCATCAGGATCTCCATTAGTGTCATTGTTACTTTCTTCAACGATTGTAGTCCTTGTTGCAGTGTTTGTTTTCCAACATAATAGTATGCTGGCTAACTTAAACCTAAAAGAGGTAATCATTTCCTGTGCAACACAAACAATTATTAGTAAGTTATTTAAAAAATAACATACTTTTTGTGAAATTAACATACTTTTTAATTTAAAAAAAGATATATACCTGTGTAATTGGGTAAGATAGTGCACATCCGGTGAAATATTCCATAAATTTGACCATAAACAAACCACATGAAGAACTATCTTTTTGAATTGCCTTTTTTAATTGTTCTGTGATCTTCCATTCAGTGAGATCAACGTCTTTCCAATTGTCTTTTACCAAGTTTTGACTTTTAAGAAGGTCCAAATGAAATTGTACTCCTCGTAGCTAAAAATAAAACAGTGGTTAGAAATGATACACATTAGCGAAGTATATTAAAAATGGTGTTGTAACTAACCGTATGAGCGAGATCATCACGGTCAAAGTTCCAGCACAATGAGTCCAGTACTTGAACCTCACGTTTTTCTGTATTCACAACAGCTAAATACCAATGTGTGTTGTTGGCATTTATTGGAAGTTTAATCTGTAATAAAGATAATTAGGAAAATAATAAATGAAAATGTATGAAACCTAGAACATGTAAATTATGAATATAGATATTACCATGTCATGTTGCATATATTCGATGAAGGTCTCTGTCATGAAGGCACTACCTTTTTGTATTCCAAGTTCGCCATCTCGTTTAAATAGTGAGGTAACAAATGGACTCTCAAAATATACTTTATTATCATTCTGGTGATGTATTTGGTCCTTTATACAACATATATATGCATTGATCACCTATAATTTTGAAATTTAAAAATACATTACTAATAGATATAAGTGATTAGAATCTTTTTCCTGTTTAAGTAAGGGTACTTACATCATCATTTACCCACTCCTTTTCATTTAGCAGGCACATCAATTGATTTTGCAAGACACAACTTCCATCTATCTGAATGAGCAATTGTTTTCTCAAAGATGATTCTATTGCTATATGAGCACATAGATCATGGTCAGTCAATGTATAGTCTGCATAAAATAAAATATTTTAAGAATATATAAAATACGAAAGTATACATAATAAATAAATAAATACCTTGTGGGAGATAATCATATGTCTCATCAACTTTGATCCCTTTATTTGGATCTGGTTCCTTGACATCATGTAATATTAAAACATGAGTTAATGTCGGGCTAGACGGTGATGGAGGTGATGGCAATGGATCATGATCTATCTGATTATCTGATTCAGGCACAATCGATTCAAAACATTCAGAAACTGGATTAGATGCTGACATAGTTGGTGACATTGGTGATGGCTCCAAAACACCTGATTCAGAATTTTTTGCTTTTTTTGAAGGTCGGTTATCGAAATCCTCTGGAATGTTCATTTTAGCGATGTCATCTGTTTTCTGCAGTTACAACATAAATAAACTGCTTTAGAAAACCCACTTAGGGTATATATAAAGGTAGATGCAGTTGTTGAGTGCTAAACTAAATTGACTTGCTCTATTTAACAACAACAAATGTTCACAGCAGCAACATATATCCAAATATGCAATTTGCATGGGGAAACTTACAGTGTGCATGTTGCTATCATCAAGTGTTACTGGTGGCATGTCCGAGAGCCGAATCTCCTTGGCCTCCACCTGAGTTCTATCAGACGTCTTTGGGACCTGCAAGTGCACACACAACAGAGACATCAAAACCAATTATCCTACATGCAGGGCTACAAAAGATGCATTGTCGTTAGAATAAAGAGATAAGCCTGAATATCCAAAGAACTCGACATGACGTCATGATAGCAGTTTCACATCAGTGCTTGCAAACAAACAAGAAACCTATTGATGTATCTTACTATGCCAGCAACAATCCCAGAGGCATTTGCCTGTTTAGCAAACTGATACTTAAAAGCAGGCTAATTATCAGTGACTCCTCAATCGTAACCATCAACTCCCCAATTAATTAGCAAATGTTTGTTAATTAGGAATTACCCTGATGCATGCTAATTCAAATCTGAAAACTCTGAACTACTGTGGCAAAAGCAGCTCCCCAATTAATACTGAACCTGAGAACACATCGATTTGATAGTAACCTCTGAATTAACTCATCTGGGTAATCAGAAAACATTGTAATTTGAAAGAAGTAACACCAGTCGTCGACGCCTCACAAGCACCATAAAAAAACTACTGTCAGAAGGAACACAGGCACCACAAGTTCAGCAAATTTTCCAGCCTCGACATGATTTCTATTGTATTGTCTCAGCCCATGATCTCTAGTGTACACCACAAGTTCAGCAAATTTTCCAGCCTCGACATGATTTCTATTGTTAATTATATAGTGTATTATATAGAATTTGTGGAATATTGACATGTATTATCTTCTGCATTAATGTGCGTGTGCGTGTGTCACAGAAATAATAATCGGAGAGAATTAAAATAACAATTGGATAAGAAAAAGATTGGGAAAACTTGACAGCTGGGGTCCATGGTAGAATGAGAACCGTGTAACTAAGAAATCTGGCTCAAGTACTACTTTCAGATACTTGTATGGCCAATAGTTATCAAATCTAACTACCTAATCTAACAATCAATACATATACAATCTGGAAGTTAAATATATGGAAAAACATCTGTAATTTAAGCTATATGTAAACATCAAAGGGAACTGTATGTATTTTGTGGTGTTGCTGGAGAGGATGTTGAGTGGCAGACCACCCCAATTACTGGTAGGCTTTCGGTCCCTACAGCACACAATCGAGTCAAGATGAGTGCTCATGGATGCATGTCACAATTTTTATTCTTGAAAAAATGTTATGAAGCATGGACAATAAAGTAGGGAACATGGCGCCACCATGAGGATGCAGTTCCTTCAGTTGTCAGCCCCACCAACGCATAATCTGCTTCAATCTATACTAAGCAATCAGTACACTTCGCCGAATCAACCATCGTCAGATTTATTCAGTAATTGGCCTAGAAGATATATGCTAGATTGCAGCATAATCTCTAGTGTATTTGCCAACATCATGTCCAGCCACAGTGCATGCAAAAAATCAAACAATACAGATAACAACCTACTGCTCAGTTACCATCTCTAAATAAATCTCTAAACACACAAAAGCTTGAGGGAAGGGGCAATAGCAGGGCTGTTTTTGAGGGAGGTCGAGGCATCACATACCTCTGTTGTAGCCATCGTTGGACTCACAGTGCTTCTCTGGACCAAGAATTCCGGCGAACAAGGTGCCGGTTCTTCCGGCGTACTCAAAGGCGAACTCGGTGCCTGTTCCTCCGGCGTACTCAAAGGCGACATGATGCTGAGCATGGTGTTACGACTGGCAAATCATTATCAAGCAAAAAATCATCCAAAGCACAATCTAATTGTTGTCATAAAACAGTGCAGGATAGCAAGTTCACAAATGCATCAGCTCAGCCCCAAATAAGAGTCGCAGTTTTGCTCAAATTAGGGATCAGAGGTAGTAACACAGCAACACGAACCGACCAAATTATATATTACTACACTGTAATAGAGCGACAACCAAAAATCATCGTCAGGCATCAGCAAATAGCATACAAATTTCTCCAATAGTTCAATCAATGAAACCCCTAATAATCAGGCTAAGAAACTTGCTAAGACTTCTAGCAAGGGCACATAAAAACACACCAATGTTCACAGCATGATCAAAAACAGATTGAGCAGCTATTAATACTCAATAACTCTTATAACTACGGCAATTGCAAGATCACATGGTAGCTGGTGAATTGCAACATTATACGGCAGGAAACAGGAGAAGCAAGGTAAGAAGATCTGTATCATATCCCAAGCGACGGTGCACTGCTCGCTGGTGGCGCTGGCCTGGTTCATGATTCCGGCCAAGAACAATTCAACTTATAGCAGCGAACTCCAATCCGGGTCGGGACGGTTTCTTTGTTTGAGAAGGACACGGGAGCAGGAGTTTGAGAAGGACACGGGAGCAGGATTTCCGTCAGAGATTCAAATCAAACACAGGAGAAAAAATCCGTCAGAGATTCAGAAGCGTAAAGCTCACAGCTTTGCCTGCTCGCGGCCACAGGTGCAGGCTCGCGCTCACCGCGGCAGGACGAGGGCGGAGGCGAGCTGCAGGGCGTGAGCAAAGGCGCGCACGGCAGGCAGAGGCGGTCTCCCGGCGCGGTTGGCACGCGGCAGGACGCGGGCGGAGGCGAGCTGAAGGGCGCGGACGGAGGCGAGCACGCGGGCGCGCGCGGACAGCAGCGAGGGCGGGAGCTGTCGTCCTCTGCTCCGGCCGCCAATTCGTCGGCCAACGCCAGTGCCTCATTGACTTGGCTGCCTCTGCCTCCTCGACCAACGCCACTGCTCCACCTCGACGCGCGGCAGCAGACGCCTCACGCCGCGCACGCCATGGTGAGCGTCCTCCATCCTCCCCCGCGATGCACGACGGCCGGTCAACAACCGCCACTGCCCCGCCTCGCCGCGCCGTCTCCGCAGCACTCGCCCCGGCGAACGTCCTCCAACCTCCTGGCGAGCGCCCTCCATCCTCCCGCGCGAGGCACGGCGGCGGCCGTCGACGGCGCACGACGGAATGGGCGAAGCCGCCGTCGCTGTCGCAGGAGAAATGGATAAGACGACAGGAGGACAGCGGGTGGAATTCAAATGAGTACAAGTATTTTTTTTTTGCAAAATTGAAACGTTATATAGAGACCCACTAAAACAGGGACTGCGGGTTAATTTCTTATAAACCGAGGGACTTTTATGCAAAATCGCTAGCGACGACGGACGCCCAGAAACCCAATTTTCTTTATTATTAGGTAAAGAATTGAGGTTGTACAAGAATTGTGCCATAGTTTGCTCGCCATCTTCCTTGACATTGGCATGTATCATGGCAATGTCCATCTCTTGGTAGTATTCTTTCACCGTCTTCGTGCCTTGCTTGAGAAGTTGCAACTTCTTCAATAGATCGCGGGTGTAATGTGTAGGCACGAAGCGAGTTCTCATGACATCCTTCATTTGTGTCCATGTCGTGATGGGTGGTTCGCCTCTCTCCCGTCGTCTTGCAAGTACTTGTTCCCACAAAAAATGAGGACGTAGTCTTGAAACTCGAGGGAGGCCATGGTGATTTTCTTCTCCTCTTCATAGTTGTGAAGGCGAAATATATTGTCAACCTTCAATGCCCATGAAAGATATTCCTCGGGATCATTGCTTCCGGAGAACATGGGCATGGTCAACTTGAGCTTACTGTAGCGTAGTTCTTCATCATGTTGACGATGGTGATGTCGCACTTGGCGTGCAGGAGGGTCTTCAATTTCACGCTCCTCTTGATGGACTTGCCGATTAGGCCGAGGCATTTGCGCCCGGTTCCTTCTTTCTTGTTACTCCTCATGGTGAGCGGCTTCATCTTGTCCTTCTTGGCGAAGTGCTTCTTCTTGTTCACGCACTTGACGGCTGCGTTCAGCGACGGCTCTAGTGGCCTCGTGGAGTGCGTGTTGTGCTTCAAGGGCTTGTTCATCACGGCGTCTTTGTTCTTGTCGAATCGCATCGCCGTCTTGAGTTGCTTGACGTGGTGGTTGTGGAGGTTGTTCTTGGTCCACGACGTCTTATTCTTGGCAGCGCGCTCATTCACGTGCTCGGACTCGGTCTTGCAAACCATTTCCATGAAATGAATTTTGGTTGTCATTGCATTGAGGTTAATGGGCTCAAGGTGGACTTGCATCGGAAGAAGAGTAGGTCGAAGAGTGACGACTTGAGTGCCGCCGTCTTGGTGAAGAGGTAGTGGAGGATGCGCGGCTCACAATCATGTTGCGAAATTCCTCCATTTGAGTGTTGAGCTTGGCGTCAAGATAGTCCCGTTGTCTTGCTTCCGATTGACGTAGGTCGGTGGCGAGTTGCTCGATGCGATCACCCAAAGTTTCACTTTCTTGATGGAGAGCTCGTTGGGCGACGAAGAAGTGATTCTTGGTGACGTAGTCGCGTTTGTCATCTTGATCCTCGAAGAGTGGGTTCGTGTGACGACCCTGGCTTAATCGTGCACTAATCATACACGCAAATGCGCACGATCAAGCCTAAGGACTCACTTGAAGATATCACAACACAACTCTAAAACATAAATAAAGTCATACAAGCTTAATATTACAAGCCAGGGCCTCGAGGGCTCGAATACATAGCTCGATGGCATACAAGCGTCAGCGGAAGCATTAGATATCTGGGTACAGATATATTACAGAGAGAGAAAAAGATAAGCCTTCACAGAGGTGGGGTAAAAAAAATACTATGATCGAAAGGCGTAGGCCTCCTGCCCTGGACCCTCCGATCCTACTCCTGGTCGTCAGTCGGCTCCTCGTAGTAGTAGTACTCGCCAGGTGGGTAGTAGTACTGGTCGTCGGCTGGGGCGTCTGACTCAGGGGCTCCGTCGTCTGGTGGCATCAATTGGAATATGGGGGAAAAAGAAAGTAAAGCAAACGTGAGTACTCATCCGAAGTACTCAGCAAGTAAGGATCTACACTACATATGCAACATTGTCAAAGGAATGGCTGTATATGTGGACTGGGCTGCAGAAAGGCCAGAATAGAAGGGGAAAGTCTAGTCCTATCGAAGACTAGCATCTTCAACAATCTTCGACAGTCTTGCAGCAATAGAAGAGAACAGATGAACATAATGTAAAGTAGTAGTAGTATCATCAACCTCGACCTGAGATCCTTTCTCGACTCCCTGCGAGAAAGCAATCCCAGAGCCGTACTATCCAGTTCTCATCACATGTTCTAGTTGTACCGATTGGGATACAACTCCGAGTGTCCGTTACCGTAGGACAGGTGAAAGGATCGATACGGTCGACTAGAGGGGGGGTGAATAGGAGACTACAAATTTTACCCTTTCTTGTCAATGTTAAGGCTTAGCGGATAAATAGGGTTCCCTAGATATGCAACTAGGTGAATGCAACCTATATGACAAGCAAGCTCCAAGCTAAATATGCTAGGCAACAATCTAGGTAGCAAGCCAACAAGCATATAAAGCAAAGTAAAGTGCGGGAAAGGATTAACCACAAGTGAGACGAGGGCGCGGATTTTAACCCGAAGTTCACTCTTCCTTGGGAAGAGCTACTCTCCGTTTGGAGCGGTGCTGGAGCCAAAGCTTGCGGAACGCCACCGAAGGCTCACCGTAATCTCCTTCGAGTCACCCCCAACGGATGAGCCTCGAATCACTCGGGGTTGGTCTTGAAGGCGACCACCACACCTTTACAAACTTCTCCGGAGCACACCACAAGCAAGGAAGCTTCCGGAGAAACCTCTAACCGCCTAGGAGCCCAAGCTCCAAGAGTAACAAGTCAATGGTGGACAAATATTGTGGGGAACATGATTTGGTTTGGTCAAAGTGTAGATCGGGTCTTGCTCTCCCAATCCCCAAAGTTTCAACAAGTTTGGGTGGAGGGATTGAGAGTAATGAGCAAATGGAGGTGTAGAAATGGTAGAGCTCAACAAGACATTAGGGTTGAGGGTTGAAGGTGGAAGAAGGGGGCTTATATAGTGTTCTTGACCGGGTGGGGATTTCTGCCCGTTGGACCCCGTGCGCATGGGCCAAGTTAGCCCCGTGTGCACGGGGTGTCCAGTGGAATTCCAACCACCCCGTGCGCACGGGGGTCTAGGACCCCGTGTGCACGGGGTGTCCAGTGATTTTCACCCACCCCATGCGCACGGGAGTCCAGGACCCCGTGCGCACGGGGTGTCCAGTAAGTTTTGTGGTACCCCGTGCGCACGGGGGTCAGAGACCCCGTGCACACGGGGTGTCCAGAAAACTTACTGAAGAACCTCACAGGACACCATGACAAAACACTAATGATGGAGAGGAGGGCAGGTGTAAGAAAATAGGAGGCATTCCCACACAACATTTAACCCACGATGACCCCTCTTGATAGTGCGGTTTTTCCTACGACTCAAATCGAACCAAACGAAAAACCTTCGAGTCGTCGGTAAACCACGCCTTGACCTTTTTGAATTGGGGGGGTCACACAACTCCAATGGAATCTTCATGGAACCAATATCCTGAGATAGACTTTAGCAACCGATATTAGTTCCTCTAATCATGTTGTCATCACACCAAAATATACTTAAGTGCCACATGCACTTTCAACAGGCTATCGATAGAAGTTTCTTCCCTGCAGGGGTGCACCAACTTACCCACCACGCTCGCTTAACTCCGGCCGGACACACTTTTCTGGGTCATGCCCGGCCTCGGCTAAGCAACACACCGCAACCCGACCAAATACTTAACAGAGAGGTCAGCATGCCGGACTAACCTATGCCCCCAGGGGTCTTGGGCCATCGCCCCGGACGCTCCTGCACGTTGCGTACACCGCCGGTGAGCAGACCTAGCAACCCCTTAATACAAGCGCGGTTGCGTTCCCAGTCCAACCCAGCATGTGCCGCTCAGTTGCTGACGTCTATTAAGCTTCGGCTGAAGTATACGACGCAGAACACCCATACTATGCCCACGTGATGGTTAGTGCTATCGGGCCAGAGGCCCCTCGGATCAAATATCCAAACCGTAGTGGATTAGGAGCGCGCGGAAACGAGCATAGACTCACGATCAATGTGACCCCGTCGCCCCGTCTCGAGGACTTGCGGGAAGGGCTAAGAAGGCCCGGCCACGCCTCGTAGTTATCTCGCGGGCACCATCCAGGTCAACCCGACTCCACATCACTTCACAATAAGCTCGCGCGGGTACCCCTCAGGGCCGACCCGTCTTTAGTAACATGGTTTAGTGCAGGTCATAATATCCAAGGTAACTGTGTGTCTGACACCGAAGGGAACCCTGAGGAATCACCCTCGACGGAATTCCGCTCGATGTTATCATCAAGGTGAACGAAGGAGGAATCACCCTCGAGGTCCACACTTGAGGGGTTGCACGACGATGTCGTTATCGGGGGTGGTGTAGGAGGAATCACCCTCGCTTACCACGACCGAGTAACTAACCTACAAGGTTAACATCAGAAGTGCTGACGAGGTATCACCCTCGGCACTCGACGGTAACCCAGCAGTGTCGGCAACTAAGGGGAAGTGATGTGCGGTGCCAGGGTCTGGTCTTCATTCCCGTTGATCGGGTCTTCTGATATCCAGCAGGGCAGTCGGGATCAAGTGGGGGTCTCTGTCGTGTCTCTACCCAGCCTATACTAAGCAGTCTAGGATAACCAGTAAGGTAGCAAGGCAGGTTACAATAAACAGGCTATACAACAGATATAGGAAACAGTAGCAGTAGCAATTCTAATGCAAGCATAAGAGAGAAGAGAATAGGCGATATAGGCATGTTCAAAATGGGGGTGCTTGCCTGTTTGCTCTGGGGCAAGGGCAAGGTCGTCGGTGGTATCGTCGGGGACCTAGTCGTACTCCTGAGCTGCGTCTGCCTCGGGAGCTACGTCAACGTCGGGGTCTACCGAGAGAGAAGAGAGGGAAGAAACAGGTAAACATAATGCAAACAAATGCAATAAGGTGCGTGTGATGCTATGATGCAGTGCAGGGTTGCCTAATTATGCATCTAAGTCATTTTAGTTATTTTTAGAATTAAACTGGGATTTAATATACGGCGTGTGTGCACTATTCATCTGCCGGATTCGGGTCCGAAGTTACGAGTTCTTCTATGTAGGGGGTTCCGATGGAGAAACAGACGGCACGATCAAACTCGTCTCGTCGTTCTGAGCAACTTTCATGTTTTAACTTTTTCGATCTGAGCTACGGTTTAAAAGTTATTAATTTTTAAAGATTATTTGAATTTCTGGAATTTATTTATTTATCAGAAAATGAATTATGATGTCAGCATTACGTCACAATGACGTCAGCAGGTCAACTGCGGTTGACCAGGGTCAAACCTGACATGTGGGTCCAGTGGGACCCACACGTCAGTCTCTGTTTAGTCTAACAGTGGATTAACTTAATCCACAGGGTTAATTAGGGGGCGGGCCCCACTTGTCAGTGAGACATTAGGCTAATCTAATTAATTTTATTTAATTAACTGTTTAATTAGTCTAATTAGCCGCCGGGGCCCACACGTCAGTGGCACTGTGCTGCCACGTCAGCGCGTTGACTGGTCAGCGCGGTCAACTGGGCCCGTGGGACCCACTGGCAGTGACCCAGGGGCGACCCACGTGGCAGCCACGTCGGCGGCCGGCGCCGGAGTTGCGTCGGCGACCAAAAACGCGGCGGCGCGTCGCCGGAGTTGCTCGGATTTGCGCTACAGAGCTCGGTTCGAGCCGTGGTTAGGTTCTTTCAAACGGGCGTTCAACGCCGCGTCCAACCGTGGCGGTGACGCAGCCGGACTTGGCCGGAAACGGCGCCGGCGACGAGCAAAAGCGGCGGCGCAGTCAGGTCCTCGACAGGTGACACGCTAGGGGGTACGGTGAAGCTCGGGCTCGAGCTCATCGGACTCCTGGAGGCGTCAGGAGCACAACGGTGGCCTCTGGCGGCGACGACAAAGGCCACCACGACGGCCCCGAGCTCATCGGCGGCAGGCAGAGCACGGGCTTGGGGCACCTAGCTACGGCGCGCATCGAGGGTTCTGGAGGGAGGAGAAGGGCGGCAAGCTCACCTCGCGGCACGCACGTAAGGCCGTTGGGGGAATTAGTAGCTGTCGCGCTCGCCGGAGTCGGAGAAAGCCGACGGTGTCCCGAG
Organism: Thinopyrum elongatum; assembly: GCA_011799875.1. Classification (NCBI taxonomy): domain Eukaryota; kingdom Viridiplantae; phylum Streptophyta; class Magnoliopsida; order Poales; family Poaceae; genus Thinopyrum; species Thinopyrum elongatum. The sequence continues at coordinate 335,273,068 of CM022300.1, forward strand.
GAGGAAGATGACGGAGATCCGGCGTTTCCGTGCTCCTCAGCTCTGTCCTGTTGCTCCAGGGGACGCGGTCGTCCATGGCGCTCCTTCCCGGCACCTCCAGGCGACGTGGGGAGACCGGTGGCCACGGCGGTGCCGAAGCGCGGCGACGGTGGCGCTCGGGTGCCGTGGATCTGGAGGGGAAGAGAAGGCGAGGCGAGCGAGGGAGAGGACGGGGGAGTGGATAGAGTGGCCAGGGGGAAAGCACTGGGGCTTGCCCTTATCCCCTCGGGTGGCTACGGCGTCGGTGGCCATCGGCGTGTCGCCGCCCAGCTGGCGCGGGCGCGCGCGGCCAGGGGCGCGCCGACACGCACGAGGAGGGAGGTGAGGTGGGCCGGCTGGGCTGGGCCAGTGCACTGTGCACTTGGACCAGTCCAGCTTTAGCCTTTTTCTTTTTCTTAATTTTCTGTTTTTCTTTCCTTTTCTGTTTTGAAATAGTTAGGGCAATTCTACACTTTTGAAAAATGTGAGAGTTGTCCCAAATATTGCAATGCAATATTAGCTCTCACCCAAAAGTGGTTTGGACAGATTTGGAAACCCTTAGAACTTGTAATGATTTTAAATGAATTAATATTGCTGTTTTGGGGCTGTTGCATCTTGTTTGAGTCACTTATCCAACTCCAAATATTTTGATATTGGTTTTAGAAATGTTCCTGGATTATTTGCCATTTAATGAACATTTTCCCAACAGTGTTTGAACAGTGTTTGATCAACTATATAATTCACTTTTGAATTTGAGTTGGTTTTCAGATGTGAATTTGAATTGGATCATTAACCCATATGACATGGCACTGCAAATGATCATGACTTGGTAGTTTTAACAGAGTGTCACAAAGCTTATTACAAGGGGGTGTTACAGTTCGCCGAAGGAGTTGGCCTATCCATCATAACTAAGTGGTGGTGAGTAGGAAAATGAGAGAACAGTACCAAAGTTACCTTTTCCGAAGATTGAGGATGTATCGAGTGTCACTCAATGGAACGCTATAATTGGAGAATTGGTACCGGGTATTGTTTTCTCACACCTATAAGTAAAGGCTTATGGAGTAGCTTGGTTAGGAAGAGTGGCACAAAAATCAAGCTAGTGTTAGCCAAGATATTGATAATGTTGAAGAGATGCACAAATTGCAAGTAAGACAAATAGATCAAACCCAAGGATATCACTAGGAACACACACAAAGAAGTTAAATGGGATCCGTACAACCAAGGAGTGAGCTCAAAATGTGTAACCACGGAAAATGCTGTTGTTGTACGGATACTAGAGAGACGCTAGCTCGATTGCTCAAATGGGCTAGATACGCTTGTGCACCAACCTATGAGAGAAATGTGTCGTCTATAATCCCAAGTATGCTTATGTATGTATTGACCAAGATGATGGAACTATGCAAAATGGCTTAATGCTATTGCTTAGAAGCTTTTGTTACTATGCCACAATGCTTGCTAGTCGAGCCGGAGTATGAGACAACAAGCATGATATGCACGGAAGAGATGTATCACTAAAGGTGCACAAACAGCGTGGCCCGACAATTCTCAACTCGCTAGTCTCGATGGGTAAGTGACGCAAATGGCTCGAGGCAATCAAATGTAATGGCAAGGTATGGGTACAAGATGTCATCGAGGTTACCGTCCTTGCTTACGGTCAGCATGAAGATGAAACGGTTGATGTCGATGTGGAGTCCGAGGCGATGATGAGTCACTGGTACACGTCGGTGCTATACACACGGTTTTTAACCCCTTTCCGCGACGTCATTTGGAACCGTTGCCAAGTGAGTGTGGGCGATAGGGGGTCCTTCCCACACGACCCAGAAACCATCGGGGATATGGAGCCATGATCCAGAGGCCTTGCAAAGTGCAATCGTGTGCGATGCAGCACACACTAAATTCTTTCGCACGTGTGGTATCGATGATTAAACGTTTCTAATGATGCAGTGAAACCAAACGGTGTGTTGTAATGAACCGTTTGGGAAACAGTATGTAAGGCACACGGGCCAACATATGAACTGTGTGCGATATGTGCCCCATCGCACGCGAGTTTTCTGTGGAACCCGTTTGCCATGCAATATTCTATCGCACACGTTTCCCAACAATTACCATGTGCGATAATGTTCTATCACAAATGGTTCAGGAGCCCCTTCGTAGACATACAAGTGCTGCAGACCATTTGAGATTTGTTGTGTATCACCCACAGTTGCGCCAAGAGTGACGTGTGCTTTTCGTTTGGGATCCCACACGTTTCCTGAAAAAATTACGACTGGGATTGTATTTTACATTAGGCACGGTTTACTCCGAGCTCTCGTGTGCAATACCATGATATCACAAATGGTCCCGGAGACCCTACACACATGTAGTAGCGCTGCAAATTGTTTGCGATCTGCTGTGTATCACCGACAGTTCCGCTACGATTGACGTATGCTTTCCGATGTGGATCGCACACACTCATTTTGTTCAACCGTGTGCGGAGCAATTGCCAGGTTAAAACAAAAATATCCCATTTTGAATCGGCATGCAAAAAGCAAATTCGCCACAATATTCAATTGAACAAATAGTGTCCACAGGAAGAACATTCATCAGATTTCGCAACAATTGCAATTGAACATATGGTAGCTAAATTCCAATGATTTGTCCACACATATATGCATTACATAATTAATCATAGTATACGAAATACGAAGACCTCATCAGATGGAAAACAATGGATCCATACGTATATGTTTAGCACCTAACTCTTACTCAATATTTTAGAAGAAGGCATGCTGAAATCTTCATTATCACCAGTGGGATTGATGTAGTGATTCAGGAAGACGTCGCTGATAAATCTCTGAGCCATCAGCAATTCACCAACCGGGAGCGGTTCAGGGGTCCTCGGTTCTAAGATGAGCTGCAGTATTTTTAAGATCAGAATGTGCCATATGAGTGGAGTAGAATATATTAATTAAGATAGACTTACTGGTACTAATTCGCGAGGATCGTCACAACTATCAGCAGATTTGCAGATGGAGATCATGTGTCTGCAAACATAGTATCCACAAAGGTTGGTCCCTGCTTGTTGCTGAGGACACTGAATTTTTTTGTACAGAATTAGTCATGTATTTGTCCTATTAGGAACAACCTAACCGGTGTTAGATGTATTATTTTTTCTTTGGACAAAAATAGAAAGAGGTTTATTTAGAAGCTTGAACATTTGACTAGCGTAAGAAAAGGTATTTGCAGACTATTGGATAAATTTTCCGAAAATAACCGGTTTCGGTGTGTTACCGGAGAAATGATCTTGTGCTGCAGAGGTAGTTCCCTCTTGAACAGGTTCCCTGGTTTAGTGTTCCACAATGCGAGCACACTGCAAATGAAGATGAATTTTGACAACATCAATTATTGAACCAGATTTGAATACAAATTAATTTCAACATCATAGAATTCAATACCTATCCATGAATTGCTGAAGATGCGTCAGATCCTGAGCGTTTGTTGACTCTCTGAGAGAATCCATGTAGTAAACTGTGTTCTTGTTTGGAACAATGAATACCAATATCCAGTGATCGCTACATATTAAGAAAGCCATGAACTTACAAATTATGTCGAAATATGAAAGACAATCAGTGTATGCGTGGTTGTTTACTTGACTTACCGTTCATGATATGGCCAGAGAAATGATTCTGCATGGGACGTGTTTTCGAAGATACGGACGACCGTGTTAATGGCCCAGTCCCGTCGGTCCTTACCATCTAATGTTGTGCCATTTGCTAATGCAGGATCTATGAAATACACACTCTCCCTTTTTCTTCTCTGCGCGTTCAATCCCCTGATAGGAATAAAATGCAGTTAGCTGTTTAGCATTTACAACCTTGTATGGAGAAGTTGATCAGAGTTTGTTAAGTACTTACAAAATTAGGCATCTAACAAGAGTGGCATCGAGCTCGTTGAAGTTGAAGAAGAGATGTAAGTCCTCGAAACTCACATTGATGGAACCGGCATCGTGTCGGAAATGATCTCTGTTGTAGTGGACTAGCAAACCATGATGACCTGCTGACATTTGATCCATGCAATATTCATGTAACTCGCGGCAACTGGAGCTGCACTCATCAAAGTATTCGCCAACAAGAAATGGCTGGCCATGGACGTAATTGCGTGCTTCAAGTACGTCTGCTTTACTTTTAGCAAGCAACAAATCTACTTCTTCATCATCCATGCCGTCAGAAATAATATTACTCCCCGATTCGAACAACCTGCTGTTAATTTGGTTCTGGGCGATGAGTGCTTTAAGTAAGAGGCAATCGTTCTCTTTCCTCTTCGCTCTCCCACCGCGCTTCCTCACGGGTGCAACCTTTTTGGCCACTTCCTTCTTGGTACTTGAAGCATTTCTGGCAGAACGTCTGGTTGGCTGCGAGGTAGACTGCCGAGCAGACGGTGAAGCTTCAACGGACTGCTTAGCGGACGGTTTATCTATGCCAGACCGCTGAGCTGGCAGTGCTGCTGTGACGGACTGCTGGGCTATAGGAGCAGAGGCATCGCACTGCTGACCATGCGTTGAAGCTATGTCGGGTTTCTGCGTAGGTGGTGCCAACTTGTCAGTGTGTTGAGGAGGTCGTGCCAACGCGTTGGTTTGCTGAGCAGGAAGTGCTGACGCATTGGTATGCTGATCACGCGACTGCGGACCGACGGACTGATGAGCAGTCGGTTCTGGCCCTACAGACTGCTTAGCAGGCGGTTCCGAAGCATCAGACAGCTTAGCAGTCCGTTCCACCAGGTTGGTCTGCTGAGCATGTGCTGCAGCTGGGTCTCCCCCCGCTGCTTCAGTGGCCGACATCTGAACCGGTGGTGCGTCTTAAGCAGTTGTAGGCCTTGCCACTGGCTGCTCTAGGGCGGAGGATGACATTGCCTGTACGGCACAAAGTCGGGCCGGCTGATGATAGGTTGATGCATCAGCCATCGGATTACGAGTATTAGGTTCTTTGGGGGAAGCACGCGAGAGCTGCTGTGGCAAGGAGAGCGTCACTGGTTGAGGGGCGACATTGGTTGCTCTTGGCGGGGCTTCAGGGATCTCATCGATGAACTCTATTTCCTTTCATGGCCACTGGATATGATGTAACAGTGTTTCTCCCAAGGTCCTTTGCTCATCAAAGTCTCCTAGGACATTCTTCAGGGAAAATTCATTGAATCCAGGCTTTACTTCAGTCACGTAGCACTTCACACAGCCCGACTTCAATGGCACATTGTCCAACAAGAGGCCCTCTTCCAAGAAGGGTGGGCAAACCCAGGTTGTTGCATATTTTAATGTACCTTCATAATGTGTAAGCACGCCCTTCAGTCTGTCTTTCATTCCAGATAGATCAGATATAGCATCATCATGAGCAGCTGCAGTCTCAGTGTCGCTGGGGTCAGCTGATGCACAGCTACTCTTGTGCGGTGTTGTCGCGCAATAAGCAGCATCCTCCATGCCTGCCTCCCCTCCCATCTACTGGCTATCTGTCAGTGTTAGAGTCTTCTGCATCATCATTGACTCCTCAATATCCTTTCGAACAGCCAGATACATGTCCTTCCTCAACCTTTCATACAATTCATTCTGCTTCATTTCACTCCTCGCTTTTTTCATCATGAGCCTCTCTTCTTTGCTGAGTGTGAAAGCCCTCTTGTGCGGGACATTAACACCTATACCCCTTGCACGGCCAGGGGGCTCTCTTGTCTCCAGAGCATCGGACAGAATGTCACATGGCCCTGAGTTCCTGTAGAACCTTCCAGGGATCTTGGCAGCCTCTAACATCACTTGATACAGTTCTTCGTCACGTGAGTTTTCAAAGTAATAAGTTCCATCATCACGCCTCCTTGCACGTGCCCGCAAGTAGTCTCTGGCGCGTTCGCCCCTGATTTCACTAAAGGCCGGTTGCCCACCCGCCGCAACTGCTTCTTTGTCCTCCTGGTCCCATATCGGTTTCATGCCGTAGTATCCTGCCACACCCATACGATGGAGGTGTATGTTCTTCTTTTGAAGTTCCAATTGCTTGGCACTCTTGTCAGCAAACTCTTTAGTTGCCCTGACCCTTTTGAATTCTGCCCAGTCTGCCTTTGTAATTTGGGGGTATGCGGGGATTGGGTCCTTGCCTTCACTCAAGTACTTCTTGTATAGCACGTGCTTCCAGTTTCTCCAAGCATCCCTAGCCTTCTTCAGTGCAGCGTGCTCCACCTGCATTCTCCACTGCTCTGGAACGTTGAAGTGATCCATGATCTCCTGGACTATCCTTCGCTGTGTTTCTGTGTCAGCCTTCCGAAACCCCGGCAGATTAATGTTGAGCCTTGCCCTGCCAACAAATCCACACACACTCCTGAACCTCGTGCGTGCTTTATCTGGTTTAGTTGGAGCCCAAGACTTTAAATCGATCTTGGTTACTTCATATATACCTTTAGGCTGGTGTGTGGGCTTCCTTGGAGCGTTCCTCCGTGTCCTGACCGGAAGGGTAATTGCTGCAGCTCTATCCCGTTCAAGATTACTTGATCCTTCACCATCTGCTGAAGACCTAGGGTTGTCAGAATCAGATGAAGATACATCGCCTGAAGCATGAGTGCTGTCACTGCTACTCGGCATCTACAGAGAACACATGCGAAACTCAGGAAAGGAGGATAAGCATAAAACTAAAAACTTGGTATGAAGCTGTCTAAACATGTCATGCAATAATTTAGAAAATGTATGGCTTATTTGTTAAGTTTGTGTGACTCGGGCGCCCGCGATCTGTAAATCGGCAGTAACTTATTGGAACAAATACAGCTTATATGTACTAGTTTGGAAGGTAGATAATGAACATATATACGCTCTCTGTTATTTTATAGCCAATTTGGGAACATACGGAACGAAATAGGAAGAGGGATTGCGAGGAAATATGCCTCACCGCGATGGAGAGCAGTAAATAACAGGCTTCTTAATGCAAACCCGGCCGGACCACAGGAGAGGCGAGGGTTACAGGATCGATATGCTCGAGGGTGGCTGGCGAGCAAACGAAGACGGCGAGGCGCAGGCAGCCGCGTGTTGGGAACGGCAGTGGAGGTAGGCTTGCCGCCGAAGAGCGGGCACATGGCCGGGGTGAGCACGCCGGCGCCGGAGAGGGTTCTGCTGTGGATCTGGGGGAGGGAGGAGCTGGCGATGGAGATTGGGTGGACTAGTTGAGTGAAACGTGGGCGGGCGGTGGGGGGGTGTTGGCGGCCTAGGTGAAAAGGGTAAAAAAATATCCCCGGTCGCCGCGCGGAAAGGCCTATGCAAACGGTTGCCTCTAAGCGCTTGTGTGCACAAAGAGAAAATTTTCGTTTGAAATGAAGACGTACTAATTTTGAAATGAAGACGTGAGTTCATCGTTTCGCCTCTAAGTTTTTCCCACGTTAAGCAATCACCATTATACCATGGGTTTGATTTGCTGGCGCATTTAAGGTCTCGTGTGCTATATTTAAGACATTTTTTGGCATTTACCGTGCATTTTGGCATATAAATCAAATCCTAGCCGGATTGCATTTCCTGTCAAAAGGGATGAGGATTGCCGTTCGATCTGGGAGCATCCAACGGTGCAGACATACGATCCGTGGGGTTTGGGTTCTGGCCAATCAGAACACACAATTCAGATCGCGCGCGTGGCGGGGGGCATTTGCCACGGTTTAGTGGGCACACGTCTTTCGTGAATGAACCGTGTGCTATTTGAAAACATTTACATTAACTAACAGCATATTTTTGTTTGAATGAAAACACGAGTTCATCGTTTCGCCTCCAAATTTTTTTTCCGCGGTAAGAAATCACGATTGTACCCTATGGTTCGATTTTCTGGTACATTTTACCAGGCGGCAGGCCTGGCTAGCAATCTCAAACTTTGCATATGCAAAAAGAAGAGATATCATTTGTATATATATATATAGTCACAAATACACGTGGGTGTTAGCAAGATCATTTGTGTGTCGCTTTGCGAGTTTTCATTCATTGTCCGAGAAACGGGAAAAAACTTCAAACAGTTCGGCCGCAGGGTGCTGCCAGAGGCGTAGGCCTTGTTGGTATTTTAATTTCAGGAAATGCATATAGAGTCTGGAAAATAACGAAAATCATTGTGTCACTATGGCGTGCTCTCACGATCGCATGGAAAAAATTTGGTAAAGTTTGGCACAAGTTTTGGTGCTCGCACCTTCCATACCGGAGCATCTCACAAGAAGGATCATAGTTTCCAAAAGGAGACGCGGCACTTCGGACTCCAAATTGTCAGTTACTACATCGTTCCGCCTCAAAAAAAATCATGGTAAACAATCGCGGATATACCCTTGGGTTGATTTTCTGGCCCATTTCAGGTCTCGTCTCTGCTATATATGTTTAAGTCATTCTTTGCACTTACCTTGCATTTTAGTGCATATAATTAAAGTCAAAAACCCTACTGCAACTACATGTGGGTGTTTTAGTTATAGGCTATACTTAGGCTACTCATAGTGGAGAGTGTCATATATAGTAGTATCATGCATATATATATATATATGATACTAGTGTATGATACTACCTTTAATTATAGTGCATGGTATAATAGAGTAGTATCATAGATGATCATATTTATTGCCATGCATGACACAAATTAGCATCGCATTTAACATGATACGGTATCTACCTAGCTATATGTTACTCTAACCCACTCTATCTTATTTAATTCTTTGCCACATCAGCATACTTGCTATTTCCGAGTGCATGATATCGGCTATGATACCACCACTATGGCCAGCCTTATAGTGGGGAGTATCATATACTATAGTATCATGCATATGATACTAGTGTATGATACTATGTACGTACCTTCATAGTGCATATAGTATCATAGATGACCGTATTTATGGCCATGCATGACACAAAGTAGTATACCATATTTATTATGTTACGGTATCTACCTATGTTACTTCTTTGCCACATCATCATATTTGCTATTCCCGAGTGCATGCTACCGGCTATGATACCCCCACTATATGGCCACCCTAAGGCTCGTCGTAATGGGAGTATCATAAGCGGTATCATGCATGCCAACTAGACTTTTTGGATGATGTAGTGGCACACAGTTAAATGAGGAAAGAGAGGGTGTGGTATCATATCATGATACCGTATCATATTAAATGGTGTACTACTTTGTGTCATGCATGGCAATTAATAAGGCAACCTAAGATACTAACTTATGATACTATATGCGCATTACGGAGATAGTATCATATACTATAGTATCATATGCATGATACTAGTATATGATAAGGCTGGTTGTAAGACTACCCACAGTGGGGGTAACATAGGTGGTAACATCACACATCTCTAGGCAAAACAGATGATGTGGTAAGTAATTAATGAGGAAAGAGAGTCATGTGGTAACATAGCTAGTTACTGTAACATCACACATACCAAGACAAGATGAGTCTACAACCTAATAAATGAAGTGTTGCATGACACCACACATATGTTACTCCCCACTATAGAGGTAGTAACATAGACTAGTAACATATGCATGTTACTAGTCTAAGTTACTATACCCATTGTGACTAGTCTAACCCTCCCAATACTCCACCTTGTACAGGTGCTAAGGCTGCCATGTAGGCAAAAATCTGATGTGGCAAGGTAATTAAGAGGAGAGAGATGAGTGTGGTGACCCCAGGAAGAAAACAATGCCAAGCGCGAGAACCTAGCTAGGCAAAACACTTAAATGGAAGAATCCCACCAATGCATGAAGAACTGTAGTTGCAAAATCATTAAATGAAGGATACTTAGCACCAACAAGTTAAGCACCTATGCATTGGGGTCTTTAGTTGCTAAAGTATTTAATATGCTTAGCACCTCATGTAAGCACCAATGCATTGGAAGCAGCCTAATGGAGAGTATCATATACTAGTATCATGCATATGATACTACCTCCGTAATGCGTGCATAGTATCATAAGTTAGTATCATGTAGTATTTTATTTATTGTCATGCATGACACATAGTAGCATAGCATTTATTATGATACGGTATCATGATATGATACTTAACCCTCTCTTTCTTCATTTAATTCTATGACAGCTCATCAGAATTGCCTAGTTGGCATGCATGATACTAGCTATGATACTCCCACTACGATCAGCCTAGCAAAGAAGGTGTACAAATCATTTGTGTGTCCCTTTGCGAGTTTTCATCCGTTTGTTCGAGAAGCGGGGAGAAGTTTCAAACATTTCGGCCGCGAGGTGCGGCCACTGGCATAGGCCTAGTTGGTATTTTAATCACAGGAAATTTAGATGGAGTCCGGACATCATCAAAATCGATGTGTGCCCGTGGCGTGCTCTCACGACCCCGTGGAAAAAAATTGGTAAAGTTTGGCACAAGTTTTGATGATCGCTCCTTCCAAACCAGAGCATCTCAAGGATCATGGTTTCCAAAAGGAGACGTGTCAATTCAAACTCCAGTGGCCGGTGACTTCATCGTTTGGCCTCATAAAAATTTCCGCAGTACGCAATCACCATTATACCACGGGTTTGATTTTCTGACGCATTTCAGGTATCGTTAGCTATATTTAAGACATTTTTTGAGTTTAACGTGCATTTTGTGCATAAAATAAAATTACAACCGGAACTGAATGTGTTGTCGAAAGGGATGAGGATCACCGTTCGATCAAGGAGCATCCAACGATGCAGACGTACGATCCGTGGGGTTTGGATTCTGGCCAATCAGAACGCACGACTCAGATCACGCGCGTTGCATGGGGGGGCATCGGCCATGGTTTGGTAGGCACACGGCTTTCGTGAGTGAACCGTGTGCTATTTGAAAACATTTACATGAACCGGAACTGCATGTGCTGTTGAAAGGGATGAGGATCGCCATTCGATCAAGGAGCATCCAACGGTGCAGACGTACGATCCGTGGGGTTTGGGTTCTGGCCAATCAGAAAGCACGACTCAGATCACGGGCGGGGTTTGGTCGGCACATGGCTTTCATCAATGAACTGTGTGCTATTCGCAAACCAGATTGCATATTTTTGTTCACACATACTGTAGTGAGATCGATTGATTGTGCTACCTCTATGATATAATAATAATGTAGCGATCCGATCTCAGATGGTCAAATCTCTGTGTTCAAGTGCCATCCCTGGATCGGTAATGCTGACACACACAGTACTCGAAGGATTTAGAACAGAGTGCAATCACACACTTATTACATCGAATGTCTCAAAAGAGAACTGATTACAATAAATATGGCTTAAGGCCATCTAAATAAAGTAACAGCTGAAGGCTTGGAAGATAAAGTGAGTCCATCAACTCCAACGACATAGCTGAGTGCATGACAACGACCTAGTGCACCTTACTCTTCGTCTGAAAAGTCTGCAACATGATATGTTGCAGCCCGGAAACGGGTCAGCACATGGAATATGCTGGCAATATAACACAGTAGAGCAAGGAACAGAAAATTGCTATCACTACATGCATATTTGGCTGGTGGAAAGCTCTAGGGTTATATTGTTTTGCGAAAAGCCAATTTTTCCCTACATCAAAGGAATATGTTTTATTTAACTATCATGGTAGTTGTTAAACATTGAGAAGGTAAATCCCCATCTCAATCCCAATTAAAAGTAATCATTAAACCCAACAAATTAATTTAGAGTGATGAGATCAAATCAATAATTCAAGTACCAGATACTCAAGACGTCCATAACCGGGGACACGGCTAATCATGATTAGTTTGTACACTCTGCAGAGGTTTGTGCACTTTTCCCCACAAGACTCGATCTCCTCCGTTGGATTTCTCGCACTACAAGGTGTTTGAGAAACGGATGACCGAGACACAGTCTTTCAGAAGCATTTACTCTTTACTCTGGGTAGACAGTTACACCTACTTTCCCCTACATCTGCTAGCCTACCACTGAAAGAGGTCCTGCAACATACTCAACTATGCTAGAGCCCATAATAGCTTGTGGCTGCACACGGAAGTTTCTAGCATGAATAATCTTATGATCCCTTTGAGCCTGGGTGGCAAACCAAAAAGACAACACTGGTATATCCCCAGGTGCCTGCAACCAATCCACCCAGATGTGTATTTAAGTAGCCACCTTAAGTTAACCATTAATTAACAATCTCACATCTGTCATGGATACACTCAAACCCAATCCACGTCTACGAGCATAGCATGGCAATATAAGCATAACGTAGAAGTAACTCCCAGGGGTTTGATAATAAAGGGCAATAGGTTCTACCTCATCATCTACTTCCCAATACCCACAAGTTAATCAAATCCTAATCATGCAGTGTTTGAGGATTGAAACTAATGCATAAAAACTGGGTATGAAAAGAGTATGATCAATGTGTTACTTGCCTTGCTGACGATCTGCAAACCCTAGAGACTCGTAGTAGCACGCTTCGCACTCCGGGAATTCTATCGTAAACAAACAATAGCATACATAAGCAATCAAGCATAGATGCAAGGGTAAAACTCAAATAAGAAGATCAAATCTGAAAGTTCAACTGAAGAGATTCGATCTGCAAAAAGAATCAATCGAATCGGAGCTACGAAACTGAAACTACGGTCAAAAGAACATCAAAATCAAATCTGCTTGAAACCAAATTTTAAATTGTCAAAATCATGTTCAAGTTGATTAAGCAGAAAGAGGGGTTCGAGACGAAGATTTTGGCGTTGGTTTCACTAGATTTGGACGAACGGTTTAGAAACGGCGAGGGTTTGAAGATCAGGGGCTGATCTGCGATAAAAGTAATCGCGGATAGGTCCCTGGCCGAAAAAGAAAAACCTATCGGACGAACGTCCGCTAACAGAGACGAACGGGCGGAAACGTTCGTTAAAACGAACGAACGAACGAACGTTCGCAAAGAAACTAAACTGAGAAAACCGAACCGATCTAATAAAAAAAACCGAACTAGGGTTTCTAAAAAAACCGAGACGGTTTTTACCTAAATCGAAAAAAAAACAACCGGCGAGATCCGGCGGCTCCGGCGAAGGCGGCGGGCTCCGCGGGCGGCGGCGGCGGCTAGTGCGGGGCGAGGCGCGGGCGGCGGGGTGCGGCGTGGCGGCGGCAGCAGCAGCGAGCGGCGGCGGCGGCGGCATATAAAGGGCTCGGGGGGGCCTGCTTGGGGAAGGGGGCGGCCATGGGGAGTCCGGCTCGGACTCCCTCGGCGTCCGTGCGGCGGCGGGACTCCCGCTCGGGGTCGGGGACGGCGCGAGCTGGACCGGCTGGGCTTCGGCCCAGTCGGTCCGAAAAGTTTTTTTTTTAAATAAGATTCCGCCGAGAAAAATCCTAAATAAAATATAAAAAAATTCTAAAAATGCCAGAAACAATTTTCACCGTCTAAATAAAATATTTAGAACAAAGTGAACATTTTCTTGGCCTAAAAATGCAATTTTGAAAAATGCATATTTTTTCTAATTCAAATAAAATAGCAATAAAATCCAAATAAAATTATTTATTTGATTTTAAAATTTTTCCTCCAATATTTCTTTTATTTTGGAGAAGTCATATTATCTCCTCTCATATGTTTTTAATATGAAATATTTTGGAAAGAAAAATAAATAAAACCAAAATGATCCTCATCTCAATATTTGAGAAGATTCAAATATGAAAATAATAAAATCCCCAACTCTCTCCGTGGGTCCTTGAGTTGCTTAGGATTTTTGGGGTCACAAACAAAATGAAAATAAAATAATATGCATATGATGACCTATGTATAACATTCCAAATTGAAAATTTGGGATGTTACAAACCTACCCCCCTTAAGACGAATCTCGTCCTCGAGATTCAGGTTGGCTAGAAAATAGGTGTGGGTGGTCTTTCCGTAGGTCTTCCTCTCGTTCCCAGGTGGCTTCATCCTCGGTATGGTGGCTCCACTGAACTTTGCAAAACTTGATAACCTTGCTGCGTGTAACTCTGCTGGCAAACTCGAGAATCTTGACGGGTTTCTCCTCATAGGTCAGATCACTATCCAACTGAATTGCTTCCAGGGGTACTGTATCTCTCAGAGGAATATCGGCCATCTCTGCATGGCACTTCTTCAACTGGGAAACGTGAAACACATCATGAACTCCTGATAGTCCGTCGGGTAACTCCAACTTGTAGGCCACCTCTCCCATACGTTCCAAAACTCGGTATGGTCCTACAAATCTCGGGGCTAACTTTCCCTTGACTCCAAAGCATTTAACTCCTCGCAGAGGTGACACACGAAGATATGCTCTGTCTCCGATTTCATAGACTACCTCCTTGCGCTTGGTATCGGCATAACTCTTCTGTCTGTACTGAGCTACCTTCAGTCTATCCCGAATCAACTTAACCTTCTCTTCAGATTCTTTAATCAAATCTGGTCCAAACAACTGACGGTCTCCAACTTCATCCCACATCAACGGTGTTCTGCACCTCCTTCCATACAAAGCTTCAAAAGGGGCCATCTTCAAACTGGCTTGGTAGCTGTTGTTGTATGAGAACTCCGCGTAGGGCAAATTGTCATCCCAACTCGATCCGTAATCTAGGGCACAAGCTCTCAACATGTCCTCCAGAATCTGATTGACTCTCTCGGTCTGTCCATCTGTCTGCGGATGAAAGACTGTACTGAACTCTAGCCTGGTACCCAAGGTCTGGTGCAGCTGGTGCCAAAACTTTGAAGTAAACTGTGTTCCTCTATCTGATATGATGGTCCTCGGAACTCCATGCAGACATACGATCCTGGTCATATATATCTTGGCCAACTTTGCACTCGTATAGGTGGTTTTCACTGGGATAAAGTGAGCCACTTTGGTCAAACGATCCACTACTACCCAGATAGAATCATATCCCGATCGGGTCCTGGTTAATCCGGTGATGAAATCCATGCCAAGCTTATCCCACTTCCATTCGGGTATCGGCATAGGCTGCAGTAATCCTGCTGGCTTCTGATGTTCTGCTTTCACTCTCTGACATACATCACATACGGCTACATACTCGGCAATGTCCTTCTTCATACCAGTCCACCAGAAACGCTCCTTCAGATCCAAATACATCTTGGTGTTTCCGGGGTGTATCGAGTATAGCGAGTCATGAGCTTCCTGTAGTATCAACTTCCTGATCTCCGCATTATTGGGTACATAAACACGGTCCTCAAACCACAAAGTGCCGTGCTCATCCTCACGAAAACCTTTGGCTTTTCCTTTGCTCATCCTCTCCTTTATCTCAGCAATTTCCTTATCATCGTTCTGAGCTGCTCGAATTTTTCCCAATAATGTTGACGTTACCTACATTGCTGCGACAAAACCTCTAGGGACTATCTCCAAACAAAGCTCCCTGAGATCTTCGGCTAACTCCTTTGGTAATCCTCCGCTTATGAGGGTATTGACATAACTCTTCCGGCTCAAAGCGTCTGCTACGACATTGGCCTTTCCTGGGTGATAATGCAACTTCATATCATAATCCTTTATAAGCTCCAACCATCTCCTCTGCCTGAGATTCAGCTCCTTCTGTGTGAAAATGTACTTCAAACTCTTATGATCCGTGTACACATCACAACGGTTCCCAATAAGAAAATGTCTCCAGGTCTTGAGTGCATGAACTACAGCTGCTAACTCCAAATCATGCGTGGCATAATTCAACTCATGCGGTCGAAGCTGACGTGAGGCATATGAGACAACTCTTCCGTCCTGCATAAGTACACCTCCAAGTCCTAAGCGAGAAGCGTCGCAATACACTTGGAAATCCTTGCGTATATCCAGCAGAATCAGTACTGGGGCTGTAACCAAACGTATCTTCAGCTCCTGAAAACTTGCCTCACATTCATCTGTCCATTTGAACTTGGTGTCCTTCTTCAGTAACTCCGTCATAGGCATCGCAATCTTAGAAAAATTCTCAATAAATCTCCGATAATATCCTGCAAGTCCAAGAAAGCTGCGGATCCCTCCAACTGAGGTGGGTGCCAACCACTCAGTGACTGACTGAACCTTGGTGGTGTCTACTGCTATACCTTCTCCTGATATAACATGTCCAAGAAATCCAACTTCCTTCAACCAAAACTCACATTTGCTGAACTTGGCATACAACTGATGTTCCCTGAGCTTCTCGAGAACTAAACGCAAATGCTCCTTGTGTTCCTCTTCATTCTTCGAGTACACCAAGATATCATCAATGAACACCACGACAAACTTATCCAAGAACTCCATGAACACTTTATTCATCATACTCATAAAATAGGCAGGGGCATTAGTTAATCCAAATGACATAACCGTATACTCATATAGCCCATACCTTGTGGTGAAGGCTGTCTTAGGTATATCCTGTTCTTGGATTTTCAACTGGTGGTATCCTGATCTCAGATCGATCTTGGAGAACACTTTAGCTCCTTGCAACTGATCAAACAAATCATTGATCATCGGCAGTGGGTACTTGTTCTTGATCGTCACTTCATTCAATGCACGATAATAAACAACCATTCTCAATGATCCATCTTTCTTCTCAACCAGGAGCACTGGGGCTCCCCACGGTGATGAACTTCGTCGAATGTAACCTTTCTCCAATAACTCCTTGATCTGCTTCTTAATCCCCTCCAGATCATTTGCGGGCATCCGGTATGGTCTCTTCGATATCGGTCCGGTGCCTGGCAACAGCTCTATCAAAAACTCAATGTCTCGATCCGGCGGCATGCCTGGTAACTCCTCTGGAAATACATCTGGGTAATCCTTCACTACTGGCACTTCCTCCTGAACAACTCCAGAGAGGGAATTTATTTGGGTTCTCCTTGACGCATGCCTGGATACATACTTGATCCTTTTTCCCTCCGGGGTGGTGAGCAAAATTGACTTACTGGCGCAATCGATGTTTCCTCCATACGTCGATAGCCAATCCATGCCTAGTATCACATCCAATCCTTCTGACTCCAAAACTATTAAGTCTGAGGGGAACACGTGCCTACCTATGGTCAATGGCATCTAAAAACATCCTTGACTTGCCATATACTCCGCTCCTGGTGAGCTTACTAACATAGGTGTCCTAAAAACTTTAGTGGGCAACTTATACTTATCCACAAATCCCCTTGAAATGTATGAATGCGATGCACCAGTATCAAAAAGAACGATTGCAGTAAATGACTTAACCAAAAACTTACCTATAACTGCATCTGGCTGCTCTTCAACCTCCTCCACGTTAACGTGGTTCACTTGTCCCCTGTTGAAAGGGTTGGGCTTCTTCCCAGAGCTTCCATTGCCATTACCATTCTTCGGTTCAGGACACTCATTGGCGTAGTGTCCAGTCTTCCCGCACTTGAAACAAGTAATGTGACTTTGATCCTTCTTGGCGGGTGTGGCTGGGTTAGAGCGGTTCTGATTGCTGCCTGCTCCATTCCCGTTTCCATTCTTGGGGCCACTGTGGTTGTGCGAACTTCCTCCATTGTGAGTATGGCCTCCATGGTTATGTGTATATCCTCCCGAGTTCGGGGTAAAACGAGGCTTCTGCTGAGCTCCTGAATTGTACTTCCCTTGTCCATACTTCCTTTTGCGGCTCTCAATCTGTTGCTGCTTCCCTTCAATCATAAGAGCCCGGTCTACCAACTCCTGGTAGTTAGCGAATGTTGCTACCATCAGCTGCATGCTCATCTCATCATTCAACCCTTCCATAAACTTCTCCTGCTTTGCGGCATCAGTGGCCACATCATCCGGGGCATAGCGAGCTAACTTACTGAACTCATCCACGTACTGCCCCACAGTACGGTTTCCCTGGCGCAAGTTGCAAAACTCACGCCTCTTCATGATCATAGCTCCAGTTGAGACATGTGCAGTGCGGAATGCTTGCTGAAACTGATCCCAGGTGACATTGGCTATAGGGAATGTGGCTGTGTAATTCTCCCACCATGAGGCTACGGGTCCATCCAATTGATGTGCGGCAAAACGCACCTTCTCAGCATCTGTGCATCCTGCGGTGGTCAACTCCCTTCCAATCCTGTGTAGCCAGTCATCAGCAACTATTGGCTCGGTGCTACTGGAAAACACCTGCGGCTGCAACCTCAGAAAATGGGCTAGGTTGTCAACTGGAGGTGGGGGCGGTGGGTTGTTGTTGTTGTTGCCTTGGTTCTGGACTAGTATCTGCATCAAGGCATTCTGCTGCTGGATCAACTATGTGATCTCCGGTGGGAAAACAAATCCGGTGTCGCGTCTCGGAGGCATCTGATGGGTTTAGAGGGGAGAGATTAGAATAGAGTGAGGTCTAATGAGAAAGCACTACCCATATGCACATGAGACAAACACATTCATATCACACCAAAATCAATTCAAGCAGGGGCATACAATCGATCTAACTATCGTTACAAAAGTGCTCGGACTACTACTATATACATGGGGAAATACTACTAATCATATGGTGGTCATCTAGAAATTTTGATCGGTGGAAGACTCCATGATATCCGCTCCAGCTTCGTCTTCATAGTCATCATCACTACTTTCGGGGTCGGAGTCGGTGTCGTCGATGATGATGTAGTCCTCGGGATGGTTGTCATCTCCTCCTGGCGCGGGGTCTCCCATGAATACTCCTAGCTTCCTTGTCAGGTCGTCATTCTTCTCCACTAGTACTGCGATTTCCTCCTCGTATCCGTCACGTGTAGACTTGAGTTCCTCTTCTAGCTCCATGTTCCTGGTCATCACCTTCTTCAAATCTATCATGCTTGTGTACATCTGGTTCTCCTGTCGATGAATGTGCTGGTTTAACTCCTGGATGAAAGCTGCAATGGACCTGTTTCTCCTGGTGCTGATGATCTCCCATTGCTCATCTCGGCGCCCACATATCTGGTAGATGGTGTCCTTAAGATCTTTGTGATAAACTTCACCGATGCGTCCCATGGCGATGTGGGCTGCCATGCTCTTACCTAGACTCCAGGTTGGTGCATCAAAGGAAAACTCTATGGACTCGGTAACTGGCATGAACGTCCTTCCTGGAACTTGAACTCGAATCACCCAACGCTCCTCTTCTGGTAAAGTGGCGGTGTAGGTCCCGGTGAAGCTTGGTATTCCGATGTTCAGGTACTTAGTGATTTCCTTCAAGTGTCTCCCAAAGGGTGTGTCTTCATCCGGTTGTGCAAACTTGTTCCTTGAGTCCGCCATCCTAGAGAGTAGAAGATGGAGAGAGTCAAAAATGAGTAGAGAAGAGTGACCTATGGCTTTTCTTAGTGGTCGTGTCCTACAGTCAGCGTGTGCTCTGATACCATCTTGTAGCAATCCGACCTCAGATGGTCAAATCTCTGTGTTCAAGTGCCATCCCTGGATCGGTAATGCTAACACACACAGTACTCGAAGGATTTATAACAGAGTGCAATCACACACTTATTACATCGAATGTCTCAAAAGAGAACTGATTACAATAAATATGGCTTAAGACCATCTAAATAAAGTAACAGCGGAAGGCTTGGAAGATAAAGTGAGTCCATCAACTCCAACGGCATAGCTGAGTGCATGACAACGACCTAGCGCACCTTACTCTTCGCCTGAAAAGTCTGCAACATGATATGTTGCAGCCCGGAAACGGGTCAGGACATGGAATATGCTGGCAATATAACACAGTAGAGCAAGGAACAGAAAATTGCTATCACTACATGCATATTTGGCTGGTGGAAAGCTCTAGGGTTATATTGTTTTGCGAAAAGCCAATTTTTCCCTACATCAAAGGAATATGTTTTATTTAACTATCATGGTAGTTGTTAAACATTGAGAAGGTAAATCCCCATCTCAATCCCAATTAAAAGTAATCATTAAACCCAACAAATTAATTTAGAGTGATGAGATCAAATCAATAATTCAAGTACCAGATACTCAAGACGTCCATAACCGGGGACACGGCTAATCATGATTAGTTTGTACACTCTGCAGAGGTTTGTGCACTTTTCCCCATAAGACTCGATCTCCTCCGTTGGATTTCTCGCACTACAAGGTGTTTGAGAAACGGATGACCGAGACACAGTCTTTCAGAAGCATTTACTCTTTACTCTGGGTAGACAGTTACACCTACTTTCCCCTACATCTGCTAGCCTACCACTGAAAGAGGTCCTGCAACATACTCAACTATGCTAGAGCCCATAATAGCTTGTGGCTGCACACGGAAGTTTCTAGCATGAATAATCTTATGATCCCTTTGAGCCTGGGTGGCAAACCAAAAAGACAACACTGGTATATCCCCAGGTGCCTGCAACCAATCCACCCAGATGTGTATTTAAGTAGCCACCTTAAGTTAACCATTAATTAACAATCTCACATCTGTCATGGATACACTCAAACCCAATCCACGTCTATGAGCATAGCATGGCAATATAAGCATAACGTAGAAGTAACTCCCAGGGGTTTGATAATAAAGGGCAATAGGTTCTACCTCATCATCTACTTCCCAATACCCACAAGTTAATCACATCCTAATCATGCAGTGTTTGAGGATTGAAACTAATGCATAAAAACTGGGTATGAAAAGAGTATGATCAATGTGTTACTTGCCTTGCTGACGATCTGCAAACCCTAGAGACTCGTAGTAGCACGCTTCGCACTCTGGGAATTCTATCGTAAACAAACAATAGCATACATAAGCAATCAAGCATAGATGCAAGGGTAAAACTCAAATAAGAAGATCAAATCTGAAAGTTCAACTGAAGAGATTCGATCTGCAAAAAGAATCAATCGAATCGGAGCTACGAAACTGAAACTACGGTCAAAAGAACTTCGAATTCAAATCTGCTTGAAACCAAATTTTAAATTGTCGAAATCATGTTCAAGTTGATTAAGCAGAAAGAGGGGTTCGAGACGAAGATTTTGGCGTTGGTTTCACTGGATTTGGACGAACGGTTTAGAAACGGCGAGGGTTTGAAGATCAGGGGCTGATCTACGATAAAAGTAATCACGGATAGGTCCCTGGCAGAAAAAGAAAAACCTATCGGACGAACGTCCGCTAACAGAGACGAACGGGTGAAAATGTTCGTTAAAACGAACGAACGAACATTCGCAAACGAACTAAACCGAGAAAACCGAACCGATCTAATAAAATAAAAAAAACGAACTAGGGTTTTTAAAAAAAACCGAGACGGTTTTTACCTAAACCGAAAAAAAACAACCGGCGAGATCCGGCGGCTCCGGCGAAGGCGGCGGGCTTCGCGGGCGGCGGCGGCAGCTAGCGCGGGGCGAGGCGCGGGCGGCGGGGTGCGGCGCGGCGGCTGCGGCATATAAAGGGCTCGGGGGGGGGGCGGCTTGGGGAAGGGGGCGGCCATGGGGAGTCCGGCTCGCACTCCCTCGGCGTCCGTGCGGCGGCGGGACTCCCACTCGGGGTCGGGGACGGCGCGAGCTGGGCCGGCTGGGCTTCGGCCCAGTCGGTCTGAAAAGTTTTTTTTTTAAATAAGATTCCACCAAGAAAAATCCTAAATAAAATAAAAAAAATCTAAAAATGCCAAAAACAATTTTCACCGTCTAAATAAAATATTTAGAACAAAGTGAACATTTTCTTGGCCTAAAAATACAATTTTGAAAAATGCATATTTTTTCTAATTCAAATAAAATAGCAATAAAATCCAAATAAAATTATTTATTTGATTTTAACATTTTTCCTCCAATATTTCTTTTATTTTGGAGAAGTCATATTATCTTCTCTCATTTGTTTTTAATATGAAATATTTTGGAAAGAAAAATAAATAAAACCAAAATGATCCTCATCTCAATATTTGGGAAGATTCAAATATGAAAATAATAAAATCCCCAACTCTCTTCGTGGGTCCTTGAGTTGCTTAGGATTTTTGGGGTCACAAACAAAATGCAAATAAAATATGATATGCATATGATGACCTATGTATTACATTCCAAATTGAAAATTTGGGATGTTACAAATAATAACATAAAACAGTTCATATTCATTGCCTGAGCTGACAGCATATCAAGGTCAACATATTAACGGTTCTTACATCAACAGAAAACCGGGCATAACTTACAAATTCAGTACACGCGACAGTTCTAAATTGAACGAATTAAGTTGCAGGGTAGGCATAAAGACTAGTCTTACGGCTTAATTCCCATGTACATGGGGGAACTGGGATCATTACGTTGACCCCGAATGAACTTGGGTTTTCTGATGATTTTACGCCGCTCTGTTACACGGGTGCGTGATCCCTTGGCTGGCAACTCAGCAAATTCATCGTACTCGTCCTCATCGGCAACATCCTCGACACCCAGTAACCTTCTCTTCCCATGCATCACTACATGGCAGTTCTTATGCAAGGGGTCTTCCGCAAAGAAAATCTGGGTAGCATCGCTGGCAAGAATGAACGGGTCCGCATGATATGCCATCGTTGTCCTGTTAACATAGGTCTTTCTGTAATCATCAACCTTTACATGACCAAGAGGGATCCATGCGCACCTGAATAATGCCACCTTAACTTTCACATAGTCAAGCTCCCAAATCTCTTTGATGGTTCCATAGTATACCCTTTTATCAGCTTCATCTACAATCATGCATTCTATTCGAACAGAGCTATTCTGATATGAGGTCTTCTGATCACGTTCCTCGGTGTAGAACGTGTATCCATTTATGTCATATGCTTGGTACGTCAACACCATAGGTGATGGCTTTTGTGCCAACCACGTAGCAATGTCATCGATGGATCCTTGTGCCAAACAATTCTTCAGCCATTCGGCGTAGTTCTTAGTGTGCTCCTTCATCTCCACATCTGATGAAGGCACCATTGGTAAGAAGCTTCGGCATATCTCCGCCAAGTGTTCTTCGGCATAAGCGCTGAGAACTGGGCTGTTAATTAGTACCGTCAAATGGGCTTTCTCTGCCAATTCTCCGGGTGCAGCCATTTGCGTGCTAGCAAGGACCGGCTTACCTTTCAGCCTTCCCTCGTGGCGAGAGAGGGGCAAACCTATAGGTCTTTGTTTCATGTATTCGGTGCAAAACTCAACCACCTCCTCCACGGTATAACCTTGTAGGATGCTTGCCTCTGGATGGTTTCGGTTCCGACAAAAGCGCTTCCATATTCCCATGAACCGCTCGAAGGGATACATGTTGCGAAGAAACACAGGACCACAATACTTTATCTCATCGACAAGGTGCACAGTGAGATGGACCATGACATCAAAGAATGACGGTGGGAAAAACATCTCTAGGGTGGACAATATTCTTGCAATATCATCTTGCATATGATCCAACTCTTCAGGATCTACTACTTTCTACCATAGTTGGTTGAAGAAATCACGGAGCTCAATGAGTGTGTTTCTTATATCTTTGTCCATCAGATTCCTGATGGCCACCGGCAGGATTTGTGTCAACATTACGTGGCAATCATGTGACTTCATGTGTCCCAACTTCATTTTACCTAAGCTCACATCCACGAGACTTCTGATGTTTGCGGAGTAGGAAGAGGGTGTCTTAACTGACAACAAATAGTTGAAGAACTGTGTTGCTTCTTTTGTACTGAAATTGTAACTCTGGCGAGCTTTGATTAATTTGTCATCATCTTCTGCTTCACTCTTGCGTTTTGATTAATCAACAAGCATATCGAGCCGTGAACCCTCACCATCCTTTCTTTTACCTTTATTCTTGAGCAGAGTACCAAGGATGCTTTCACATACGTTCTTCTCGACATGCATGACATCGATGCAGTGACGTACACGTAGAATCTCCCAGTAAGGTAATTTCCAGAACACCGATTTCTTCTTAAACACTTGACCCTTGGGTGTTTGTTTCACCGTCAAAGGGTGATTCTTGCCAAGCACAACATTAATTTGTTTAGCCATGTTGTGGACCACCTTCCCATCATAGGGTCTTGGGCCCACACCTACCTCTGTTGTATCATCAAATTCAGCTTTCATCTTTCGGTATGGGTGATTGTTCCGTAAGAACCTACGATGACGCAAATACACGGTTTTGTGCGACTTGGGAAGTCTTCTGCTAGCTGTCCTATCCATGCATGTGACACACCCTACATCTCCCTTTATTTTATGCCCCGATGTGTTGCCTAATGCCGGCATATCTTGAATGGTGTGCACCAGCATCGCATGTAGATCGAAAATCTCCTTTCTGTAAGCATCATAACATTTTACAGCAGGTGCATCTATCCACACTGTCAGCAGTTCTTCTACCAGTAGCTAAAAGTAAATGTCGATGTCATTTCCAGGTTGCTTCGGGCCTTGGATAATCATTGACATCATAATGTATTTTTTCTTCATACACAACCAAGGAGCTAGGTTATATATGCACAGAAGCACCGGCCATGTGCTGTGATTGGTGCTCATATCGCCAAAAGGATTCATCCCGTCAGTACACTCCCCGAGCCTTATACTTCTAGGATCCTTGGCAAAGTCTTCAAACTTGTTGTCGATTAATTCCCACTGAGCCCCATCTTTCGGGTGCCTCATATACTTATCCGCAATTCGCTCATCATGATGCCACCGCAACCTCTTTGCCTCTCTAGGGTTTGCAAACAAACGCCTCAACCTTGGAATTAAAGGCAAGTACCAAACAACCATGAACGGGATTCCTGTCTTGATCTCGTCGTCCAATTTGTACTTGTCCTTTGCTCTCCTGCGCTTGTATCGTGCATGCTTGCATGTGGGACATGCACGCAAATCTTTGTACCCACCACGGTACAATATACAATCATTCACACAAGCGTGTATCTTTTGTACTTCAAGTTCCAATGGGCAAACAATTTTCTTCGCTTCATTCGTGCTTCTGGGGAGCACATTATGTTCTGGAAGAATTTCTTTGAAAAGACCTAACATCTCTGTGAAGCCCTTGTTTGATAGACCGTTTGCTGTTTTAAATCTGAGAAGCGCTAGGGTGGCACTCAACCTAGAATATTTCGTTTTGCAACCTGGATACAATTCTTTCTTGGAGTCCGCATCAATGGTTGGCAGATCCTTGTACCCAATCATATCCTTTTTTGGGCCCTCGAAATCTGCAATCATAGCAAAAAAATCTGGCATATCAAGATCATCGTCATCTGCGTCGACGTCTTGGTTTTCCAGTGGGCATTTCGGCTTTCCGGTGTTCCATTGGTAGCTTGACGCCTCTGCCCCGATGTTAGATTCAACATCCATGTGACACTAATCGGGGTTTGGCATCTCGCAGCCCTGGGTATCTTCATCCATGACCTCCTCTTCACCGTGGCTGGTCCAACGTGTATATCCATCCATGAATCCCCGAGAGACTAAGTGCCACTGGACATCTGCAACTTCATGTGACTCTATATTGGCACAATCAGTACATGGACACAGGATGTAATCCGCATCACCAATTCTCCTCTTTGTACTTTCAGCCAAATTCATGAACTCTATCACGCCACCGATAAAATCTACGGTTTTCCGATCCTTCATCCATCGAGATCATTCCATCTGCACCACACAAATGGTAATTAAAAACAAAACAACAACATTAATACATGGATTAACTGCTGCCCAAATATGCGTGCATAAATCACAAGGTTTTATTTTCATAATTATAGAGGGCGCTCCATATTGTTATCCAGACGTGCAATGACAAAAATTAATGGCCAGTCAATTTACACGCAGAGTACTAGTACAGCACTACCCTTAGGAATTGAATACCTTAATTAAGCCACTCACGAAAAGAATACCTTAATTAATTAGCCGCGCGGCGACCTCCACCCAGCAGACAGAGAAGCGTGATGCGGCGGCACGCCGAGACAGCAGGGTCGAGGAGCAAAGCTTAGTGTGGCTGCCGCCTGAATTTCGACCTCCACTATCCCGCCATCAACCACGATGGATGGGCTCGAATCACGCCGCCGCCGACCTCGATGGTTGAGCTCCTCCTATCTCCCGCCGCAGACCAAGGATTGACCTCCTATGACGCCGCCACCGCCCACCGACCGAGGATTGACCTCTTCTCTGGTAGTCGCTGCCTAGGCTGCCGCCGCCATCTCTATATGCAGAGCGGCTTTTTTTTTACGGATATCCGTAGAGCGGCTGTTTACACGGTATCACTATAACTCAATTATATGTACAGGGTAATACATCACATACGGTTATGTAACGGCAACCATGTTTCACCTACATTGTCTTCTCACATGGTTTGGTGCGGAAATCATGTGTGATGTTGTAATACCTAACACAAACGACATGTATAAGCAGTGTGCCGTACACAACATATAGTGCCATAAGTAGTTCCCGACCGTTAGCTTATCCCCACAGTTTCCCCATTTCCCCCAAATCCCTACATAGCCTCCAAATTCCCTCGCGTGGCGCTGACATTGGGGGAATGCGGATGGGTGGTGCTGATGGTTTCGATGCGGCTGCTCCTGCTCCTGCTCGTATCGCCACCACGACGGCGGTCGCCGCCGAGCACTTGCCTAAGGTCATCAGAAGGCTGGTGTACTACGGATCCAAATCGTCCTGTCAGGTTCCAATCTATCCCGATCTTTTTTAGCATGTCCAAAGTAGCTCCTTGCTGAATCCATCCTGAATGAACCCCCCCTACCCCCCCAGGAAAGTGATCTGCCGCCGGATCCGGAGCATGACTCCAGACTCCCGCAACACGAGTTCGACTCTGAGTTTTGCGCCACCGAGAAGTACCAAAAGCTGAGTTGTGTGCACGGGCACACTCCCGCTCGACGTGTATGCACAGAGGGATTTGACATTGGCACGCGGTTTCTCAGTTGCCCCTTAGAGGTTAGTGCTAAGTTCATCGTTTTACTTGAGTTAATGCCACCGCTCATCCTGAATACTATTTAACATTGGCAGGGATATGAGGCTTGTGCCTTTGTTAACTGGCTGGATGAAGAATGGCATGGCAGGGCTCGGAGTGTTATCACCAAGCTCGCAGAAGATAACGTAAAGCTGAAGAAGAAACTGGATGATCTAGAATGTACAATCAGTACGATGAAGCAAGAAAGAATCAATCATAGGCAACAGATGAAAGCAAGAGACAAGAAGGAACTAGCATGTGTAGTTGTGGTTGTCGCATTAGCCATGTTCTATGCGCTGTTTGCAATGATGATTAGGGGTTTTGTTTGACAGTATTGCTAAAGCACGTCTAGATGTGCTCTAAGTAATGCACATCTAGGTCCTATGCCATTGATGTTACGCGAAGATTCGTGCAGATATTTTCCTTTGTCTTTTTTTCTTTTCCTTTGTAGTTTGCTTACTACTGGCTTTATCAATAAGAAGAGCTCAATGTATTGCTTGCCAACTGTCCTACTCCGTTCGTACCGGTACCGGTGCATAATCCCAAAACTCATTCCTTGTTTTTGTCCTGAAAAAAGAAACCAGCCAAATAGCCAATAGGAGTCCTGCGCAACCCCGGGAATTTGGAGCGACTGGGTACAAATAATTGCGGCTGATTATATCAGCGGTTAGATTATACGTAAACCCCCGCTTCAATTGGCATTTCCTCTTCTCTGCATACCCCGCTTAAGTGTCCACCATCCTCATCGTCCCCGGCAGGCCGCGCTACACACTGGCACACACTCTACAGCCATGTCGAGCGACATCGAGGACGACAGTTCGGCCAGCAGTCTGGCGCCCGATGATAGGTCAACATCGGAATCATCCCGCTTGTCTTCCATGAGTCCGGCGTCGAGCCCAGACCTCGATTATATCCGGATCATGGAAGGGACGCCGCCTCCGGAGTCGTCAGACGACAACCAGACAGGCGAGGAGCCATCGGAGGACGAAGAAGAGGACGACGATGATGATGAGGAGGAATGGTCGAACGACGAGGAGGACGATGACGACAGCAATGACGATGACGACGGTGGCGGCGATGAGAAGCCAACGGTCAGCGGCAAGAAGCGTCCTCGCCAAGACGATGTCGCGGAGCCATCCAACAACAACAACAAGAAGAAGATGGACTAAATTAAGCAGACTGTATATATCTCTGTTTCCGTTCGCTCATATTAATTTGTTATCTCTGTTTATTCTGTCAATCTCATTGCAGACGGTTAGTAATACATATTCGACAGAGATCTTCTACATTATCGCCCACAGGTTGGTTTGTTGAACTGTGTGCCCTGACAAGCACACAATTCACAAAAAAAGACCGTATGGGCTGTCTATAATGATCGCACACAATTCTGATTACCGACCTGTTTGCCGGGTATCACACACACCTTGTTACGCCGAATCGTTTGTGTTCACCTCGATCATCGCAAACGGTTCATCGGAGCGAACTGTATGCCATATATCGCACACACCTTGATCTGGCTGCCCGTTTCTATTGTTCTGTCTCATCGCAGACAGTTCGTATGGATCAACCGTATGCCCAGCATCGCACACGCAACTAAAATCTAAACCGTGTTTGATGTATCATTCATCGCAAACGTTTTGCGTCTTTTTTGACAGTTTTTTTACATCACCGTTTGCGATTAATGCGCCACACACAGTTTCGTCAAAGGGTCTCTGATTGTAGTGCCGCGTTAGCAGCATCCTGCAGTAGTGAGTGGTGGTGATGTCGAAGTCGAACCGTCCCTAAGTAGTCGAAACACCTTAGGACACGGTGAACCACAACTCAAAAGCTCAAACACCAATGGGAAGTGGTGCGGAAAGCGAATGGTAGAGGTGGGATGTCAAAAAGATGCAAAAAGGGTGATGGCCGAAGACCCTGTATGGTCCGTGCGCATGGGGTAAGTTGTGCCCGTGTGCATGGGGTCCCATGGGCATGGGGTCTCGATGGCCAATATCATCGGTGGGATTTATGGGGGGTGGTGGTAAGGGGTAGATCCACTTGTCAAACACGAAATTTGTGGACCAAATCAACAAAATCTCACAAGATCCAACAAATTGCAAGAAAATTTTTGGGGCTATTTTTGTGGGGATTTTCGAATTGGGACAAAAAGCAACAAAATCAGGCTAGAATATGAGGGGTAGGGACTCCAAGATGTGAATCAACCATGGCTCATGATACCAAGATCTTGTAGGGTGGAACCCTAAGTGGAGATCATTTCACACTTGGAGGGGGAAAAGGGATGAACACAAGAACACAGAGGAAATTCACTCAAACAAAACCCAATCACACATCCACTAGAATAGCATAGTTGAGTTCCACAAGAATACAAGAACAATCCAAGGAAACAAGCACAAAGCTAAGGTTCTTCCCACTCCTCAGGAGGTGAGGTCTTGATGGTAGTCTTCTCCAAAAGGTGGTCTTGATATCCACTTGGGATCCTCTCCTAAGAGGTCTTGATCTCCAAGTGGAGTGGTAGAAGGAGCAAAGCTATATCAATGTCTCACATATACTTTGCTAACCCTAACAAATGACTTAGACACGGAATATATAGCTAAGGGGAGGAAGGGGATGACTTGGGAGACAAGCAAGATCATCCATGGCCGAATCCTGGGAGGGCTATGCGCACGGGTTAAGTTGGGCCCGTGCGCACGAGGGTCCCGTGGGCACGGTACACACCTATGCACATGGGGTGCTACAGCGGCGAGGGCCCGTGCGCACAGGGTCCGAAGGTCATGCGCACGGGGGTGCGCGTCTTGGTTACAGAAGGTTTCTGGGTGGCCCGTGGACAAGGGGTCGGGGAGTCCCGTGTGCACGGGGTCGCCTGGGACCTGTTGTCTTCATCCTGAAGGACTCCTTCTTCTTCTTTGTGGCCTTGGGGTCCTTCTCCTATGCCCATGGGATGGTAGGTGGCATTCTTCCTCATACCTAATGACACATAGCATGTTTTGGTGAGGTAGCATCTAAGTTCCATTCATATCCATATCTATTTCAAGTAGGAGTGGGTTCACCTCGGTTTCAATGGCTCGTGCTCGGGCTCTTGTCAAAGGTGCACGTGGTGATTACTGAGTTGTAGTAGAATCCATGGGGATGATGGAAGGATGCTCTGCATCAATTACCCTGTCTGTGAAATAGATCGGTTGAGCGGGACCTCGGGTCCGAGTAGTGTCGCCCCGGATATCGGGGACGATCCGTGCGTAGGCCTGGTCCCGAGTTCGGCCGTTCCTGTCCATCTAGGCATCGTAGCCGTCGTGTCCCGCGGGTCCGTGCCTTGTGTATCCGTAAATGGATTAAGGCGGCGCCTGGTTTGCCTCTATCTGACATCGAACATCATGAGGGTCTAGGTAATCCACAGGGTCCTTGCCGTGATGTCATTGAGCCGGTTGGGTATTGAATTTTTCCTACACTGGCCTATCACGCCCTTTAGGGGGTCGGTTAGGCACATCGGTGGCCAATTCGTCATCGAACTCTAGTAGCAAACGCCTGCGAGGATAAGATTCGGGCGCATTATGGAGTCGATCTTTGAGATCTTGTTCGACCGAGAGTACTTCAACCCACTTTTTGTTCAGCGCATCTATATTGGCTTGCAGCAGTTGCTGCTTCCGTTTCATACTTTGGGCGGTGGTGACGAGGCACCGCCGGAAGCGCTCTTGATCAAAGGGGTCTTCGGGGACGATGTAGTCCTCGGTGCCGAGGCTCTCGTCTTCCTCGGACTTGGGCATGTAGTTATCGTCAGCCCCTTCAAAGATGTCATCGGGATCTAGGTCCTCATGGATTTCTTTTGGGGTGGCGTGACACTCTGGGGAAGCTTGAAGATCTTCCCCTGGGTCATCGGCCTCATCTCCTGCTGTGCTGCTGTTATCGGTGGCAGCGTTGTCCCCACTGGGTTCCCCGTTGGTGCCTCTCCCACGTATGTGTTGACGCCTGGGGGATTTCTAGGAGTGTCGACCATGTATACATCGATGTGTTTTTGATGGGGCCATCGACATCATCGTCCATGTCCATGTCCATGGCCACATCGTAGTCTAGCATGTCGGTTAAGTCATCAACCATGGCAACTGGTGGGTGGTGGGTGGGATGTAAATTTCCCAATCGTCGGCTTTAAGTCTGATCTTGTTATAAACTGAAGTCATGTCATCCAAGATCGACATGCTCAAGCATCTCGTTCAGGTGGGATAGATCTTTGGAGTCCATGGCTAGGTTGTATGCAAGGCTAACCCGAAGTACGCCCGTCGTATAACTCGGCGTGTTTCCGGCGAGGTGAGGATCCGAGGTCAATTCCAGATCCTGCGCTAGGGTCAGTTCTAAATCCGACGCGGCTTCCGAGATGAGGATTGGACTAGCATCCGGGCTGGGAGTCGAGGTGAGATCGCCTGGGGCCACTGGGCTAGGCACCTCCCTTGGTGCTAGGGAGCCTAATCCGATGTCCTCGAAGGAGATCGGTTTCGGAGTCGAGCCTCCGATGTTTGGTAATCCCTCAACCTGGCCCGACGTCCAGCCTGATAGGACAAGCTTGCCGTAGGAGTCCATGGTGTATTCCAGGCCTCTAAAGGTCAGGAACTGACCTCGGGCATAGTTCTCAACGGAGGCCAGCTGGCCTGTCGAGTTGGCGCAGAAGATCATGCTTCCGAAATGAAAAGTTGGTAGGGGACGTAAACGTCTCCGTGGCCGGTGCCGTAGTTGATCTGCAGATGAGCCATCGATCTTTCCAGCAAACACACAGCGGAACTCTCAATGAAAGCACCAGTGTCAGTGTGAAATCCGACAGACCTCGGGGTAGGGGGTCTCGAGCTCTGTATCTCGGATCGATGGTCACAGGAATAGGGGAGACAATATTTACCCAGGTTTGGGCCCTCTTGATGGAGGTAAAACCCCATGTCCTGCTCTTGTTTATATTGATGGAGTTGTATCAAGTACATAGGTGATCTACCTCGAGATCGTAAGTTGTGTTCTACCTCTAGGGCTAGGAGAATGTAATTGTGATTCGATCCCCTCTATGGGCTAAACCCCTTGGCTTATATACACGCCAGGTTAGGCATCTAGGGTTACATGGTCGTTATCTTGAGGATCACATGGAGGCGGCTGGGGATATCTTGGAGTATACATCAAGTCTTTGGCAGATACGATCTTGATCTCATCTAGGCGTACAGCTTCCGGAGTCTTTCTTAATGAGAATGCAGGCCCATTGGCCCAGCCCA
Organism: Thinopyrum elongatum; assembly: GCA_011799875.1. Taxonomy (NCBI): domain Eukaryota; kingdom Viridiplantae; phylum Streptophyta; class Magnoliopsida; order Poales; family Poaceae; genus Thinopyrum; species Thinopyrum elongatum. The sequence goes on from CM022300.1 coordinate 335,304,952, forward strand.
AAGACTATGGGCTGACTAGGTTAGTACCCCCTAGTCCAGGACAACGTCACTATCATCGACGACTTCTAGGTCGTGTGGGAAGGACCCCCTATCGCACAGACAGGCAAGGCGATGGTTTAAAACTCCGTCACAGAAGGGGCTAAAACCGTTTGTATAGCAGGTCGCTGCACCAGTGTGTGTATTGTGTCTCAAGATGGTGTGTGATGTAGGGTGGAACCCTAATGGACGCTCTTTCACAAAATGGAGGGGATTTCCCGAAGAACACTAAGAATAGAAGAGAGGAAAACACACAAATCAACTAGATGCAATCACACATGTGCTAAATCCACATACACAAGGGGAGATACAAAGATCCAAGGTCAACACAAGAGGGTACAAAGGTAGCTACTTCATCCCAATCCTTGAAGGAGAGAGGTCTTGTATCCTAGGAGGATCTTCCCATGAAGGAGTCTTGAAATCCACTTGGGGGATCTTCTCCTAGGAGTTCTTGGTCTCCATAGGAGTAGGGATAACTGGATGAGCTAAGCTCTATCTCAATATTGAGCTATCACATTGCTAACCCTAAAACATGGGCGGAGTTGGAGTATATATAGTCTAGGGGTAGGTAGAGTTACATAGGCTTCGGCCCAAGTCACACATGTAGGCGTGGTCTCGATGGTCCGGATGGAGGTCTGGATGATCCGGGCTTCGGGGGTCCGGATGATCCGGGCGACCGTCCGGATCGTCCGGATGCGTCATAGCAGCTGCAGGGGGTCTGGATGTCTGGGACCTGGTCCGGATGTCCGAGCTAGTCCAGATGATCCGGCTTCGTCGAGGGGGCTGCTGTACTCTGGGTGCGCGATAGCCGGATCGTCCGGGCATGGCCCGGATCATCCGAGACTTGGTCTGGATTGTCCGGGCATGGCCCGGATCATCCGAGACTTGGTCTGGATCATCCGGGCAGCCTCAGAGTTGCTTGTTTTCTTCTCCGTCTTCACGTTCTTCTTTCTCCTTCGTTCGGCCTTGTTCCTTAGCTTCTCCATGGCTAGTTCCTTGGAAACTGAGTATGCAAAGTGTCTTTGCTTGAGGTAGTAGCCATGTCTCATGTGATTCGAAAGCGAATTGCGAGAAGAGAGATGTCACCTCGGTCTCGAGAGCTCTTGCACGTGTCATCGGTCCACTTGGCACTTGGGGAGACGAAGGTCGTGATGTGGTCACCTGTTACAGGTAGGGTCAAGGACCCATCATTTGGGACCCACATGGGGCCCATAACCACCATAGGTAGGTCCCTGGACCAAACCAGCATTCGGATACTTACATCAGGAAATCCACTCGGACAGCTCGACAGCACTCGGATGACCACCCGCCGCTCGGCAGACGGATCATCACTCAGACCAAGAAGTCAAGCAGGCAGCGTGGGAGCTGCAACGTTCGAGGAATCCTAAGTCATCCACTAAATAGAGTCATGGCTACCATTATCTGTAACTGCCATAGTAGAGGCTCATTATACTACTAACTGACCCATTCAGTGTCATTAAATGCCCAAACGGCATGGAGGACGTGGGGCTGTATCGCACTCTATATAAGCCGCACCCCCCTCCATAGCCGGGCTTGAGCAATCCTTGTAACCATATCCATCAAAATCAAAGAAAGCCCCAGGGCACGAGACGTAGGGCTTTTACCTCCGCTGACAGGGGCCTGAACTCGTTAAACATCGAGTGTTACACCCGAGGGAGTCCTGGATTAGGGGGGCCTCGGGTGTCCGGACTATTCGATATGGGCCGGACTGATGGGCCGTGAAGATAAAGCAGAAGACTATCCCCCATGTCTGGGTAGGACTCCCATATGCGTGGGTGGCAAGTTTTGTGTCCGGTTGTGTTATTTCCTTCCTCTGCGAACTGACTCTGTACAACCCTAGGCCCCTCCGGTGTGTATATAAACCGGGGTGTTTAGTCTGTAGAGGCTATCAGAATAATCATAGGCTAGATAGCTAGGGTTTAGCCATTACGATCTCGAGGTAGATCAACTCTTGTAACCCCTATACTCATCGAATACAATCAAGCAGGACGTAGGGTTTTACCTCCATTAAGAGGGCCCGAACCTGGGTAAACATCGTGTCCCCATTGCCCATTGTTACCATCGATCCTTAGACACGCAGCTTGGGACCCCCTACCCGAGATCTACCGGTTTTGACACCGACATTGGTGCTTTCATTGAGAGTTCCGTTGTGTTGTCGACAGAAGGATCGATGGCTCGCCTTGTCATCGACGACGACGCTGTTTCTGGGGAGACTTTTCTCCCTGGTCAACACTTTGTGTTTGGCGGCTTCATGCTACGTGCCAACTTAACCGGTCACCTTGAGTAGGTCGACAGCTACGCCCCTGGTCACCAGATCAGGTTTGGAAGTTTGAACTACATCGCCGATATCCGAGGAGATCTAATCTTTGAGGGGTTCAAGGCCTCGGCCGCCGCTCCCCACCCATACAAAGAAGGCCCTTCGGATCCGCTATCAGATCCCGTCCAGGGATCAACTATCATTCCCGCCCTGGCCTTAGATCCGAAGCGGAACTCTTTGTCCGAAGACGGGGGGGGGGGGGGGTGAACCCCGTCGGGCTCTCTCCCATTACGGAGCTTCTAGCCAGAGACCCAGATGCAACCATGCCGTCGGTGGACCTCGAGTCAAACGGGACTCTCCCCGTCATCGGGAAGCCAGATTCGCCTCTGGACGTCAACTCCGGACTCTCGAGGTCTGCGTCTATCGGGCTCGGTCAAGTGGTTATTACCGAACCTAGTCCGCAGATCCTCAGACGCCTGTCCAGTTTTCACTCTTAAAGGAAACACTGGACCTAATGCAATCTCTCGCCATCATGGAAGTATCACCTCCGAACTACGCCCAGCTTGAACTGGGGGCTGAGAGTAGGGAATTTTGCGTCCCACCCACCACCCACTTAATAGCCACTGTCGAGGTTTTAACCAACATGCTAGACTACGCCTCCGAAGACATCGATGGCATGGACGACGATGTCGGAGTTGAACCAGGCCAAAACCCGCCCATCACTGGGCGTTGGACAGCCACTTCTATTTATGATGTATACATGGTGGACATGCCTAAAAAGAAGGACGACGATGGCACTCAAGATCCAGATGAGGAGAAGCCCATCGACGAACCACCAAAACGCCGGCGTCAGCGGCACCGCCCACGATCGCGTCGGGCAAGGGAAAGCAATACCGGCACTGGAGATAATGACACTCCGGATAATGCCGAAGACTCCGACCACCCCGCTGAGCCTGCGTTCGAGCAGGATGAGAGGGAAGAGGGTCAAGTCAACCCTGATGAACTTGCCGATCACGGGGATTCGGAAGATAGTAACTACTTACCTGTCTCCGAAGAGGATATTAGCCTCGGTGATGAAGATTTCATCGTCCCAGCGGAACCCCTCGAACAAGAACGCTTCAAGCAACGGCTGATCGCCAATGCACGGAGCCTGAAAAGGAAACAACAGTAGATTCAAGCCGAACAGGATACGCTCAACGACAGATGGACTAAGGTCCTGGCCGCCGAAGAGGGATACGGCATTGAGCGCCAAACAAAGAGTTATCCTAAGCGTAGGCTACTGCCACAATTTGACGAGGAGGCCTTTGAGCCAATACCATCAAAATACAATCATGCCGATCAACCGGACCGACCACCACGTGGATGGGACAAAACGGCGAATTATGTCGAGCATCAGCCCGCGCCCCCTCGCCGTAGAGGCAAGGAGACAGCGGCTCCGGGCTACACGTACGACCTACGTCAGGACCTGACCAATAGAGCCGACCAGACCAGATCAATCTATGGATCAAGAGGACATGCTCCAGCACGAGATAACGGCCACCAGGCCTGGAACGACAAACATAACCAAATTCGGGGTCAGCCCCGAACACAGATGACATCCGAACTCCGTCGCGATGTCGCCCGGTATAGAGGTGCCGCGCACCCCATGTGCTTTACCAATGAGGTAATGCAGCACCAGTTTCCGGAAGGATTTAAACCCGTAAACATCGATCCATACGATGGAACCACAGATCCCGCTGTATGGATTGAAGATTTTCTTCTCCACATTCACATGGCTCGCGGAGACGATCTCCACGCCATTAAATACCTCCCTCTAAAGCTGAAAGGACCAGCACGGCACTGGTTGAACAGCCTCCCAGAGAACTCCATTGGAAGCTGGGAAGACATAGAGGATGCTTTTCGGGACAACTTTCAGGGCACTTATGTCCGGCCACCGGATGCTGATGACCTGAGTCACATAATTCAGCAACCCGGAGAGTCCGCTCACAAACTTCGGAATCGGTTCTTAATTAAAAAGAACCAAATCATGGACTGTCCGGACACCGAGGCCTTAGCGGCATTTAAGCACAGCGTCCGTGACGAATGGCTCGCCCGACACCTCGGTCAGGAAAAGTCGAAGACCATGGCAGCTCTTACTGCACTCATGACCCACTTCTGCGCGGGCGAAGATAGCTGGCTGGCACGTAGAAGCAACAGTACCAGCGACCCCGGCACCTCTGAGGCCAGGGATGGCAATGGAAGGCCACGACACAGCAAAAACAAGCACCGGAACAACAACGAAGAAACAGAGGATACGGCGGTAAACGCCGGATTCAGTGGCTCTAAACCCGGTCAGCGGAAGAAGCCAGTCAAAGGTACTAGGGACGGTCCATCCAACTTGGACAAGATACTGGATTGACCCTGCCAGATTCATGGCACCCCTGACAAGCCTGCCAACCACACCAACAGAAACTGCTGGGTCTTCAAACAGGCCGGTAAATTAAACACCGAACATAAGGGGAAAGGACCTCCAAGCGAGGACGATGATGAGCCTCGCACACCGCGCACCGGGGGACAGAAACAGTTTCCCCCCGAGGTAAAAATGGTGAACATGATCTACGTCACCCACATCCCCAAGAGGGAGCGCAAACGTGCGTTAAGGGACATCTACGCCGTAGAGCCCGTCGCCCCAAAATTCAACCCATGGTCGGCTTGTCCGATCACCTTTGATCGCAGGGACCACCCAACCAGTATCTATCACGGAGGTTCGGCGGCCCTGGTACTAGATCCTATCATTGACGGATACCATCTTACTAGAGTCCTTATGGACGGCGGCAGCAGCCTCAACTTGCTCTACCAGGATACTGTCCGTGAGATGGGTATCGACCCGTTAAGAATCAAACCTAGCAACACTACCTTTAAAGGAGTGATACCTGGTGTGGAGGCCCGCTGCACGGGCTCCTTAACACTGGAAGTCGTATTCGGCTCTCTAGATAACTTCCGAAGCGAAGACTTGATCTTTGACATCGTCCCTTTTAGCAGTGGTTATCATGCACTGCTCGGACGAACGGCCTTCGCCCGCTTTAATGCGGTCCCGCATTATGCTTATCTGAAGCTCAAAATGCCTGGACCTCATGGCGTCATCACAGTAAATGGGAATATGGAGCGCTCCCTCCGTACTGAGGAGCATACTGCGGCCCTAGTAGCCGAAGTATAGGGCGGCCTCATCAAGGCAAACAACCCATCGGTCATCAAGACCCACGACTCTGCTAAGCGAGTCCGATCCGCACTACAATGCGATAGCCCGGTGGAGCCGGAGCTTAAATAGCAGTTTAGCCTCCGCCGACCGCCCCATAAGGTTGCGGCATACGTACCACACGTACATAACTACGCACTTAAAATACCTTGGGCAGCGCCGGAGGCACACTGCAGAAAAGGTCCATAGTACGGTTTGACCCTATTCGGACCTCAACTATTTTTTCCACTATAGGTTCGCTAAAAAACCTACCTGATCTACGGAGGCTCTTTTCCAGGTCCCTCTTTCTTACAGACGACCATCACCTCCTCCTCTTAAAGGATTTCCCACCAAGGAGAAATGGCGCAGACGTGCGGCAGGGCACCATTGGGATCTTCAAACCACAACTTTTAGGCACTATTTAAACCTTTTCCTCGTGTAAACTTTTTGGCATGTAAAATATCCACGATATTTATGGCATTATCTGTAATAACATGGCTCGACATATTCATCAGGGTATAAAGGAAGCAGTTGATCACCACTTTTGTTTGGCACTCATTTATTTTTGTCATCTGTATGCCCTCCCTACTTCAGACTGCCACACGTGCTTTAGTCCGACCTTAACACCGGGGGCTGTATTCGGTCTTGCACATTTCAAAGTCCGAACACCTATAGGGTACTCTTAAGCGTCCCGGATATTGCATTATATGCATCAGCTCCGAATCATGTCTTTGGTCTATAGTTGGGTTGCCCGGCTCCTGTGCTTACCACCTTACGTTCCGCTCGTCCGGTCAAATACCTCAGTAGAGAAAGCCGAAAACTGGCGGTCATGATAAGCGCGAGCTGGTCGGTGATTCGGCGACTTAGTATTATACTACAAATCGTTAGTGATTTACTCCGTGTTCTACGAGGGGCTGGTCTTCATCCAGCCGCGTGGAAAAGGCACCGCAGTCCGGATAGCCGCACACGCACCAGGGGCTAGTACTTAGCTCCACAGTCAAACTCTTATGGCTAAGTGAAAGTAATAAAGCCGCATAGTCTGATTGCCTGGTTCACCACGCCGACACCTCCTTTACGGACCAAGACATTGGATAAAGTGTGGTCACGCGTTACGCCGAACACCCCTGTAGCATCTACATGGGGGCTGAAGCCGACGACTGGCAACTTTCAGAAATAAAACAATAAACGGCCGCACAGGAGGAAAAATCGCTTGAAACAAAAGGCACAAACATAGATATATAAACAGCATGGGTTCATCACATTGTTTGTACAACCTGAACACACTCAATCAAATATTACGCCCTTCGGGCATTGACCCTCGATCACTCGGGCTCCTTCTAGGACGTCATCGAAGTACCTCTCCGGCTTCCGATGATCTTTGCCTTCGGGCGGGCCTGCGGTTGCCACTTCGGTGGCCTTCATCTTTGCCCATTGCATCTTGACGCGGGCGAAGGCCATCCGGGCACCCTCTATACAGGCTGAGCTCTTCAATGCATCAATCCGAGGCCGCGCGTCGACAAGCCACTTCACCAAACCGAAGTAGCTACTAGGGATTGGCTCGGCCGACCAGAGCTGGACTATTAGGTCCTTCATGGCCAAACCTGCCACCCTATGCTGCTCCGTCAGCTACTTCAGCTGGTCATTTAGAGGCGTCGGGTGTTCCAGCGCGAGAAATTGCTACCAGAACAGCTTCTCGGTCGAGTTCCCCTCCTGGGCTCGGAAGAACTGTGCGGCATCGGCGACACTCCTCGGAAGATCCGCAAACGCGCCTGGAGAACTCTATACTCGGGTGAGCAATGCAAACCTCTGACCTCCAAAGATACTCTACAAAAGAAAGGCCTTACCAGCCACTATCTACCTCGCCTGATGGATCTCTTCACGAGCACTTCGGGACTCGATCCGCGCCTCTTTGGCATCATGGAGAGCCTTGGCGAGCTCGGTCGACTAGTCCGAAGTCTTCTGCTCCAAAGTTTTGCATTTGCTGATGGCATCCTTCAGCTCCTGCTCTACTTCGGCCACCCGAGCTTCATGTTGTCAGCGGGCATCTTGCTCGATCTTCAGTTTGGCAGCCGCCTTGTCAGCGGCTGCCTTATTTGCCTCCGCCTCTTTTTTGGCCTGGGCAAGGGTGCCTTTGAGGGTCTCAACCTCGACTGCGCCAGCTGTGATTATAATCAAGGCATTCCATGAGTTAGTCTCTAAATATACATATCACTTCTGATATCAAAATAAACTTTTTACATTATACGCATACCTTGCGTCTCATCGAACCGCTTATTAATGCGGTCGATTTCCTCATCGGCCACCTGAAGCTTCTGATTGAGTTCGGAAACTTCTGCGGCCTAGGCAGTTGCCGCCAACAGGGAAGCCTATTACAATAACAGCACAGCAGGTTAACTCTCCCGAATACTATATGGATCCTCTGTCTGGTTTCTTTTAACCAAACAGAGCCTCAGGGGCTACTGTCTATACACAAGTATGCTCCTCTATATGAAAAGTTTTTACAACATTACATCGCATGCCTCAAAGCCTGTCAGTAGGTTGGTGAAGGCTTCATTCAGTCCGCTCTTAGCAGACTGAACCTTCTCCACCACCGCACCCATCAGGGTGTGGTGCTCCGCCACGATGGAAGTACGCTGCAGTGCTTCCTCCAGAGCGTTGGGCGCCTCCGGATTAGTGGAGATCGCCGATGGAGCTGATGCTCCTCCCCCCTCTTTCAAAGGAGGCTGCTTATCCAATCCCGGAGCCGTGTTGGTCTCCGGAATGGTGTCCTGCTGGGGCCCGGATTGTTGGGGATCCCCACCGTCGGTTGTCATAAGGGTCGCCTCCCCTAGGTCTTCGGCGACCGAGGTATTAACCTCGGGCGCTTTCTCGACGGCCTTGTTCGCCCTCCCTCTGCCAAGAGAGGTCCTTCGGGATGACACCTCGGTGTCCTCCATGGTGATAGGCGAGGGGGCTCGCGGCAGCGTGTCACTCTCTGCCATTTCGGGTGGCAGAGAGTTCCCCTCCGATAATGGGGTCTGCGGAAGCTCGCGGGGAGGGCTGAAAGGCGAATAACAAAAATAACTTACACAATAACAGCAAGTAGACCGAAGATAAATGAGTAAGTTTCTGAATACTTACGATTCAGCCAAGGGCTTAATCCTGGGAGGTCTCTTGGGAACTAGTTCGGGCTCTGAGTCCGAACTGTCCAGGAGGGTCACCTTCCCTCTCTTAGGCGCCTCGCCCTCCGGGTCCTCGGAGGACGCCCTCTTCTTCTTCTTCTTCTTCTTCTTCCTCTTCCCCTTATGAGGGGAGTCGCTTTCAACCTCCTCCTCCTCTTCTTCCTTGTCTTCTTCGTGGGAGGAGAGGGCTTCGGTCTCTTCGGACACTGCGTCCGAAGGACCTTTGTGGCGGGGGCCGCCCTTGGCCTTGTTGCCCTTCTTCTTCTTGGCCTTCTTCTCCGGCGCCTGATAGGGCGCCGGGACCAGCATCTCCGTTAGCTGGGGTGTGGCCGGGTTCTCAGGCAGCAGTGCCGGACAATTGATCCGCTCTGCCTTTGCCGTCCAGCCCTGTACGGAAGGCAGGCAAGGTAATCTACATTATATCTGAAGTATTGACCGGATAAGTCTTTGGAGAAGTTATGCTTACCACTGAGGCCGGGTTCTCGATGTTGAGTCCGATGTCCTCGGTCTTCTTCGGCCATGTTTTTTGGGCCTTGAAGAGCTGCTTCCATATGTCTTCGTGCGTGGTGCCGAAGAAGCGCTTCAGGGTCCGTGGCTCCTCCGGATTGAACTCCCACATGGGGGAGTCCCGGAGTTGGCAGGGAAGAGTGCGGCGGAAGAGCATCACCTGAATCACGTTTGTGAGACCGGTGTTTGCACCTAACATGTTGGAGATGCGCTTTTGTAGCATCTGCACCTCCGGTTTGGACCCCCAATAAAGGCCCTTGGCGGTCCATGAGGTGAGTCTCGTGGGGGGTCCGGATCTGAAGTCAGGCATGGCCGCCCAGTTGGCGTCGCGGGGTTCGGTGATGTAGAACCACTCCTGTTGCCACACCTTGACTGTCTCCACAAATGCCCCTTTGGGCCAGACGGCGTTGGGGAGCTTGCTTACCATGGCCCCGCCACAGTCCGCATGCTGTCCATTAACCACCTTCGGCTTCAGTTTGAAGACCTTGAGCCACAGGCCGAAGTGTGGGGGGATGCGGAGAAGAGCCTCACACACGACGATGAACGCTGATATGTGGAGGAAGGAATTTGGGGCTAGATCATGGAAATCTAACCCGTAGTAGAACATGAGGCCTCGGACGAAGGGGTGGAGGGGAAACCCTAGCCCTCGGAGGAAATGGGGGATGAACATGACCCTCTCACTAGGCTCCGGAGTAGGGATAACTTGATCTTTGTCATGGAGCCTATGCGCGATATCCACGGACAGATAGGCCGCGCTCCGGAGATCCTTGATGTCCTTCTCGGTTATGGAGGAGGCCTCCCACTTGCCCTTGGAACCGGACCCGACCATTGTTGGGGAGGGTGGCAGCGGTGGGAAAGATCGAAGTTGTGGGCGCTGGAGCTTGGAGGTTGGAAGACAGGAGCTGGAAGAAGGCGTGGGGAAAAAGGAGGGATCTTTATCCTCTTATAGATGGTGAAAATACCAAACATCCCCTTCTCAAGCCATAAACCTCGCATGTTCCCAACGAGATCATGTGTAAGGCGCAGTTGGGTTACCCAAACCACATTGATGGGAATCCCGTAATGGACGGGCATGATCTCTGTTTTGACGGGATGTGCCATTGAGGGCTAGGCCTCGAAACGCGAAACGAGAGGCGTGAAAACGGTTTGAAATGTTAAAGAGTCAAGTGTGACGCTTCACTGAAAAAGTTGTCAGTAAAAGACACTGTTCCTATTTTGACATCTTGCCTTCGTGGCTAAGAATTGTATTCAGGAGAAGGAACCCGCCTTGCAATGCCAAAGATAATCCGCGTGCCGAACACATCGTCATTGAAGACTGGTTCAGGGGCTACTGAGGGAGTCCTAGATTAGGGGGGCCTCGGGTGTCCCGAATATTCGATATGGGCCGGACTGATGGGCCGTGAAGATAAAGCAGAAGACTATCCCCCGTGTCCGGGTAGGACTCCCATATGCGTGGGTGGCAAGTTTTGTGTCCGATTGTGTTATTTCCTTCCTCTGCGAACCAACTCTGTACAACCCTAGGCCCCTCCGGTGTGTATATAAACCGGGGGGTTTAGTTTGTAGAGGCTATCAGAATAATCATAGGCTAGACAGCTAGGGTTTAGCCATTACGATCTCAAGGTAGATCAACTCTTGTAACCCCTATACTCATCGAATACAATCAAGCAGGACGTAGGGTTTTACCTCCATTAAGAGGGCCCGAACCTGGGTAAACACCGTGTCCCCATTGCCCATTGTTACCATTGATCCTTAGACACGCAGCTTGGGACCCCCTACCCGAGATCTGCCGGCTTTGACACCGACAACACCTGCGTCGTAGCTAGGTTCTGCCCCCTTATTCGTACCCCTAGTACTCATCGTCAGGATCGTAACCCCAATAGTTGGCACCCACCATGGGGCTAGGGCTCAAGCAAAAATTCACGGCGTAGGTGGAATCCTTCTTCATCATGTCAGTCGGCGGTGAAATTTGCTTCGGGGCGCTCGACTTCATCGCTGATGCCTCAGTGTGGCTTCGCAAGGCCCCGCTGGATGTGGAGGCATTGGCCGTCCGTGGCGCAACGCACTTCCGCGCATCGTCATACGAAGTCCTTCTATGACAACCCTAGGCTCCGTACTGAGTGGCTGCCCACTCTACCATCGCGCGTTGCTGCAAGAGTTCCGGGCACTCGCAGTTGCAGCGCTGGATCAAGCACGTCGTGGCCGTTCAGGCCGCGACAGAACATGTGGCAGCTCTCAAGTTCGATGACCCCGCCCTCGACCTCTCTGAGGGGTCATTCATCGATTCCTCTGAGGAGTCCGAGTGCGAAAGCACCGAGTCGACTGCTGAGGTTCTCATGGCGGATAACTCCGAGCACCGCACGCCCCCGGGATACACTGATGCCCTGGATGACTGCGCGGGTGCATCACACGACAACACGGACGGCGGTGCGAAGGGCCACGAGCTTTACGTGCCTCAAGCTCTCACTCGAGAACACCGGGACAAGCTCCGTCGTAGGAACGAACAGCTCCTGAACACCCCCATCACCAGGATGACCCCCGAGGCGTTGGCCATGGAGTCGACTCGCCTGGCTACATTGGCCGAGCGCGATCACCTTAAACGGCTTCAGAGGGAGCTGGACGAACGTGAACGTCGTCAACATAGTTCCAATCGGCACAAACGCCGGCTCTTCTCGAGTGACCAACCTCGTAAGTATCAAGTCCTTAGTACTCCATTGCAAAATCTGGCAGCTGCCACTCGGATCACGGATTCCATCCAGCCCTCTGGCTCTGCGGCCGGGGAAGGGATTCAGTAGATCCAGGTGCTCCTGAAAATGGTGGTGTCGCAGAATGCCGCAGTGTCCCAGTCCAGAGATCGGATCCACAGCGCGTCAGTGCGCGTGGAGACCGTTCAGTCGGCTCATAGCCCACTCAGCTCCGATAGGCACTGAGTCACTTCCTCCTCAAGAGATCATCACGAAGATCGGAGGCTCGATCGAGTTGCATCACCCCGGCATCACGACGAATACGATCGTGCCCTGATGCCTCCACCATGAGATGGCGCGTACGGGCGCCCCCTACGATGACAGGTGGACACACGATGAAGATCGCAGGCTGAGTCCCACTCGTCACACAAGGGACACTCGAGGCCCGTAGATCAACGCGAGATCTGTTCTCGCTCAGAACCTGGTCGACAGGAGCCGAGCCCTGCAAGAAGGCCAAGATCATGACGTACCGAGAGGTTCCATACCATCAGGTCCCGAGTGCTTCAGTCGTTACATACGGGCAACTGAGATTCCCAACAACTTCAGGTTGGCCATAGGGATGAGCAAATTCACTCGCGAGTCCAAGCCTGAGATATGGTTGGAATATTACCGAGTGGCGGTTCAGATCGGCGGCGGCAACGACAATGTTTCCATGAAGCATTTGCCGCTTATGCTCGAGGGCTCCGCTTGGGCCTGGCTTACACAGCTCCCGCCAAGTAGCATATTCTGTTGGGATGATTTGGCGTGAGTGTTCGTCAAGACTTTTGAAGGCACTTACTAGAGACCGGGTGGTGTAGCCGAGCTACAGCACTGCGTACAGAGGCAAAATGAGACTCTCCATGAGTTCATTCAGAGGTGGACCACCTTGCACAATATGGTGGAGAACGTCACCCCGCACCAGGCGATCTGTGCCTTCAAGGCCAGAGTTAGATACCAAGAGCTGAACATGAAGTTCGGCCGAGCTGAGACTCTGACTCTTAGTCGGGCTATGGAGATAGCCAATCGGTACGCCAACGGTGAAGAGGAAGACTGACTGAGAAGCGACAAAAGCCGAACAGGCGATGCCCATCAGTCAGACAACAAGGGAAAGAAGCACAAGCAGAAGGCTGAGGCTACGGCTCTGGCCGGCCAGGGCAAAAGCAAAGGTTCCCAAAAGCAGAGGAAGGATTGGAAGGGAAAAAGCAAGTCGCCCAGAAGAATGACATCCTCGACCAACCCTGCCAGATCCACACGAAGAAGGACGAGGAGAGCAATTTGATTTTGCCCAAGCACACCACTCGGGAGTGCCGACTCCTGAAGCAAGAGATGCGGCAAGATTCCTCTGGGGACAAGGATGAAGATGATGATGACAGAAGCAAGGGTACTTCCAGGTACCCCAACATCAAGAACGTCTTGATGATCTTCGCCGACGTTGAGAGCAAGAGTCGCCTCAAAGTCATTAACCGAGAGATCAACATGGCAGTTCCGACTGTCACCAAGTACCTCGACTGGGCCAAGACGCCAGTGACCTTCGATCAATCAGATCACCCGACCCACATACCGACCCACGGGTGGCAGGCCTTGGTAGTGGACCCGGTTGTTGGTGGAGTCCAATTGCGCAAAGTCCTAATGGACGACAACAGTAGGCTTAACATCATTTACGCTGACACGCTGGAGGCGATGGGCATTCCGATGACCTGGCTCAATAAGAGCAACATGCAGTTCCACGAGCTAATCCCTGGGAAGAAAGCCAAATCACTCGGATAGATCGCCATCGATGTCGTATTCGGTGAAGAGAAAAACTTTTGAAAGGAGCGGCTGACTTTCAAAGTGGTAGACTTCCGGAGCGCTTACCACGCTATCCTGGGTAGGACAGCCTATGCACGATTCATGGCCCGACCATGTTATGTGTATCTTAAGCTTAAGATGCCAGGGCCGAAAGGCGTGATCTCTATCACGGGCAATCGGAAGTTGGCCGAAGAGTGTCTCCAGAAGGGCTCTTAGATTGCTGATGAACAGATGGCGATGGCCGAGTTAGATGAGTACAAGAAGGCAATTGATTCGAGCGAACTGCTAAAGTCCAAGAAGCCGATTGTGGAATCTGCTTTCCAGTCGCAGGGGAGACGAAGCCAGTGCACATCCATCCTAAGGATCTGAGTGCTGCCATGACCGAGATCTCCACCACCCTTGACAGCAAATAGGAAGACGAGCTCGTCTAGTTCCTCCGTGAGAACTGGGACATCTTCGCATGGAAGCCTTCTGACATGCCAGTTGTTCCCAGGGACCTGGCCGAGCATAGACTCCGTGTCGACTCGAAGATGAAGCCTATCAAAGAGCACCTTCGATGATCTTCCACCGAGAAGCGCAAGGCGATTGGCGAGGAGATAGCACGGCTCTTCGCCGCCGAGTTCATCCGTGAAGTGTACCACTCCGAGTGGCTCGCCAACATTGTCATGCTGCCAAAAAAGAATAACTCTCTCCGGATCTGCATCAATTTTAAGCACATCAATCGGGCCTGCCCGAAGGATCATTTCCCTCTCCCTCGCATAGATCAGATAGTAGATTCTACTATCGGGTGTGAGAGGTTGTCGTTTCTGGATGCGTACTCCGGGTACCACCAGATCCGAATGTATGATCCTGATGAAATAAAAACAACATTCATCACCCCATTCAGGTGTTTTTATTATATCACTATGCCATTCGGGTTGAAAATGCTGGGGCCACGTTTCATTGTATGATTCAGAAGTGCCTGCGAAAACAGATCAGTCGGAACATAGAGGCCTACATGGATGACATCGTGGTCAAGTCCAGGAAAGGTTCCGACCTCCTGACTGACCTCGCCGAGACCTTTGTGAATTTGTGCACTTTTGGAATCAAACTCAACCCAGCTAAGTGTACATTCGGCATACCCACATGCAAAATACTTGGTTTCCTCGTTTCCGAACATGGGATCGATGCCAATCCTAAGAAGATTGGGGCCATCATCCGAATGAAGCAACCAGAGCATCTCCACGATGTACAATGCCTCACAAGCACCCTGGCAGTCCACAGCAGATTCATCTCAAGACTCGATGAAAAAGCCCTCCTGCTTTACCGATTGATGAAGAAGTCAGACAGGTTCGAGTGGACTCCCGAAGCGTAGGCTGCGTTCCAGGAACTTAAAGCCCTACTTTCCACCCAGCCGGTGCTAGCTGCTTCGAGCAGCAAAGAGCCTTTGCTCCTATACATCGCGGACACGGGCCGAGTTGTTAGCACGGTTCTCACTGTGGAACAGGAGGAACAAGGCAAAACCTTCAAGCTACAATGACCAGTCTACTACATCTCCAAAGTCCTGACCCCTTCCTAGCAGAGGTATCCACATTATAAGAAGCTAGTATATGGAATCTATCTAACTGGAAAGAAGGTGGTGCATTACTTTCAAGAACACTCAGTCACGGTGACAAGTGACACCCCTCTGTCTGAGATCATGAACAACAGAGATGTAATGTGCCGAGTGGCTAAGTGGGCCATCGAGCTCCTTCTGCCGGACATCAAGTTTGAAGCCAAGAAAGCCATCAAGTCGCAAGCCCTGGTAGATTTCCTTGTTGAATGGATTGAGCAAGAACAACCCGTCCCGAGTGTTCCGGAACACTGGATGATGTTCTTTGACGGCTCCAAGATGCTCCATGGCTCAGGGGCTGGAGTAGTCTTGGTGTCTCCTAAAGGCGACCGACTCAGTTATGTGCTTTAGATTCACTTCGACTCCTCCAACAACGATGCCAAATACAAAGCTCTCCTGTATGTTCTATGAATGGCAATTTCTCTGGGAATTCGCCGACTGATGGTCTATGGTGACTCAGACCTAGTGGTCAACCAAGTCATGAAGGAGTGGGATATCCGCATTTCGGTGATGACTGGTTACTGCAACGCTGTCAGAAAGCTGGAGAAACACTTTGAAGGGTTGGAACTCCATCACGTGCCATGCCTCAAGAACCAAGCAGCTGACGATTTGGCCAAGATGGGTTCAACCCAAAAGACAGTGCCCAAGAATGTGTTCCTGGAACACCTACACTCGCCCACAATCAAGGAAGACCCTTTTGTGGAAGAGCCCCCGCAACCAGTTGGTCCTTCTAATCCGGCTGAAGTAGATGTCCCCGCGGTAATCGACCTGGTCTAAGAGATCCTTGTTATTACTCCCGAGTGGACTGAACCGTATTTGGCGTACCTGCTCAGGCAGGAGCTCCCAGAAGATGAAGCTGAGGCCCATCAGATTGTCCATCGATCTAAGGCCTTCACCGTCATGGGAGATCAGTTGTATAAGAAAAGTACGACCGGAGTCACTCAGCGATGCATATCACCAGAGGAATGGCAACAAATTCTGCAGGAGATTCACTCGGGAAGATGTGGTCACCTTACATCCTCTCGGACCCTGGTCGCCAAGCCATTCAGAGCCGAGTTCTATTGGCTCCGATCGAGCCAATGAGGCTGCCCGATATATAGTGGATCAATGCGTCGGGTGCCAGTTTTACGCAAATCAGTCCAACAAGCCGGCGTCCGCTCTGAAGACTATTCCCCTCACTTGGCCGTTCGCCATCTGGGGACTCGACATGGTCGGCCCACTCCCGACCGGGGCGAGCGGTTTCACTCACCTGTTGGTGGCGGTTGACAAGTTCACCAAGTGGATCGAGGCCAAGCCAATAAAGAAGTTGGACTCAGCCACTGCCATTCAGTTCATCAAAGAGATAATCTTCAGATTCGGAGTCCCTCACAGCATCATCACCAACAACGGATCTAACTTCGAGTTGGACGAGTTCCGTGAGTTTTGCTACACCCAAGGCACTCGGGTCGATTACGCCTCCGTGGTGCACCCACAGTCGAATGGGCAGGCCGAGCGGGCGAATGCACTCATACTCCAAGGATTGAAACCCCACATCATGCGCGACCTAACTCACACGGCAGGGGAGTGGGTAACTGAGCTACCGTCAGTCCTCTGGGGCCTGTGGACGACCCCGAATCGATCCACCAATCGCACCCTGTTCTTCATGGTGTACGGATCAGACGCAGTTTTGCCGAGTGACTTGCTCCACAATTCTCCCCAAGTAGATCTTTACTCAGAAGCCGAAGCTGAAGAGGGAAGGCAGGATGGCCTCGACCTCTTGGAGGAGGAGCATGAGCTAGTTCTTATAAGATCGGTGTTGTACCAACAAGACTTGCATCGCTACCACGATAGGCAAGTTAGAGGGCGTGCCTTCCAGGAAGGAGACTTGGTCCTCCAAATGGACCAACAGAAGCCTCACAAGCTGGCACCCCCTTGGGAGGGGCCACTCACCATATCCAAGGTACTACATAATGGAGCATACAGACTCTACAACTTCGCCAAAGAAACAGAAGAGCCCAGAGCTTGGAACGCGGATCTGCTCCGCAAGTTTTACACTTAAAATAAAATTTCTCCTTTGTAATAGTTAGTCCGAATGAACTTAGATGAATAAAAGTGTTGCTTTTCCCATATATCGTCTAGTTCGACCTATAGTCGCATTTTCATTCAGGTGACTAACTGCATTCGGAAACTAACACACCTCCAGTGGGTGAGGATAGGAGAAGGCTTAGCGGCGAACCAGTTTTCGCCTAAGTTAAATAGTAATCCAGGTGAGGATCTGCTCCACACTCGGGGGCTTAGATGCGAACCAGTTTTTGCCTAAGTTAAAAATTAATCCGAGTGAGGATTTGCTCCACACTCGGGGGCTTAGCTGCGAACCAGCTTTCGCCTAAGTTAAAAATAATCCGAGTGAGGATCTGCTCCACACTCGGGGCTTAGCTGCGAACCGGCTTTCGCCTAAGTTAAAAAGCAATCCAAGTGAGGATCTGCTCCACACTCGGGGGCTTAGCCGCGAACTAGTTTTCGCCTAAGTTAAAAAGTAATCCGAGTGAGAATCTGCTCTACACTCGGGGCTTAGCTGCGAACCAGCTTTCGCCTAAGTTAAAAAGCAATCCGAGTGAGGATCTGCTCCACACTCGGGGGCTTAGCTGCGAACCAGTTTTCGCCTAAGTTAAAAAGTAATCCGAGTGAGGATCTTCTCTACACTTGGGGGCTTAGCTGTGAACCAGTTTTTGCCTAAGGTAAAAAGTAATCCGAGTGAGTATCTGCTCCACACTCGGGGGCTTAGCTGCGAATGAGTTTTTGCCTAAGTTAAAAAAGTAATCTGAGTGAGGATCTGCTCCACACTCGGGGGCTTAGCTGCGAACCAGTTTTCGCCTAAGTTAAAAAACAATCCGAGTGAGGATCTGCTCCACACTCGGGGACCTAGCTGCGAACCAGTTTTCGCCTAAGTTAAAAAGCAATCCGAGTGAGGATCTACCCCACACTCGGGGGCTTAGCCGCGAACCAGCTTTCGCCTAAGTTAAAATGTAACCCGAGTGAGGATCTGCTCCACACTCGGGGGCTTAGCTGCGAAACAGCTTTCGCTTAAGTTAAAAAGTAATCCGATTGAGGATTTGCTCCACACTCGGGGGCTTAGCTGCGAACCAGGTTTCGCCTAAGTTAAAAAAACAATCCGAATGAGGATCCAATCCACACTCGGGGGCTTAGCCGCGAACCAGCTTTCGCCTAAGTCAAACAAAGCACAGAAAGCAAATAAGTGCTCAAGTCGAAGATTCGATCCGTACGAATGTTTCAAGGAAAAGTGAAATGAGCTCAGGGCTCGGCAAAGTGTATGGTTACAGCAACCACCCGGCATTCGGGGCAAATTTAACTAAATGTTTTAAGCATCGGGCTGAGGGCTGGCCGGCTCGATGAAGGTCTCCAAGTCGATCCCATCGGCAATGCATGTGGCAGCTTCAGTGAAGGTTTCCATGAAATCCTCAAACTTGAGGTTCTTCTTGTTCATCACTCAGAGGCCCTTCAGCTTCTCCTCGTCCACATTCTTGCAATGAACACAGATGAGTGACAGCGCCATGTTAGCACCACTTTGTGCAGCCGACTTCTTCCAAGCTTTCACTCTGGGAGGAACCTCGTCAGCAGCGTCATGACTGCCTCCAGGTCCATCTGAGTCTCCTCGCCTGGCTGTAGCTCCTTGTCAATCCGATCCAGAGCACCTCTCGTCCAAATGATATAGCCCAGGGCATTCTCTAGGTGGTCTTCCAGCCTCAGGATGGCGAGGGCCGCTTTGTCGGTGATGAGTGACCTAGAAGGATCCATATCCCTCTGAAGCCTCTCCAGCTCTAGCTCTGTGTTATAGCAGTGCTCTGAGTGGAAGAAAATAGCCCATGAGCAAATGATTGAGGGAAAGTCAGCAGTATATGGATCTCATTTGGCCAAGAAAAACTTACCAGCAAGCTTCTCACTAAACTCTATGCAGAACTCGTCAATATACAACTCCAGGGCATTCTTCTTCTCTGTGAGCTGCGCGACCTTCTCCTCTAGGGTCTGCTTCTCTTGTGCAAAGGCGCCGGCTTGATCTTCACTCTTCTTCTTCCATTCAGAAGATTCACCTTTGGCAGCGTCAACAGCAGCCTTAAGGTCCTTGATCTCTTCCTCCAACTTGCCGACTGAAGCCAGCTTCTCGTCGGCGAGCTTGGTCATGGCCTGGCCGCCTTATGAGCGAACGCCAGGTCCTAGTCCTTGGTTCTCCAGCACCTGCTGCATGGTTTCTAAAGAAATAGAAGTCCTGAGCCTCGTTACAAGTTGGGTGTTCTCGCTACAAACATCTATCGAAGTGGAATGACTCAGATCAAAAGGGAAAAGTAGTATGAAACTACCAGACGGAGGAAACAGTTTACCTCCAAGGGCTTTCTTCTCTTTCTCCAGTCAGGCGCTCTTGAGCTTCTCCGCTTCCAGGTCCAATCGAAGGGATATCATCTCCTTCTCCATCGCAGCATAGTGGGACTCCAACTCACAAGTCCTCTGCAGCATACAAGAAATAATCAGTCAAAAAAACCCGAAGGAAAAGCTGAGGCACCAACTCGCAAACACCCAGTCAGGCACTACCAGGAAGTCGACGGCATACTACCGAATGGAACAAGCTGGATCAGTACCAGATCTTGAAGTACCCCCTGACTACCGAGTCGGCGGTGTACTACCGAGTGGAACAAGATGGAACAGTACCATATCTTGAAGTACCCACTCGGCCATGCCCCCTGAAAGGAACAAGCTTGACCAGTACCAAATTCTCGAGTACCTTCTGGGTTGGCCAGACACACCCGAGAGGAACAAGCTCGATTAGTACCAGATCGTAAAGTACCCTCTGATCTACCTTCACTCGGCCAGTTTCCGAGTCAGCAATGAAGAAGATAGAGGATAACAACACACACTGATCTATTGTCATTCGGCTAACTTCCGAGTCAGCAACGAAGAAGATCCTACCCGGTATCTCACCAACATACGAGTGATGCCGGACACCCCATGTGCCCAGCAATAGTTCTAAAGACCGCCGCCGATTGCCCACAATTGACGGCAATCTCAGGGACTACACCCAGTGGGTGCACTCAGTGTGTCCCCACTGGAAAGTGACTCGTCGATGAGCTAAAAAAACGACAAACAGCCCCAGGGTGAAATGACCACAAGTTCTAAGACTACCACCGACTACTCCAATCAATGGTAGCCTCGGGGACTACACCCAGTGGGTGCACTCAGCATGCCCCCACTGGATCGTAACCACTCGGACATGCCCCGGCTAGACTCTGAGTGGATACGACAAAAAACACACAAACAAAAAGTTCAAAGACTCCGGCCGACTGAATCCAGTCGACAGGAGCCTCGGGGACTACACCCAGTGAGTGCACTCAGTGTGCCCCCACTAGATCATGAACACCCAGTGGGTGTGCCCTGTGCAAACCCACTGACAAAAATCCTACCACGGGAAAAAGAAAAAAACTTCGACTGGAAATTATACTCACAATGGTACTTACTCGGACGTTGGTCTGCAGTGCCGCGCTGGCGTCATAAGCCTCCTTCAGTAGGTCACACATCAAGACCGCCTGGATCAGAGCCTCCTTACCCACCCTGACTTGATCTTCAGGGACATGGTATAGGGGGGAGGAGGTGGCTGGGGCCAATGGAGACGCGGCTGCAGGCCTCAGAGCCAGAACCACCGCTGACCCGCTCGGAGGAGTTGGTGTAGATCCTGTGGTCACGACCACTATAGTCAAAGGAGCCGAGCCATCCTGGGCCAGAGGACTCGGCCCCGCAGCTCTTGCGGCAGCCTTCGCCGGAGAGACGCGGGTCACTCGGCGAGGGGAAGCGTCCTGCATCGACACGTCAACGCTCGGCGTTTTCTCCCTGATGGCCTCCGGATTGGACGGGTCAACCCTCTCGTTGTCATCTAGCTGAATGATCTCGAGTGGGGCTGCGCGGATACGCAAACCAGTAAAATCAGCAGGGTTCAGTCGGAAGAAGTCTAATCATTCCAGTCAGTCGTTGCAAAATACCTTTGGAGGTAGCGACGTCCGCCGCGTCGGCCTCACTCGGGCCCTGCTTACGGGCGTGCGGGTTCGCTGAAGTCTTCGAGGTGTCATTGCTGCCAGGATCAAACAAAACTCAGTCATCAACCGTATCAGCACAAAAAAACAAGCAAAGGATTGATGAAAGAACTCATGTCGAGGCCACAGCCACTGCCACCTTGATCCGAGGCACCACGCCTTCCGAGGTTTAGCGGAGATCTGCTTGGGCAACTTAAGCTACTTCTCAGTCGAGCTCTCAGCCTCGGTAGGAGCACTCTTGGAGCTCCGAGTCATCCTCCCTGAGGCAGTTGGCTATGGAGCCTTGCCCGCCTTGCCACTCGAATTGTGTTGCGCCTTTGTGCGGGGTTCCTTGGGGGCCTCATAAGACGGAGAGGACTCGACCTCCTCTCCATCCTCCGAGCTCTCATCCTCGTCACTCTCCTCTTCGTCATTGTCGTCATCATCATCATCAGACTCTTCCGAGTAGTGGTGCTCAGAGTCACTCACCGCGTGATGTCTACTACACAACTTGTTCTTGTAGACTCGTGTTGGGCCTCCAAGCGCAGAGTTTTGTAGGACAGTAGCAATTTTCCCTCAAGTGGATGACCTAAGGTTTATCAATCCGTGGGAGGTGCAGGATGAAGATGGTCTCTCTCAAACAACCCTGCAACCAAATAACAAAAAGTCTCTTGTGTCCCCAACACACCAAATACAATGGAAATTTGTATAGGTGCACTAGTTTGGCGAAGAGATGGTGATACAAGCGTAGTAATGATAGTAGATATTGATTTTTGTAATAGGAACAATAAAAAACAGCAAGGTAGCAAGTAACAAAAGTGAGCACAAATGGTATTGCAATGCTTGAAAAGGAGGCCTAGGGTATGTACTTTCGCTAGTGCAATCTCTTAACAATGCTAATATAATTGGATCATATAACCATCCCTCAACGTGCAATGAAGAATCACTCCAAAGTTCCTATCTAGCGGAGAACATAAGAAGAAATTGTTTGTAGGGTACGAAACCACCTCAAAGCTATTCTTTCCGATCAATCTATCCTAGAGTTCATACTAAAATAACACCAAGCTATTCTTTCCGATCGATCTAACCAAGAGTTCATACTAAAATAACACCATCTGATACACATCAACCAACTCTAATGTAACCTAGATACTCCAATGTCACCGCGAGTATCCGTGAGTTGATTATGCGATATGCATCAAACAATTTCAGATTCATAATACTCAATCCAACACAAAGAACCTCAAAGAGTGCCCCAAGATTTCTACCATAGAAACAAGGATGAAAACATGCATCAACCCCTATGCATAGATTACCCCAATGTCACCTCGAGAATCCGCGAGTTGAGTGCCAAGACATAGATCAAGTGCTCTCAAATCCATAAAAGTATTCAATTCGATAAAATGAAATCTCAAAGGGAAAACTCAATTCATCACAACAAGATAGAGAGGGGAAAACACCATATGATCCAACTATATTAACAAAGCCCGCGATACATCAAGATCGTGCCATCTCAAGAACACGAGAGAGAGAGAGAGATTAAACACATAGCTACTGATACAAACCCTCAGCCCGAGGGTGGACTACTCCCTCCTCGTCATGGTGGCTGCTAGGATGATGATGATGGCCATCGGTGATGATTTCCCCCTCCGGCAGGGTGCCGAAACAGGGTCTAGATTTGTTTTTCATGGCTATAGAGGCTTGCGGTGGCGGAACTTCTGATCTAGGGTTATTTCTGATGGTTTCTCTATTTATAGGATTTTTCGGCGTTGGAATCACACGAAGATGGGCCTCGAGGTGAGCACAACCCATCTGGGCAAGCCAGGCCCCTCTGGCGCGCCCTGGTGGGTTGTGCCCTCCTCATGGCTCTTCTGGCCCTCCCACGAAGCTTCTAGTGCCTCTTTTGTTCCAAAAAAAATCATCAAAAAGTTTCGTTGCATTTGGAGAACTTTTATTTCTGCACAAAAAACAACACCACGGTAGTTCTGCTGAAAACAGCGTCAGTCCAGATTAGTTCCATGCAAATCATACCAAAACCATATAAAATTGTTGTAAACATGGCATGAATACTTCATAAATTAAAGATACAATGGAGACGTATCACCGCGTCCTCAGACGACCAGTCAACAGCTGGAATGTTGGAGATCAGGTTCTGGAATTCCTAAAGAGCAAACACATCAAGACACCGGAATCAGATAAACAAAAAACAACGTACCAACGAGTCAACTGGGTAGAAGTACTTTACCTCAATAGTCGGCGGGAGATCTTTGGAATAGGCCGGCACCAGCCTGGCTCCCCACGGATTGTCTCGAGCGCAAGTGATGGCCTTGATCTTGGCCCCCACATCCTTCTCGGTGAGCTCCTCCGGGTGCACTCGGGTAGGGTCATTCGGCCCCTCGTACAACCACATGGGGTGGGCCCTGGCCTGCAGCGGCTGAATCCGCCGGGTTAGAAAGGTCTCTAGCAGATCCGTGTTGTTCACGCTGGCGTTTACGATTCCCACCAAGGCGATGGCCAAGATGCCGGCCGCCGTCTTCTCCTCCCTCAGCACCGAAAGAGACCCTGGGGCCCTCACCCTCTCTGCCAAATACGGTGGGAGGCCCGACTAGTTAGGGGCACTGGGAATGTCCTTGCAGTAAAACCATGTTCCCTGCCAACCCTTGATGGATTTGGGAAAACTCATCTTCAGGAAGGCGCTCCCTCCCCGGACTTGGATGCCCAAGCCCCCGCATAGCTGGGTGACATGGGTCTTCGTGCAGGATGACGAGTCCTTATTGACGGACATCGACTGACAAGTGAAGATGTGCTTGAAGAGACCCCAGTGGGGGTGGTAGCCCCAGAAGTTCTCGCAAAGGGAAACGAAAGCTGAAAGATAGATGATGGCGTTGGGAGGGAGTTGGTGGAGTTACGCACCGAAATATTCGAGAAACACTCGGAAAAAGGGATGGGGAGGCATGGAGAAGCCCCGCACGATGTGGGTGATGAGCAGGACGTGCTCATCCTCTTGCGGCACCGGCTTGAACTCGCCCGCACCCGGGCGACACCACCCATCGCGCGGGATGAGTCCTTCCTCTGCGAGCTCCTCCAGCCGATAAGCCGAGACGCGCGACGGGATCCAATCCCCGGATGCACCTCCGGCCGCCGCACCGGAGCCGGAAGAGGAGGCCTTTCCATCCTTCTTCACCTTCTTTGCCTTGGCTGTAGAGCCCTTCACCATCGCTGCACGCTCGAGTGGAGGAGAGGAGCGAAGGAAACGGGGCAGGAGAAAGGGGATCTGAGGCTCCGACCCCCGCCTCCAAATCTTTTATATCGCCGGGCGAATCTTGAGCCGGATCTCCCGCCACAGATCTTTGGATCAACGGCCCACGCGACGGGGCTTCGCGCAGAGCTAGCGCGACACATGACGAATGTTGTGCATGAGAATCGAGGAGCTACGCCCCCACTTTCGCCACTAAGGCACGACATTACCGCTTCTGTGCGCGCACGCACAAATTCAAAATCCCGCAGTTTTCGGGCCAGATCAATCTAATTGGTTACCCGCAACCCCCTTCCTAAAGGGCACATGTTAGTCCGACTGACCACCCGCAGCGGGGACCCGTGCACTCGGCCACGTTAAACACCCGACTAAAATCTTCTTCGGGATCGTTATGTGACGAGCTTGACGCCCCTCCGCGGGTTCACTTGGCCCTCTCAATAGGCTCCAAGGCGCATGACTCATAAACCTGGACTCATAGAAGGCCTGCGCTTGCGTTCCCCTGGGATAAGGAGTGGCGTCTCTACGGTGAGTCAGACAATGCGCCGGCGTCGCCACTCGAGTTGTGATGGCATGCCCTCACTCGGGCCCCTAGTCTATCTCCTCCGAGAGACAAAACGAATACCACCGGGTTTTTTCTCGACGATTAAATACACCCAGTCATCTGGGTAAACCTATAGGCTAGAATTCGTTGTGTTTTCGTCTAAAGAACAACAAGCCATGACTCGGAAACATATTCCAAATGCTCCCGCGGCACTCGGATTCAACCGAAGGCTCGGTTTGTTTGTTCTACGAATCACAACTGATTCGGGGGCTAATGATGTGGTCACCTATTACAGGTAGGGTTAAGGACCCATCATTCGGGACCCACATGGGGCCCATCACCACCATAGGTAGGTCCCTGGACCAAACCAGCATTCGGATACTTACATCAAGAAATCCACTCGAACAGCTCGACAGCACTCAGACGACCACCCGCCACTCGACAGACGGATCATCACTCGGACCAAGAAGTCAAGCAGGCGGCGTTGGAGCTGCAACATTCGAGGAATCCTAAGTCATCCACTAAATAGAGTCATGGCTACCATTAAATGTAACTGCCGTAGTAGAGGCTCATTATACTAGTAACTGACCCATTCAGTGTCATTAAATGCCCAAACGGAGTGGAGGACGTGGGACTGTAGCGCACTCTATATAAGCCGCACCCCCCTCCATAGCCGAGCACGAGCAATCCTTGTAACCATATCCATCAAAATGAAAGAAAGCCCCAGGGCACGAGATGTCGGGCTTTTACCTCCGCTGAGAGGGGCCTGAACTTGTTAAACACCGAGTGTTACACCTGCACCGTAGCTAGGTTCTGCCCCCTTATTCATACCCCTAGCACTCATTGTCAAGACCGTAACCCCGACAGGTAGGTCTATTGGGATGACCTTGGGATGCTCCGCATCATCTCCCCCCCCCCTTGAAAGAGCCAACCTCAGATCGAAATCCTCATCACCATGGAAGGGAGATAGGTTCATGACGTTGAAGATGTCACTCACGTTGTACTTGTTGCATGGGATGTCAATCTTGTAGGCATTGTTGTTATATCGTGCTAGCACCTTGAAGGGTCCGTCGACTCTAGGAAGTAGCTTGGACTTGCGTTCATTAGGGAAGCGGTCCTTGTGAAGGTGAAACCACAAAAGATCTCCAATGTTGACTATCATGGGTTGCTTGTTGATTTTGAGCTTGCTCGCGAGTTGTTGTACTTAGCGCTCGATTGTTTGCCTTGTATCTTCATGCATCTTCTTGAGATAGCTTGCTCGCGCACTTGCGTCCATGTTGATGCGCTCTTGTAGAGGTAGTAGTAGAATGTCCAATGGGGACAATGGATTGAATCCATAGAATACCTCAAAGGAGGACTTGCCGATAGTAGAGTGTCTTGCTCGATTGTAGGCGTACTCGGCAATTGGCAAGCATTCCTCCCACTCCTTGATGTTCTTCTTGATCAAGACTCGAAGAAATGTAGATAGTGTTCAGTTGGAGACCTCCATTTGGCCGTCAGTTTGCGGATGATATGCCGATGAGAAGAGTAGACTGATTCTGAGCTTGGCACATAGGGTCTTCCAAAAGTAGCTAAGGAACTTGACATCGCGGTCCAACACAATAGTCTTGGGCACTCCATGTAGATGGAAAATTTCCCTACAAAAGAGATTTGCAACATGTGAAGCATCGTCTATCTTGTTGCATGGAATAAAGTGTGCCATCTTAGAGAAACGGTCCGCAACAACGAAACCGAATCTTTTCCATTTTGAGTTCTTGGTAAACCAAGCACAAAGTCCATACTAATATCTTCCCATGGGTGACACGGAATAGGAAGTGGCATATAGAGATCATGGGATTGAGCTTTAGACTTAGCTTTGTAGCATGTAGAGCATCGGTTGGTGTAGCGAGAGACGCCCCGAAACATCTTGGGCCAAAAGTAGTTCTTGGAGAGTGTAGCGAATGTATTGTCGCGTCCAAAGTGTCCCATAAGTCCTCCGCCATGAGCCTCTTGCAAAATCAACAAACAAAGAGAAGACTCGGGTATGCAAAGCTTGTTAGCTCTCATTACATTACCATCCTTGATACAATATCGCTCCCAAGTGTTATACGTTAGACATTTTGCATAAGGAATGTCAAATGAAACAACATGCGCATATAAGTCTTTGATGTGCACAAATCCTATGACATTCAATTCAAGTTGAGTCACAAGCATGCATTTGCGGGAAAGAGCGTCCACCACGAAATTTTCCTTACCTTTGATGTACTTGATCACATAAGGAAAAGACTCAATGAACTCACTCCATTTGGCATGTCGCTTATTCAATTTCATTTGACCCTTAAGATATTTAAGCGTTTCATGATCCGTACGAAGAACAAATTCATGAGGGCGTAGATAATGTTCCCAAACATGCAAGACTCTCACCAAAGCATACAATGCTTTGTCATATATGGGGTAGTTAAGTTGCGCTCTGAATTTTTTTCCGCTAAAGTAAGCAATGGGTCGCTTCTCTGGCATCCACATGCCACGTATGCCCTTACCACTAGCGTCACAATTCACTTCAAAAGGTTTATCAAAATTAGGTAATGGAGCCTGTGTAAACAAGTTCTTAAGCTCCTCAAATGCGGTAGCTTGAGAGGGTCCCCAAACAAAGGGTGCATTCTTCTTGATCAAAGCATGTAATGGTGATGCAATGGTGCTAAAGTCCTTAACAAAGCTACGATAGAAACCGTCTAATCCAAGGAAGTTACGCACTTATTGCAAGTTGGTTGGTTGGTTGGTTGTGGACAAGTTTTAATAGCATCAATTTTAGCTTCATCTATATGAAAACCCTTAGAAGACACAACAAAGCCGAAGAAAACAAGCTTGTCAACACTAAAAGTTCATTTCTCCATGCTAGCATAAAGGTGCTCATTTTAAGGGTCTGCAAAATGTCCCTAAGATGGGTGAAATGATCTTCTACAGATTCGCTAAACACAAGTATATCATCAAAGTAGACCACAACACATATGCCAATGTATTTGCGAAGAACATATGCATCACACGCATGAAAGTACTAGGTGCTTCGGATAAGCCCATAGGCATGACTAACCACTCATACAAGCCAAACTTGGTTTTCAAAGAAGTTTTTCATTCATCACCCTCTTGAATGCGAATTTGGTAATAGCCACTTTTAAGATCAATTTTTGAGAAAATGGCGGCTTTGGTAAGCTCATCTAACATATCATCAAGGTGTGGAATGGGATGGCTATAGTGAATGGTGATAGCATTTATGGGATGGCAATCAGAACACATGTAAAAACTACCATCCCATTTAGCCACAAGAATAACCGGGACATCACAAGGACTTAAGCTTTCTCGTGCATGCCTACTGTCAATGAAGTGTTGTACTTTCCTTTGTATTTCCTTGGTTTCTTGGGGGTTGACGCGGTATGGTGCCTTGTTCGGCAGGAGTGCGCCAGGGATGAGGTCAATGCAGTGTTCGATGCCACAAAGTGGAGGTAGTCCAGGAGGTAGTTCATCGGGAAACACGTCCACAAACTCCTGCAATAGATTAGACAACACTAAAGGTACATGGTGAGAGGTGTTAATTCTTGCCGCTTCATCTTTGCACACTAGGACATAGTGTAGAACACTTGATGGGCTCTCACGCACATCTCTCATATCTCTTTTTGTGGCCAAAAGCACTAAGTTTTTCTTGTCGCTCATCATGGAGGCAGTCAATTTTGGCTTGTGGCGCTCACTCTCTTTTTGGTGGCTCACTCTCTCACTATTCTCATCATCATTGGTGGATGCTTGCTTGTCGACTATCACTTGACTTGGAGACATAGGTCATAGCATGTACTCCTTTCCCTTCATCTTGAAGCTATAGTGATTAGTTCGCCCTTGTGGATGACGTCGCGGTCAAATTGCCAAGGTCATCCAAGTAGGAGGTGGCAAATGGACATGGCAACCACATGACACTCCAATGTGTGTTTGTATGCTCCAATCTTGAAGGAGATTTGAACGGTGTGCTCCACTTGAATGGTGCTGGAGTTGCTAAGCCACTGGACCATGTAAGGACGAGGATGCTTCATCTTTACCAATTGTATCTTGGAACATAGTTCTTCGCTTGCCAAATTGTGGCAACTTCCTCCGTCGATGATGACCTTCATGGAACGTCCATTGATACCCGCTTTGGTGTGGAATATTTGGAAACATTGGTCTTCGTTTTGTTGGTATTGAAGTGTCAAGACCTTGGAGACAACAAGAGCGGGGCTCGAATCATTATCACAAAAGAATTGATCATCTTCCTCTTCATTCACTCACCGGTGCATGGCCACGTACTCAAGTGCTTCCATTTCTTCCTCACTCATGGAGTCATAGGTGCCGTCTTTGTTGGCGATCATGG
The DNA here is from genome assembly GCA_011799875.1 of Thinopyrum elongatum. Taxonomy (NCBI): domain Eukaryota; kingdom Viridiplantae; phylum Streptophyta; class Magnoliopsida; order Poales; family Poaceae; genus Thinopyrum; species Thinopyrum elongatum. The sequence continues at coordinate 335,334,466 of CM022300.1, forward strand.
TGTGCTGAGTGGGGCACTCAAATGTCTTGTAGCCTCGGCCTTGACATGTGAAGCATTTGATGGCACTCGTCTTGATGGTCTCATTCGTTGGAGTAGATGATGATGAAGCTCTCGACTTGAAGTTGCTTGTAGTAGGAGGATGACTTCAAGATGCCAAAGTTTTCTTGTAACTTGACTTGTCGCCGTTGCTTGTTGTAGGTTTCATTGAGGTAGAAGGCATCGTAGTTGTGGAAGCTTGATTGTATGAACCATAGGTCTTGGAAGAGTACTTGGCATACTTTTAATCATCTTGCACTTTGTCACTCCGCCTTGGTAGCTTGGTGCACAAGCTCGAGGAGGTTCGTGTATGGTTGGAAATCCGCAATCTTCTTGATTGGATGGTTGAGTCCATTCAAGAATCGTGCCATAGTTTCTTCCTCATCTTCCATGTGGCTCGGATCATTGCATTCTCTATTTCCTTGTAATACTCTTCAACGGACTTGCTGCCTTGCTTGAGTAGTTGCAACTTCTTGAAGCGATCTCGACTATAGTGTGTAGGCACAAAGCATGCCCTCATGGCCTCCTTCATTTCATTCCATGTAGTGATAGGTGGGTCGCCCTTGGCTTGGGGCCACTCAATGACTTGCTCCCACCAAATGAGGACATAGTCTTGGAACTCAAATGAGGCCATAGCGATTTTCTTCTCTTTGTCATAATTGTGAAGATGAAATATCTTGTCGACCTTCAATGCCCATGAAAGGTAGTCTTCGGGTTCCTTGCTTCCAGAGAACTTAGGCACGGTGAACTTGAGCTTGCCGTAGCGTTGTTCTTCAATGCGTGCGGGTTGATGGTGATGATGCTCTTGCCGTGGTGGAGGGTCTTCAACCGCTTGTTCCTGGTGCTCCGCTTGATTAGCTTGACGGTGAGGGCGTGGAATTCTTGCACTGCTACTCATCTCGTGACTCTCCTCAAGGTGTGTGGCTTCTTCTTGTCGCTCTCATCGGAGGGCCTCTTCTTGTAGATGTACTTGGCGATTGTGCTATCATACGTTATTAGTTGCTTCATGTAGAGCATGTTGTGCTTCAAGGGCTTGTTCCTCACGGTGTTGTTGCTCTTGTCGAAGGGCATCGCCATCTTGGTTTGCTTGGTGATCTTACCTATAGGAGCTTGCTCTTGTTCCATGGGATCATGTGCTCGGCGACGATGTCGTGAATGTTCCCGAAGGTGGTCTTGTAAACCGTTGCCATGAAATGGGTTTTGTGGAGCTTGATGATCTTCATGGTCTTGGCGACGATGCGGACGAGATCGAGGAAGACTTGCATCCAAAGAAGTGTCCGAAGAGTGTCGACTTGACTTGCACCATCTTGATGATGATGACGATGTTGTCAAGGAACAATTGACCATCAAGGCACGTAACTCTTCCATTTGTCATGATAGCTTGTCATCAATGTAGTCCCTTGTGCATTGTTCGGATTGTCGCAAGTCAGTGGTGAGTTGATCAATGCGGTCGCCCAATGCTTCGTTCTCTTGGTGTAAAGCTCTACATGCGCCGAATAGTTGATTCTTGGTGACGTAGTTGTTCGGCTCCTCTTCTTGCTTGATGAAGAGTGGGTTGGTAGAAGTACTTGGCCTATACATCATGTCAAGCAAATATGTGAGTGGAATAAAGCAAAGAACTAGACCGAATGTACCTTATCCGATGTTGAAGATGGATCAAAGATCACCTAATGTAGTATTATGGAAGTAGCACAATTGGTATCGGATCTTGTCGATGCTCACACCTACACAAGTAAGGCTTTTGAAGTAGCTTGGTGAGGATGGTGGCACAAAATTTATGCAATTGTTAGCAAGATTCAATAATGATGAAAGAGATTCACAAATTCGCAAGTGAAACAAGTAGACCAATAACAATATGTGGGACACGGAAACACACACGGATAGATAAATGGGGTCGTGCAACCAAGGAATGAGCTCAAAATGTGCAATCCACGGAAATTTCTCTTGTTGCACAACTTTAGAGAGACGCTAGCACAATTGCTCAATAGGTGGATACGATACTTGTGCATGACCTATGAGAGACAAAATGTATCGACTTTCTATCCCAAGTATGCTATGTATGTATGGCTCCCGGTGAGTCTCGCACAATGATCCAAGATGATCAAGTATGACAAGTTGATATGCAATGTGGCGATGCTATTGCTATTGCTTACAAGCTCTTTGTTTTCTCTTTGCTTAAAATCTTTTCTCTCTTTTGATATTTTCCTTTGGCCACTTATGCGAAATTTTCAAACCAAGGTAGCAATGATGTATATGAGGGAACAATTGATAATACAAGAGATGATACGATGATATCTGCATGCTGTGATAGCTATGCGGAACATGTATCACTAAAGTGCACAAGTAACATTGCCCGACAATACTCAAATGGCTAGTCTCGATAGGAAAGTGACGCAAAATGGACTCGGGGTTAACAATGCAAGGGCAAGGGAGAATATACGATGATGTCCTTGAGGTTACCGCCCTTGCTTATGGTTGATGGTGTCACAAATGTGAAGTGGTTGTTGTCAATGACGAATACGTGGCAAAGATGAGCGGTGGTGATGTCGGTGTTGAATCGTCCCTAAGTAGCCGAAACACGTTAGGAAATGGAAAATCGCAATTCGAAATCTCAAAGAAAATGTCAAATGTTGATAGCGGAAAGCGGTGGTATGACAAGGTATGTCAATGGGTTTGCGGAAGTGGAATGGTGGTGGTCGAAGTTGGCTATGCTAAAATATGGCGGTGGCTGAAAATTTCAGGCGAAATGCAGTTTTGTCAATGGAAGTCGGATGATCCGGATGGGGGTCCAGCTGATCCGAGCTGGTCCGGATGATCCGGGACTCGGTTCGGATGATGCAGGTAGGTCAACTAGCTCGGCCTAGGGCTCGGGATGAACACAAAAATGGTGGAGAAAAAGAAAAATGGTGGAGATTTTGGTGGATTTCATGGTGGGGAATAGTTAGATCCACTTGCAATACAACGAATCCATGAATCAAATGCAACAAAACAACATCAAACCAACAAATCACAAATTTTTTGGTATGGCTATTTTTGTGGGGATTTTCAAAATTGGACAAAAAACACACAAAATTAGGCTAGAAAGTGGGGGGTAGGGACTCCAAATTCGTGATCAACCATGGCTCATGATACCAAGATGATGTAGGTTGGAACCCTAATGGCCGATCTTTCACGAAATGGATGGGATTTCCCGAAGAACACGAAGAACACAAGAGAGGAAAACACACAAATCAACTAGATCCAATCATACATGTGCTAAATCCACATATACAAAGGGGAGATACAAGATCCAAAGTCAACAAAGGGGGATACAAAAGAGGAAACTAGTTCATTCCAATCCTTGAAGGAAAGAGGTCCTGAGTGCTTGGAGGATCTTCCCACAAGGGGGTCTTGAATCCACTTGGGGGATCTTCTCCTAGGAGGTCTTAGTCACCATAGGAGTAGGGATAAGTGGATGAGCAAAGCTCTATCTCAATCTTGAGATATCACAATGCTAACCCTAAAACATGGGCGAAGTTGGAGTATATATAGTCTAGGGGAAGGTAGAGTTACATGGGCTTAGGCCCAAGTCACACACGCAGACATGGTCCGGATGATCCAAATGTAGGTCCGGATGATCCGGGCTTCGTGGGTCCGGATGATCCGGGCGACCGTTCGGATGCGTCATAGCAGCTGCAGGGGGTCCGGATGTCTGGGACCTAGTCCGGATGTCCGGGCTGGTCCAGATGATCCGGCTTCGTCGAGGGGGCTGTTGTCCTCTGGGTGCGCGATAGCCGGATCATCCGAGGGTAGGTCCGGATCATCCGGGCTTGGTCCGGATCATGTGGGACGTGGTCTGGATCATCCGGGCAGCCTCTGACTTGCTCGTTTTCTTCTCCGTCTTCACGTTCTTCTTCCTCCTTCATTCGGCCTTGCTCCTTAGCTTCTCCATGGCTAGTTCCTTGGTACCTGAGTATGCAAAGTGTCTCCGCTTGAGGTAGTAGCCATGTCTCGTGTGATTCGAAAGCGAATTGCGAGAGGAGAGATGTCACCTTGGTCTCGAGAGCTCTTGCACGTGCATGTGTCATCGGTCCACTTGGCACTTGGGGAGATGAAGGTAGGTCCATGGGGATGACCTTGGGATGCTCCACATCAATGTGCCCACTCAATCTCTCAAAACTGCTCATAGGTGATGCGGAGCATCCTATGATCATCCCCATGTACACTACAACTACTCCCCAAGCCCCAAGTGGACGTACGATGATAGCTCGAACATGTACCATTGGACACAAAGTGATCTTGCTCCTAAGTGTTTCCCCTTTCCAGTCAAGTGAGACATTGTTACTACCTAAGAGAAAGACACTATGTGTGCTCAGGAACCGAGGAGACGACCATGGAGGAGCTCCGAAGATAGGACAAGCCACCACTGATGTGGATCAAGAAGTGCCTCAAGTGGAGTCATTGCCAAGTTATACGTCTCTGTCGTATCTATAATTTTTGATTGTTTCATGCCAATATTCTACAACTTTCATATACTTTTGGCAAAATTTTATATTATTTTGGGGACTAACATATTGATCCAGTGCCCAGTGCCAGTTCCTGTTTGTTGCATGTTTTTTGTTTCACAGAATATCCAGATCAAACGAAGTCCAAACGCGATAAAAATTTACAGAGATTTATTTTGGAATATATGTGATTTTTGGGAAAAAGAATCAGCGTGAGACGATGCTCGAGGGGCCCACAAGCTCAGACGGCAAGCCTCCTACCCTTGGCGCGCTGGGCAATCAACATGACGACAATCTACACCAACAACTTCGCCGCCTCATCACCAACTCCCCCCTCTATGTAGTAGTGTAACACCTCTTCTCCCCTTTGTAATCTCTACTTAAACATGGTGCCTAATGCTACATATTATTATCCAATGACGTGTTGCCATCCTATGATGTTTGTTACTGAAACACAAACCCGAGTAAGGGGGTTGTTGCGTATGGGAGTAAAGAGGACTTGTTACTTAATGTATGGTTGGGTTTTACCTTAATGATCTTTAGTAGTTGCGGATGCTTGCTAGAGTTCCAATCATAAGTGCATATGATCCAAGTACGGAAAGTATGTTAGCTCATGCCTCTCCCTCATATAGAATTGCAATAATCATTATCGGCCTAGTTATCGATTGCCTAGGGACAAATCCTTCTATTGTGGTACAAAAAGCTTTCTACTAAACAATTAACTTATATTATCTCGCAAAGTACTTCTAGCTTTACTCTTGCAAAGTAGTTCTAGCATTACCCATACAAAGTACTTCTAGTTTCATACTTGTTCTAGGTAAAGCAAACATTAAGTGTGCATAGAGTTGTATCGGTGGTCGATAGAACTTGAAGGGAATATTAATTCTACCGTTAGCTCCTCGTTGGGTTCGACACTCTTACTTATCGAAAGAGGATACAATTGATCCCCTATACTTGTGGGTTATCAAGACATTTTTCTGGCGCCGTTGCTGGGGAGCAATAACGTGGGGTGAATATTCTTGTGTGTGCTTGTTTGCTTTATCACTAAGTAGTTTTTATTTTCTGTTCTAAGTTGTTTTCTATCTTTAGTTATGGATATGGAACACGAAATACCAAAAAATAGTTGTACTCGCTACTCATGGAGATGAGGAACCTCCTAAAACCCTCGATGCTGATTATGTGGAAAACATTAAATACTACTTTGATAATCCTGATAAATCTCCATTCAACTTGATAATGGGAGATACCTTGGATCACTTGGAATACTTTAGGGAATATCGCTTGTCTCAAGAAGGGGAACACTTATGGGCTCAAATTAAAATGTTGCGTTGGTATGCTTGGAATTTATGCTTGAGATATGATTATACTTGTTGCTCGAAGATGGAGGCTCCACACCTCCCCTTTTAGTGTGAATTTAGTGAATGAAACCTTAGCTTCTTATGCTAATGGTGTATATGACTACTATGATGTGGAACAAATAGAAGAATTTGTTGCTTTTAAGGGTTCTTATGAAATTGAAGCTTTGTTTGAAAAGTATGAAGATTGTGATGACGCTCTTTACAGATCTGAAAATTATGCTATACTTAAATATTGCTATGAGAATTATGAATAAAATGCCTATATTAACGAGTTTATTGAGAAAGTCTCCACTGTCCAAGAAGAGACTAATATTTTCCAGGCTCCTATGGAAGAAGGAATTGATGACACTGTGAGCTCACTAGATGAAAAATATGTGGAGGAGAGCGAAGAACAAAAGGAGGAAGAGAGGATTAGCTACATGTGCCCACCTTCTAATGAGAGTAACTCTTCAACTCATACATTGTTGAATTTCCCTTCATGCTTAACGAAGGATGAATGCTATGATCCCTTGGATTCATTTGAAATATCCCTTTTTGATGAAATTGTTTGCGCTTATTAAGGATTATATTGATGGGTTGCGTTTTACTATTGAACATGATGATTTTGATGAATATAATATGCATGTGCTTGCTGCTCTTACTTGCAATTATTATGAGAGAGGAACTACATCTCCACCTCTCTATGTTTGCAATGCGATAAAATTGCAAGAAAATGACTATATTATGCATTGACCTTTACTTTGTGTGCATGAATTGTTCTTTTATGACATGACGATGCATAGGAGGAGAGTTAGACTCCGTTTTCATGTGATATATGTTGCTTTGTGCTCACTACTAAATTATAAATCATAGTTAATTAAAATTGGCTTTGATATACGTTGGGATCTGGGTGGATCAATTACTTCAACACTATATGCCTAGCTTCATGGCTTTAAAAAAGTGCTACCTGGAAGACAACCCAGAAGTTTTAGAGAGACATTTTATTCTGTTGTGTGCTTTTAAAAAGTAAAAAAAATATAGAGGAGAACCTAAAACTTTTTCAAAAATAAAAGTGAAAGTGAGAAAAACGAACACCCTTGAAGTGGGGTATATCCTTGAACTTTGTTCATGCCCATAGAAACTTTGTGCATCTTGAATTACATAAACTTTTCAACAAAAATAATTATCCCCTTGTAAAAATCCATTGTATTATAAAAATAATGTGCCAAGATTTACCTTTAGGATGTTTAAATTGCTTGTTTGGTGTGTGCAATGCAAAAACAGAAACTTTTGCTATTGTGCGTGAATTTTCAGAATTTACTTGAACGTGAAAAAATTCTAAAATTTTTACATAGTCCTTCTATGCAAAAAATTTATATGTCCTAATTTTTCAGAATTTTTTGAGTTATAGAAGTATATGTACTATCTGCATCTTTACAGACTGTCCTGTTTTTCACAGATTGCTGTTATAGTTTCGTTATTTGCTTATGTTTGAAATCATGTTGAGCCCCCTTGACTTGGGAGCCATAGAATTGTGATAGAATATAGTGAGTAATGTTTGATTATAATTATATAATAATGTTACAGTAGGACATGATGGGATTTGATGTTATATATACTAACCCTGCTAATAAAAAGTTTGGTTAAGCTTTGTGTGGATGAAGTGTTCGAAGATCGAGGAGCTATCGATGTGAGGAGAATAAGGAGAGGCAAGAGTTCAAGCTTGGGGATGCGCAAGGCACCCCAAGTAAATATTCAAGGAGACTCAAGCATCTAAGTTTGGGGATGCCCCAGAAGGCATCCCATATTTCTTCGACAATTATCGGTATATCTCGGTTTTTTTTTGTTCACATGATATGCGTAAATTTTTGGAGCGTCGTGTGCTTTTTCTTTTTCTTTTAATATTTCACCATACTAGTATGAGATAGTCCTTGGTTGATTTATAGAATGCTCTTTGCACTTCACTTATATCTTTTGAGTATGGCTTTATAGAATGCTTCATGTGCTTCACTTATATCATTTGAAGTTTGGATGCCTGTTTCTCTACATATAGAAAACCATTATTTGTCTAATGCTCTTTTGCTTCACTTATATTTGTTGGAGTGTGGTATTTTGTAGAAAGAATTAAACTCTCATGCTTCACTTATATCCATTTAGAGAGTCAACAGGAATTGGTCATTCACATGGTTAGTCATAAAACCCTACATAAAACTTGTAAATCACTGAATATGATATGTTTGATTCCTTGCAAATGTTTTGCGATATTAAGATGGTGATATGTGGGATGTACTAGTGAATGATTGTTGTTTAGTAAGAATATTGGTATTAAGGTTTGTGATTCCCGAAGCATGCACGTATATTCTTTAGCTATGCTAACAAGTTGGAGCATGATTTATTATTGAGTGTCTTCCTTTGCATGGAGGTCGGGGGTGCGCGATGGTTAACTCCTACTAACCTCCCTTGATGTGGAGCATCCTACGGTGTCACACCCTGTGTTTTGCCTCTCATGACTAAGTTAATAAAGCTAAAAAATTAGGGCCAACAAAAACTTTTTATGTGCTTGTGATGCTTGACTTGTTTGTTATTTGCTTGCTTGCTTGAGTGTGCTCTAAATTCATAAAATTCCCCCCACTCTCAAAACTCATCTCCCTACTCCAAAAAATTCCCAATGATCATACCATGTGTATAGGACATAAAAGTATTTTTTTACAAAAATAATTTGGCCAAAAAGTATTTTCTAAATTAGGTTTTCCAAAAAACCCTGAGTTAAGGCTTGAACTACAAGTACTTAATTTAGGTTGATAAAAATCTTTTAAAAATTATATTTGAATCCTATTAGACATAGTACTCCCCAAAGCCACAAAAATATTATTTTAAAAGTTATTTTGCTATTTTATTTAAAGGTTTTTCTTGAGGCTAGAAATGGTATTTTATAGGTTAAAATTATTTTTATACTTCACAAATATTTGTGAAAATTTAGGGAAGATCAGAGGACATATATTGTCCATATATATGAGTTTCAACACATGGTCATGTTCAAAATACTGGACAAATCCCTAAAAAAAACCTTTCTGGATATTTCAAGCTTTTGAAATATTTACAAAGAAATATTCTTCTTCAAATCCAATAAAATTCTATCAAGTCACAAACTCCCTAGTTGATGATCTTGCCAAGTCTCATGACATGGAGAACAAGATAACCTCACCAAAGCCCCTCAAAACCCTCCATGCTGATTTCCATGTTTGAAAAACTTTGCACTGTCAAGTTTCACCAAATGTGCTCAAACTAGGTACACATGCTCACATTTCCTATTCTTTCACCTAGACCAAGTGGTTCAAGAAGGAGAACTAGATAGCTTGGTCAAATCTTGCCGAAACCATTTCCGCCCAGTTCTAGGGTTAGAAATGATTGCATTGTCAAGTTTGTCCATTTGAGCTAAGATTTTTATAGCAAGCCTATTTCGCCTTCCGGCATATTCCTGTTAATTTTCAGATCAATTGGATTCTTCTAGATAGCCCGAACCCAACAAAAACACCTTTTGATGAATTTCTAAAGTTACTGTTTTGACCCCTTCCACTATTCTCCTTGAGCCAAGATTTTTACCAGAGTTGCTCCTGGTCACCTTCTACCTCAAGTAAGTTTTGCTTGCCCATAGCTCAATTATTGGTCAGTGAAAACCCCTCACTTTCTCTCTCTGGACAGCCCCTGTTTCTCTCTCTTTCAACCCCTCTCTCACCATAGTGGTTGCCCAGGGCATCCAAGGCCACCCACACCTTGTTTACACACCCCTTGAACCCGTAGACACTAGTGGGCACGCCCCTGCCCCTTTAGACAAAGCCATGCCGGCCACTGGCATGCTTTGGAGCGCGGTACAATGCACCAAGGCACTGTAGCCGCCCTCTGCCCAATGCCCAATGCCCTATGCCTCTCGGCGTCCGCAGCATGCTAGCTCGTCGGCCCCCTCCTACCTCCCTCTCACCTGCCCCTCCTGCGCATGCCTGAGCACCGCCCGAGCTCCACGACTCCCTGCCTGCTCATGGGCCCGCCTCGAGCTCGCTCCACTCCCCCTTTCTCTCCCCCGTGCCCTACACCACCCCCGCGAGCACCGCAGAAAGCTCTAGGCCCTCTCTCTTGACCACCCGAGACAATCCCGCGGACGACAGTGAGCCCCGTCCACGGTGAGCCACTGCCCTTCCTATTTAGGGCCACCCGAGCCCCTCACTCGATGCCATCCACTCCCTCTCTCTCCTAATCGCCCTCTTGCACCACTAGTTCCTCTCCAGAGCCGCTCAAGCTCGAGCCCCGCCGCCTCTATCGTCCGGTGATCTCGCGGTACAGGCCTTCCCCGCCTCTGTTCTCTTCAGATCTGGATCCACCGCACCTCCCTGACCACTTCCCCTCTATTTCCCCTTTCGATTGCAGCCAAAACCGATTGGAGCAAGCACCTCCCAAAGCCTCGCCGCCGGCTTCCTCATCGTCGGCAAACCCCTGCACCCCGGCGACCAACTCCACCTCCACCCGAACGGCGACTCCACCCTGAGCACGTCGGTACCGTCAAATCGCCTCGCCGTCGAACACAGTGCCACTCATTAGCTCGCCGCCCTCTCTGGCCGGAGGTAGACGACGACAGCCATGGGGCCCGTCGGTCAGCCTCACACCCTAATGGGCGGGGCCCACCCATCAGGTTTAAAAACCCACGCGAGTGCATACCGGTTCGCTGCGTCGGCTGTAGGCGTATTCTGCCTTTACGCCTTCGACGTGGCTGGCTCGCGCGGGTTAAATCCCTTCTGGGCCGGCTCGGCTGGCGCTGTTTTGGCCCAGACACACAGTGCCCTTTTTCTTTTTCTATTTTTCAGGGTCTTGCAAAAATTCCACAAAATTAAATACTTCTCCAAATGCAATGATTCAACTTCCAATATTCCTCTAAAAATCCAACCTATTTGATTATGCCACTTTTGCACCATTTGGAAAATATTTTATGTAAAACCTTTTTTAAAGCACTTTAAACCACTGTTAAAATGCTTTTCTCTATTTTTAACACTCCAAATCCAGAAACTAATAATTATGATATTTTTAGCTTTAGCTCTAGTATTTTACAAAAATGAGTTAACATTTTTATGAGCAATTTTATTTTTCTATTTTTGCTATTTGCCTTATTTTCTGTTATTCTTTTGTGATGATTAGATTCCGTGTTTGACAAAGTTGTTGGAGAGGAGTTGGAGAAGGACTTGAATACTTTGACGATCAAGCCAACCAAGGCAAGCAACCCCTTGACCATGTCTATGAAACCCTTTTTATGCATGTCATATAGCACTTTATTATTGTTGCATCGGAATCATGATGAGATGGTAACCACTTTGGTGGGTTGCCTCCGTTACTTCCTTGTTGATACTTGCATTGTGCATGACCCTACCTTCCTATGAGGGTTATGCGGGTGGGAGTAGATAGGATGCTAAAGTAGTTGCTACGCAAATGGGATGGGTATATGCACGGTGATGGAGATAAAAGTATTCTCAAAGACTTTTCGAAAACCCCGTCGGGTGCCACTAATGCCCGAGGGAGATGTTGAGCTAGGTAACCACTTGATAAAGAAGTGGTGTACCGAGCCAAGTGAGTGTGCTATTTTCAAAAACGGATTGGTTTAAGTTGCGACCGTTACTCCAACCTTACAAGTACCACCACAATACCCCTTATGGGACGGGGCTTTGTTGATTACCTTGGTCGATGCTAGGAGAGAGCCCGCATTACTATTGGCGGGAGAGCATGAGTTACTCTCTCGATACGGGGTCGTGCCTGGTAGGGCGACTATGGCTGTTTTTACAAACACAGGACACACCGTTGTGTCCCCTCTTGGATGGTACGATCTTGAGCGAGTCTCGTGTGATGTACATCATGAGGATATGGGCAAACGAGTGGACTCTTTGTTGGTATTGTCAAGGGAAAGATAATGTTCGGGTGCGTACCTCGGGTACTTGATGTGCCGCGAGGCGTGGATTGATACGAAGGTTCCCCGAGTCTTGTGGGTAAGGTGTGCAACCTCTGCAGAGTGTAAAACTATTCGAATAGCCGTGTCCATGGTCAAAGTTGGATGAACACTCTTGGGCTACGTCCATTGTTTACAAAAACTTGGTGTGTGTGTGTGGGAGAGAGAACTACTTGAGTCGAGTCGAATGACTTGACATGTTTGTTGGTGCAATATCTGCCTACCTATGTTTTGGAGATTATTGACAGAAACAGGTATGGACTGATTTGTTTGCTAGTGCATATAGAGAGAAATAGTCCATACAAAACCAAAGAGAATGTTGTCTCCGGTGCTAAGTTTGAGGAACTTCACCGAAGTATATCTGCGTTGCAGAGAAGAAAGAGCTACATATCTTGAAGACATCTAGTTGAGGAGATTGATGTGAAGAAACTAACCCCACGAAAGTTTACTGCTGAAGTGAAGCATTTTGGTTTGGTGTCGTCTGAAGGATTTGACTGCAGCGAGCGGAAGTCAAAGACAAATTGAAGATGTAGTATTCTTTTCGTTGTTCTTCTTTCGTTCATTTGAGTCATAGGGCCTCCATACTATTAAGAGGGGTATAGGTTCTCGAAGCTTAGTTCCGCTGTGATGCTTAGCCCAAAACCTATGAAAGATGGGAGAGAAATCTCTTTATGCTCCGAATGATTACCTGGCAGTGGTAGATGTTGTTCTTCGTGCTGCAGGAGATATCTTCGGACTAAGGAGTTAGCATTACTTGCCCCGCAAGTAATGTTACCGTTGTGCTCAAGTTTCTGACCGTTGGACTCGTGTCGTTCGGCCATTGGCTGCCCTCGATGTCCAATTTGGTCATTTCCCTTCGGGGAAGGCTGCGGCTATAAATAGCCACCCCACTCCAACATTGTCCGTTGGTTGCTCCGCTTGAGATTTCTGAGAAGATTGATTTGAGCGACCCCTCTCCGAGTGATTTGAGTTTAAGATCCACCGAGAGAAAATCAAGAGCCCAAACTTAGACAGTGGTTTAGCATCATAGTAGTTCTGAGTTAGAGTTCTTGTACCTATTACTCTTGAGAGCTGTGCACTCTCTAGACGGATAGGTTTCCGCTCGAGTGTTGAAGAGTTGTTGTCTTCACCGAGCTAGATCTTCAGCATCCAAGAGTGATTCTGGTTCGCGAAGGTCGACTTAAGGTTTGGAGATCGCCGACAAGGATCTACCACGAGTGAAATCAACTGGAGTCTGATCAGCTTCGAGTTGAAGGAGAATAGGGTGAAGAGAGTTTATCTTCCGTGTTAAGTCACAACCCCTCCAACCAAACGTAGTCCTTTGGCAGAAGCGTGAACTGGTCTACCAAATCTCTCATGTCGCCATCGAGCACCACTGGTTCATTGTACTTTACTGCAATTCCTTCAGCAGTTTTCATTCATGCTCTGTGTCGACAGTTTACCTAATCATTATCATTCATTGTAGTTTTACTTTCTTATCTGTCTCTATGTTATTCACTAGAGTTTATCATCGTATCTCATTTCATTGCATTCTCATCATCCTGTTTAGCTATTCTCATGTCACCTCTGTGTACCCTCTTGCATATCGTTCACCACCCGTATCATGTTGTATCTCATTCCACTGCATCTGTTTGCATGTTGCATTACTCTCATCGTAGTTAAACCTATGATTTCCCATGCTCGTACTATTATCACATCTTTCATCGAGGAATATGCTTCTGAAGATGAAGATTGATTTAGTTCATTTCCACCTTTCTATTATTCCGCTGCGGTGATTGAGATCGGTATCAAAACATTCGAAAGAATTTTTGAATCTCCCATTCACCCCCCCTCTGGTCGATATACTCTCGGTCCTAACAATGTTGATTAAGCTGGAGTTGATCCAAACTCTATTTATGTTGATATCTATAACCTGTTCACATGGATGTCTGAATTCTTATGATGCATGCTTTACAAGTTGTTAGGACATGTCATTGCACTCAAAACTAGCTTTCTGCAAAATTACCTACTTAGTGCTATATCATGCATTGTTGTACCTTGTTCCAAAACATGGGTTGCTTGCGAGTACATTCAAAGTACTCATTGGCTTGCCACTAGTTACTTAATTGCCCAGGCATGGAAGAGCAGGATTATGGTTAAGAATTCCCAGGTGACGAACATGCGAATTAGGACACTTCCCAGTCAGAATGCCTATAGGTTTAAGGCAGATGGCATGGGCCTCCGTTGTCATTCAGGATTTCTGCTGCAAGTTTGTGTTTGATGTATGGCGTACATGGCCCTGTCTATGTAAGACTTGACCATAATGGTCATAATTTGTGTAAGACAGTATGTATGGATGTAAGACTCTTGGTATTCAGCTTCTGTGTGTACAGTGAGCATTGATCTCTGGGATCACTGTACATGTGCATTCGGTGATCACTACTTATGAGTTGGGGTCCCCACAGAGTTGGCATCAGAGCCATCCTGATTGTAGGAAGCCTTAGTTAGCATGGACGTTAGTTAGGACAAGAACTAGTCCCCAGATCCCCCCAAATCACTTGCAAACCTATTACACATCTCTCCTCTTCTAATCTAGCCAACTATAAAAACCTTTCATACTTGCCTTATCCTCTCTTGTCATATTAACCCTTCTCTGACCATCTTGTAGATGGCTGTCGCCCCCATGAGACTCCTCATGACCGGATTTCCACCAATCCTAAGGGACTGCCTCCAACAATGCCACTATCCTTCGGAGCCGATGTACACCCTGCACGAACTGGAAAATGGCGAGTTCGAAATGGAGTTCTACGCCAAGGTGGTTGTACCTGCCAAGACCTCACTCCAGAGTTGGTTCTTTGTTGGACCAACCATGCCAACAAGGGACATGGCCATTCAGCAGGCGGCGTATGAAGCCCTCCTTCGTCTTTGAGACCTCCTCCTGAAAATGAAGGAAGGACAAGCTACCCTCTACCTACCCAGTAAGAGTGGATCAGGAGCCTCTGCTCAAGCAATGATTTCCACAAGAGACTAAGACCCAACCCTCAAGCTCCAGATCCGCTTCGCCCACACGGTCGATTACCTTCTGCGTTACCTTACCGAAGAATTCCTCAAGTCCTGCCAGCATTTCCCTTCACTTCTACACCTCCACTTCCTCGAGAAGAAGAAGGTGGTCGAGCGAGAACAGCAAATCACTGCCCTACAAGTCTACATCGCCAACCAAAAGCAGCAAATTGAGGAGCTTCAGGAAGCCCGCAACCAAACCCCATGCAGGAGGCATAGGAATGGATTTCCATATCCACCTCGTAGAGGACCATTGTTAGGCCACCGATGTCATAACCTAGGGCCGAATAACAACCTTTTATCTCTCGTCACATGTCACGGGTGTGGTGAATTTGGGCATATTGTGAGAAGGTGTCCCAACAAGCAGCCGAGTGTCGCATACCCACTAGCACCACAGGAGAACCTAGAAGCTGAAGACTGATCGCCCTTTTCTCCGAGTGATGAAGCAAGCACGACTACTGAGTCCGAGAACCCCTAGGGTAGGATGAGTCATGTACCCCCTATACTAAGTCGAGTCCGTATGATGGTTCAAATGAAACCATGTTATGTGTTGCTTGTTCTTATCTATTTGTGTTTTGATATAAGTCACACTTTTGCCCTAGGCAACTTGTACGTGACTATATCACCTATCTTATCTTAATGAATGTGTGTGGCCTTTACGACACTTGTTTGATTACACTTGCACTATACCACCCCCTATAGGCACTCCCCTTATGATACTTTTCCCCTCTCACCTATCTCGTCAACTGAAGACCAGCAAGATAGATGCGCTAAGGATTCCACCTCGACCAACAACTGGCACTGAAGACTTTTGCGACAACCTATCAAACTAAGTGCAACCCCGTAGAATTATGCCTCCCCTCAAGATTGAAAACCCTTCCCTAGCCTACTCTAGACCACACAAGTTACCCCAGCTCGAACCCCTAACCATGTTCTTAACCTGCAGATTTGCAAGAGAACCAGTTGGGCTTCGACAACCCTTACTTAGCACTAGGCTCATTATGGAACTAGTGGTCATAGTGAACAAACACATTACCATCTCAAGATAGCACCAGAACTGACGATGCCATAGGGAAGACCGATTTGAGGATATATGAATAAGGGACAAATGACTTGATGAGGCTGTACTAGTGACCTTGAGGAAATATCTGAGACTCTTTGGTGAATTAATGAGGCTTTCATATTGGTAGATGGACTTGGTGTGTCTAGTTAATATAGTAGCATAACTTACTTCTCCCTTGAGTAAATTGGATCTAGTAGGACGACTATGATCTCAAGCTGAGGTCATTGGAGTAAGGAATTGACTTGATCACGTGATATGGATGGTAGATTGGTGATGACTTGGAAGGACAAGTAGGGGATTCTCGTTGGACATGAGATTTAGACTTAAATAGGAGATCCTAATAGGGTGTTGATGACAAGTAAGACTACATGGTTCGGAGTAATTTGGATTTGGTCTGATAATCTCAATTATGATACCATGTTTATCAATGGAAGATAAATTAGGAGAATTGGATTGTTGTTAGAGTTGATTCGAGGATCTATATGCACCTGACATTGGAGTTTACCTGACCATGATAATGGAATTTGTGGATATATATTGATAAGATAGTCCTTTCAAGGATTTGGGGATTTTAGGAACTCCAGAAGATTTGGTGGAACACCATCAATATTGGATTTATTGGAGTAGTGGATCATGCTATGGTTGATGGCATTTGAGGACCACTTGGTTGGATTCGTAGGAAGGAAACAAGATCTTGGATTGGTATAATACGTGTTTCCTTGGCATAGAGATGCAATACCTTAGACCTTGGATCGATTAGCCGAGCACTCGAATTTGTAGTGTTTCATTCAGGCTTAGTAGCTTGTATGCTCCACCCGAGGATTTTTACATAGGGATGCTAGCGAGATGGTTATCGATGACACATGTGATTTTGTTTAGTCCTTCTCTCGAGAATAAGGGAGGTATGAATAGCATCAATGAGGTTTGGAGATGAATTATAAGAGAAAATGCTTTCAGTGGTATAAGATGATTTTGTTTGGAGGTTTAGATAGGACAATTGGCATCTCAGGACCGTGCTCAAGAATGAGGTGATAAACGTTCACTCCCATCCTAAGATTCTTGAAACCCTTAAGCCTTTCCAGGCATAACATGAACGGATTATGACCATAGGATTTGGCACTAAGTCAAAAGACTTTTGCCAATACTCCGCCTTGAGTACCACCAGCCCTGTCCATAAGGAAGGTGGACACAAAGAGCTAGTCCACTAAGGACCACAAACCTCTGGACTAGTGACCACCCGGAAGAAGTGCCCGCTTCTCTCACACGTCCCATAAGCAAAGCATTTATGTAATACTTGGAGAAATACGTTGTTGTCCCCATGGATGACATACTTATTTACCCAATGAGAGAGAGGAACACCTTAGTCCTATTTGGATAAGCCCCAGAAGCACCAATTGCCAAGTTTCTCAAGTGTAAAGTTTTACCTTAAAGAAGTAGGACTCCTTGATGTACTCTCCCTGCAATAGAAGACATTCTTACCCAAGCAAGATCGAGAACCATTATGGTTGGGAAACCACGACAAAGAATAAGAAGCATGAGAATACAACCATCACTCCCTTATCGGCTACCTCGGCAAGACTATGTCAGGCAGCACCAACAATCAAGCAAGATGAAACCCTCGGACATCAAGTGAAATCAGAGAGATCCTTGTTTGAAAGGTCACCTTTCATTTCCTGGCTAGGAAGGAACTGATGAGTTAATAGCACCCCTCACTTCACCACCTACATAGAGTAAGATGAGTATGACGTCCCTACTCTCTCCAGAGCCTAGAACGAAGTGGAACAATTGTCATGACCTCATTACTAGCCCCTTTTTGGTCCAATCATGGACATGACCCTAACTAGATCATGGCGGACCACCTACCAAGGTAGTTCTCCCCACTAGTCAAACCTCAAACCGTGGGGACCAGATGGCTATTCTATACTTTTAGATAGTGAGCTTATTTAGAACCCCCACAAAACCTTCTTAGATAGAGGAACCCATTTTGCCACCAAGTCTCTAAGTTTGGTCTTAGGGACCAGGCTTAATCCAAACCTTCATCACACATGAGTATGAAGAGACGAGTAAACCAAACACTCGAAGACACACCAAAAGGGTACACTACAAAAAAAATACACTTTCGTGATTATACGTGTTTGTCACAGTAGGTCACGTTTTCTATCATGCGTGTACATCCATGATGATTTTATGACAGAATCAAGATAGTCATACCTGTGCTATCGTAGAAGTGTTCCATGACATTACCAAAATTATCATCACGGAAGTGTCCACTTCCATGACGATAAATCGCGCGGCATAGAAGTTCTTTCGTCAAGGGTAACCGACACGTGGCATCCACCGTAACGGGTCGCCGTTAAGCTATCGGGTTTCGGTTTGGATCCAATAACCCATTAACAGCCAGGACCAATGGGGATTTTCCATGTGTAAAATCATCATTGGCCGGAGGAAACACGTGTCGGCTCCTCGGTGGGCCAGATGTCGTCCATCCAACGGAGGAGACGTGCCTATGATACGTCGACACATGGCAGGGCCCAACTGAGGCCCATATAGGTTAAAAAGGACGGCCCAGTCAATGGCCCGTAGTATTTACTCAGGTACTAGTGGGCCAGCCCACTAACGGCCTGCTTAAACATGGTTCATTTACGGCTCAAAGCCAGATCTGGCCCATTATTTGTTCGCTGAGTATGTGGGCCCAATTACGGCCTAGTGACATTTTGGCCTGTTAGAGGCCCGATGTATACATGGGCCCATTTCAGCCTGGTGTGTCTTTCGGCCTGGGAATGGCCCGTGCTGCCAATGGGCCATATATGGTCCGACGCGACATCCGGCCCACTAACGGCCCGTGATCAAGGTGGCAACAGTTCAGCCCAACGTGACTTTGGGCCTGTTAAAGCCCAGTCATATAATTCAGCCCGTTGATGCCTCTACTAAGCTTTCGGCGTCTTAAAGGCCCATGATATCAACTAAGGCCCGAGATATGTTTTGGCCAGGTAATGGCCCATCATATAACTAGGCCAATAATGGCCTGGCATACATTTCAGCCTGCTAAAGGCTCGTGGACGACTATTGAAAATTGAGGCCCAACATGCATTTCGGTCTGCTAAAGGCCCATGGTATCTTCTGGGCCGTAACATGCCAGCAGAATATTCAGCCTGTTAATGGCCCAAAGCTACATGGCCCCAACTAAGCGCTGGGTCCACTAAAGGCCCAACTAAACTTTGGGCCGAATGGAGGCCCGTGTAAGTTGTGGGCCTAGCGCAAAGTATGAAGGCCCCAATAGCCTTTCAGGCCCAAGAAAGTTGCAGGCCGGCCAAATTGTGGCCCGCTAAAATGCAGGACCGTTAGAGGCGAATGTTTCAGCCCGGTCGCCTACATCAGATCTTTGCCGTTTTTTTCAGATAGCGAATGATGGCATATACGGTAACTAGTATGAATTAAGAACAAACCTACTCTATACAATAAAGAATTTACGGCACAGTAACTTAGAATAACCTACACTATACAATAAAAGATTTATGGTATATTACATCCACTAGGCATCGAAGTTCGCTACCAGGGATCATAAAGCGCAACGAAGAAGCAGATTGCAAAAACTGGGCGCCATTGCAGCGTAACAAAATAATACTGAACCAAGACCACTTCCAGGACAGTTCAAGAAAGGTTAGCATTGCACGGGAGCTGGTGCACAAGCTGCTGAGCAAGGCTGTGAGACTGGCCTAGCATGTCGGTCATAGCTTCCAGCTGTAGCTGTTTAGCAATGAGGTTCTCATTGGTGTTCTCCGCGATCTTCCTTAGAGATAGGTCTTCAAGTCGAAGTTGAGTTGCAGAATGCCTTTCTGCTTGAACTTGGGACTGAAGAAGTCGAACTGATTCAGACAGCGAATTCTATGAGCTTGTCTGACTGCTAGTCTCAAGTAACTTGAACACTGCATCAAGACATGACTTTGGGGTTGTCTCACTATCTTCAAGATGTTTTGCCTTCTTCGCTGCAATATATGTTGGGTTTGTCTCACAGCCTTCAGCAGACTTGTGCATGCCATCAGGCATATCACCCTGAAACAAGCAGAGAGATGATTGGTTTTGCACGTGTATAAACAAAGATGGTAACTGTGCTGTCAATTCCATCCAACTTCAAATTAGAAAATAAAGAGTCAGTTCAAAATATCAATAGCATAATTTGGCATTGTTCATAATGCAGGCAGCTTCACCACACTATTGGATTACCATGTCAACAAAACAAGCATAGATGAAGGGCAAAGACAGTCATTGTATCTATTTTGGTTAATGTGCATGGCATGTTGTTCATATCATCAGCCACATCAGTAAGATAAAACAGGAGATGACAAGGTGCAAACATGGGCGGCTTCACCACACACTGGATTATAGATCCACAAAAACAAGCATACATATAGGGAGTATTGAGTAATGTGCATGGTATGAATAAGGAATTTGGTTTTACAACTAAAACTTGGAACTTACAGTTGTTGCGAACATGCATTTTGATAGAAACAACAAACTAAACAGCAGTTGACGATAGGGAGTATGAGCCAATTAAACAGCAGTTGAGGATAAAGGCTTTAGAAGGACTGACTTACATTAACAGTTAACACCGGCTCTATAATGCCCTTCTCCATGTCAAGGGAAGGATAACTCAAGAATTTCAGCACAGAAACTTCTTCATAATCATTGCCTGTACTCTGCATTTTGTAGAGAGTAATTATAGATATGATAATACTGGAAGGGTTAGAGGATAATGAAGATAAGATGCAGATTGATGCTACATAATCAACTACCAATCCTTGTAAGTACAAGTGATACAGGACAAAATGTACTGACAAGAGCAATGGGCTACACTTCTGCACTGGCATTGTCTGTGTATTCTACTTTTTGGTAAGATTAAATATAGATTTGATATTTTTTAGTAAATGGTGGGCGAGGGAGATAAGATGCAGAATGCTACACAATGAACCAATCCCTCCTTCCCATAACATAAGAGTGTTTTGTGCACTGGTGTACTGTACAAAACGCTCTTATATTATGGGATGGAGGGAGTAGCTGTTAAAGTAAGTACAGTGATAGACGACATTTAGTCCTTACAAGAGGACTGCAGAGCTAAACCTCTTCAAAATCATTGGGTTGATTCAAAATTTATTTAAGAGTCGATACGGATCTTATAATGTCCACCAAATGGAGGATAATGAGGCTAACATGTGCAGTGATGCTACATAATCAACCAGCTATGAAAGTAAGTACGGTCATACAGGGCAAGAGGTACTCACAAGAGCAATGCAGTGTGCAGTATAGTTGTGAGATTCTGTGGTCCCTTGAGAATGAATGTTCTTCTGCAAACAGTTTTCGTACAATTGAGACGGTAAGGCACATGCAGAAATGTAGTTCAAATTGTGATGTGATATCATAGACAGTACCTTACGCTACAGATGAGACCAATGTGTAACAAGATTATTCCAGTCACTGTCTGATAAATGTAGCACCGGAGACTTTACAGAAATTTCATTTAGAGGCTTGCCATCGAAGTGCGCTTGCCTCAGGTAGGAACGATACTTCATCAACGAGTGCCTGAAAAGCGCAACCAACCCTTGCTCGTCTTGACTATCCAGCTTGGTCCTCGCCTATTTAAAAGAATGAAATCTTGTGTCTTCTGTCAGCAGAAACATATGCACTAATTACCATGAATAACATTAGTACATTACTTGCACGTAAGTTGCGGAGGAAGATTGGAAATTGTTCAGTGTCTGTGATATAATCTTTCCATGAGGGAAAGATGCGCAGAAAGTTCCTGACAACAATATAAGCTTCGTCTTCTAAACTGGGAAGAAGTGGAATAGGGGTCCTATTTGCTGCAATTGGGACTCGCTCTCTTTCGAAAAGGGATTTGGCAACTGGATTTGGGGTACTCTTTGCTGGAATGGGTGTTTTGCGTCGTAGAGCTGGTGCTATGTCAACTGGCATCATTATACTGTTTGCTGCAGTTGGGGTCTGCTGAGTTGGGGCATCAGAGATGACCAGTGTAGTAGGGCTAGAGTCTGATAGAGTTGGGGTCGTGTTTTGTGGGTCTGGTGATATTGCAACTACACCTAATGGGCTATTTGATTTATCAGGTGTGACTACTTTTTCCAAATACTTTGTTCGTGCTCCTCCGTGATCAGCAATCGCCCTCTTCCTTTTGAACGCCTGATACACAAGAACAACATTTGAATGGATAAATATAGTATGATGACAGATGGAATATGTACTGAAAATGGATAGGCAGGGCGTATTCACATACACGATGTGTAAACTAAGCTAATGGTAGTGCAACAAAGTAGAAGCAATGCAAAGCATCAGTTGCAAGATATGTGCGACCAATATAACCTTGGAAAGTTAGAGCAAGCACCTTGATGGGTGAATAAGATAAGGCATCTGCCTCTGACTCCTCCACTAGGGAGCTACATTGACTTAGGTCTCCCTCTAGCTCAGAATCATTGTTAGGATCATATTCTGAGCACGAATCTGTAGGTGGAGAGTGTTTGCATTGCATTGCATCCAGACTTGATTTTAGTCCCTTAATGCCAAGTTTGACAGCCATGGCATTGTTCTGCTTTATTCTTTTCATGCGCGCAAGCTCATAATCATTATGATGCTGTTCAGTATCTAAGATTCATGAAAACATAAAAAGTAGTCAGATTATCTGTGGAATGCATTGCGGATTCAACTCGGAGAGTGTCTCCCTACAAACCCCTGCGTATACAAAGTTCATCCCCCAACCATGCTGACCAGACCACACACAGAAATACAAACCTCTTATGTCTCGATAACAGGCGGACACACATTTCAAAACTGAAGTAGGAACATTAGAATCATATCAAATTCGTATTTGAACAAATAAACTAAGGAATTATGAGTGGCATAATGTTTAGCTTCAAGGGTGGAGTGCTGGTAGTGCGACAAAAAGCAAGTAGGCAGAGTGTATTCCATGTAAAAGACCATAGTCTATGTAGAAGGTGGATATGACACTTTGTTTCTATACAATGCAGTGTTCATTGCCCACACATGATGGAAGAGATCACACAGAGAAATACTATTCACTCATGTCTGCGGTTCCAGTATTTTGAAACAGGGTGGTCCACCCTAAAAGAATATTGACAACAAATATGACAAGGCAAGCATAGAGGTAGTGAATCAATCATTAGTTGTGAGCTTACTAGGACAAGTATGCAGAATTGTAACTGCAGTAAGACACTGTCCAAAATCTGAATCAAGAAGTTGGTCTAGCACTTATTGTTTGCAAATAATCGACGTGAATAATTGGATATCATATCAAATGAGTAAGAAAGACAAGTAAAATTATCAACAAACCTGGACTGCAGTAGTAATCTGGGTCAATGTCACTATGACCAACAATCCAACATGACTAGTGTCTATTCCTAGGGCCGGAATTTTGAAACCCTGTGAATTTTACAGGTACTAAAGATTCCTGAAATATCTGAACCATGAAGTGTAGGTAGCACTCAGTACACAACAAAACCTAATGACAGTCCTGCCTAATGAGTAATGAATCAATTAGAAAATGGGTGATGAGGAGTGGATGCTGAGTGTTGAGGACATATCTCAGGATAAATCGGGTTGGCTTAGTGAGTGCTGCATGCCTGAGCCATGAACGGACTGGGAAGGTAGTCACGGCGGCGCGCCCGTGCAGCGGTGACGCTGTTGGGCGAGCGGCTCCTGACCTCCTGTTAGTCCGACATCTCCTCCTAGAGTCATGCTGTCCAGGGACAGCGAGGCAGACGGTTGGGGGCGAGTAGAGATCGGAAGCGCAGCAGAATAGAGGTGAATCGGGGTCTGGGCCGACCCAAAATCCCAGGGTGGGCCACGGCCCACCGTGGGCACCCTGTAGATCCACACCCCAGTGGTGTACATGCATTTTCGAAACTAAATTAGGAACATTTAGCTGACCAATTAAACGACTCTATTTGAATAATATCAGATTCGTATTTGAACAACTAAACTAGTTTAGCTTGATGGGTGGAGCAGTGTTATTATGACACGAAGCACGTAGGCTGATCGTATAGTGATCATAAAAGGGGGGAAACCCTAAGCATGATCAATTAAACCCTATTATGACTATGCCATGGTAGATTTGAAGCTGCAAACCGCAGAAGTGCAATTTAGCAACCATTGTTTGCTTCGAACTAAGAACTAAATTTTAAGAGCTGAAAAGAAAGTACAGTAACCAAGTTACGATCTATTTTTTGGTTGAGATCAAAAAGTTGAGCAGATATGAAGTAGTGCCACCTCTCTTGCGGTGGCGTGTAGGCATCGGGGGTGCGATGGGTGTCGGTGGCGTTGAAGCAGATCTACGACGGTAGACGGGTGCATCGGGGGATAAGTCCCGTTGCGGTGGACGAGAAGGTCGTGGGAGCGGCCTGGCAAGGAGGACGACGATGCCGATGAAGTGAGAGGATGCGATGCAAGGCTCCTGGTCCGTCGCCGTGGATGAGAAACATCCATCTCTAGCAGTGGACGACGCGGTCTTGGTAGGCGCTCCGGCATGGTGGAGGACGGCGGCGATGGATGGGGTGGAGGACGGCGGCGATGGATGGGGTGGCGGACGGAGGAGGCTGGTGTGGGGATGGTGTTCTAGCGCGGACGTTGTATGAATGGGAAAATGGAGGGAGAGGTATGGGGAACCATGTTTTTGGGACGCGCCTGTCTGAAATATGGGAAAGTTACGAACTTAGCACCCGTTTAAAATTTGGACGTCTCGTCGGTTGGGGCTAGGACGGTAATCTCGCATCTCCCCCAATATTTGCCCAGAGCGATTTCGGGCGAGGAGAGGGTTTTTGGTGCCCACGGTTGGCGCCCACGGTGTATGAACGGGGCTGACAGGTAGGGCGGTTGTGTCACGTCTTAGTGAAGTTACAAACCTGCCCCTATTAAAAATATTTGCCTACATCGATTTTGGCCGAGTCGAGTTTATTTTGCCGCCCATCGTGTATGAATGGAGAAATGGAGGGAGAGACAGAGGTCTTTCGGACGAGCTTGAATCAAATGTGTTTTGCCGCCCACGTTTGGCGCCCACCGTGTCTGAATGGGCTCAGAGGCGGTCGTGTCATGTCTAATTGAAGTTACTAACCTACCCCTATTGAGAGAAGTGGTAATTGGGTCGATGGATTGTCCGTGTAAGGGGTAGACAGTAATTTCCATCTCGCAAACACTGGCTTCAAGCAGCCGATGTGGGAGTGGATATTTTGCCGCTTCTTTCAAATTTTGGGACAATAAGCATTCACATTTACACTGGCAACTAAATTCGAATCCATTTTGTATTCTTATACGAATCTTTATAAATCATTCTATGTTTTTTTTATATATCTTCAAAAGCACAACAAAGATGTATTCCACTATCATATATGAATATGATTTACAAATGCCGATACTCGACTTCAGAAGGTAGAATCTAGTTTAAGGTGAATTCGAATATTTGAAACCACTTTATGTCCAACTCAAGTGTAACATGTATGACACACGCAGCATATAGTGTACTAACATTTAGATATGTACACAAGCGATGTCTCAAGATTCAAAATACTGAGTCAACCAACCAATAATGTACAAAACTAACAGACATATAAACACTTATAGAGTATATGGATCAATAATATCATCTAACATACATAAGCCAGGCCGCTGTACTTTTTTTGCTAGAAGAGCATCATTTTTTTAGCAAAGCTAGTACGACATCTTGGCCCTTTCAGATCCATGCCACTTACGGACCATCTATACTACTATTATTGTTGAATGCACATTCAGCCCGATTGGCATATTTGTAGGTCTGGCATAGCAATCAAAATGAAATGTCTCAGAGTCTTATCAATTAATACAGACTCGTGCTAAAAAAAAATTACAAACCAAAAAACAAAAAACAATTATTACATGATCTCTAGAACAAATGGTTTGATCGATTACATGAACAAACAACACAAAGGTTACTTAACAATGGAAAAAACATTTCACCTATGATTTACCAAGTGGGAATTTAATTTCCTTTTTTCCTTCAGGACCTTAACAATGCGGTCAGTCTCAGCTTGCTTCGTTTTGAAATCCACCAAATATTTAATGGTTTTCTTGAGTACTGCTTGTGATTGTGTTGTTTGCATCCTCAACATGTCAACTTCATCTCTAAGTGCAGAAGCAGAATCTCTTTCTACCAATAGTTAAGCCTCTAGAGCATCATCAGTAGGCAATTCATGATGCACGATTGGGCCGGTGCCACTGCTGTGGGATGATACAACGTCCATGGGGCTAACCTGTTTGCCATTAAAGTTCCGATTGGATCCCGAAAAGTTGAAGTTAGCAAAACATCTCAACTGGGAGTTAGAATAGCAAACCAGTTAAACAAACAAGAAATTAAAGAGTTTTGATTGGATGCTGAAAAGTAGTTATTAACATCATTTTAACCGGTTGCAGCAGCAAAGCAGTTAAACAAACAGGTTTTGCAAAAGGTACCTGTTGTGGCATTTGAGTTTCTCTTGGATCCTGAAAAGTTGAGTAGCTAGTAACGTGATTAGAGCAACCGGTTGCAGCAGCAAAGCAGTTAAACAAACAAGTTTTGCAAAAGGAACCTGTTGTGGCATTGGAGTTTCTCTTGGATCCTAAAAAGCTGAGTCGTCAGTAACTTGATTAGAGCAACAAGTTACAGCAGCAAACCTGTTACACAAATATATTTTTGAAAATGTACTTGCTGTGCAATTGGACTTCCAATTGGATCCTGAAAACTTGAAGTTGGTAAGATGATTACAGCAATAAGTTATAGCAGCAAACCAGGTAAAGAAGGAAGTTTTTTAAAACATACCTATTGTGCAAATGGAGTTTCAGTTGGATCCTGCAAACTTGAATGTTAGCAATCATAAATAAAGTGTTGCATGAGCCATAAGAAACTAACGTCAAACTAGTAAAACTAACCAGTTTTAGCAACGCATTTAATTACATATGAACTAGTAAAACTAACAAGTTCTTGGCAACGTATTAAAGTAACAAGTCGGTACCGTTTACCAGCAACACAGACATCTGTAAATATCTTTGATGTAAGCAAAATGATTCCAACACACATATATATAAGTTAAAAAGACGTTGTCCCTCATATAAACCTGACAGTTGTCTGCCTATGAACATGCAAACATTACTAGTGCTACAAGTGATAACAGCAAACCATTTAAACAAACAGGGTATCATAACATAAATTACACACGAATTTTGCTGCACCCTAGAAGTACATATGACCAGCTATCTACGTGCTTAAGTAGCTATTTAAGTCCAGGCAAAAGGTAATTCTTAACAGTAAGTATCAAACACATAGATAGGCGCAGTCTACAATAGGATTAACATGCTATGGCATTATGTAATCAGTAGCAAATTAAATTAAGCCAAGCAACGTAATTGAACAATTTTGCAATCAGTGGCTAACTAAAATTCCGAGAAGCAGGTAACTGAACTTACGCTAGCTCTTTGTATAGGCACACTACAACTTCTTTTTCGCTTACATGGTTCTACGAAGGAGTCCATCGCATCAATTGCTTGGATACGCAGTCCCAATACTTCTTTTTTCCCACACTGCATTGATAAGTCGAATGGTTAATCTGGTAAGATGGTGCATCCTTGATATGTTATATGAGGACGGGTTGTCAGACTAGTTGTAGCAACACACATCACACTGGCTTTTACTGTATATTTCATGCGATTACATTTGGCATATCGAGATCTAAGCAATCTACAATAGGATGAAAAGACTAGCATCCTTCACATTATTGCCGAACTCAGTTCATAGAAACAAGCAATTCAACCATTTTGTGGGTAAATCAAAAGCGCCACTTGAATATTTTTCACTACCCCAATCATACACGCAAAAAGGGGCGACGCCACCATAGGGTCTGGTATGGGCGGCCTCCTCGGGTGGTTGGAAAGTGTGCACCTAGTTTGAGTCATCCAGGTTGGCCCAGGCTAGTTTTGTTCGTCCCAGCGCACGAGCAGGCAATGTAAAAAATGAAGAAAACCATTTCAATTTGGATGGGCCAATAACGTAAGTGCAAGGTAGGCCCTATAGCAGGCTCGCGGCCCAAACGAGCACCTCCCATATCGATCGACGGCAGGAAAATCCCCAATTCGTTCGCTCCAGCCTCCAGTCTAGTTCGCTCCTAACCTAGCCGCCGCTGGACAGACCGACACAAGACTTCCTCGCGCCCTCGTTGGACGCCGGTCGCCGGGCTTCAAGCGAATGGAAGGACAAGAAGATGAAGATCCAACCCTGGGTGTAGCCTGCGTGGGAGGCAATGGCGGCAGCACGGGCATGGCATCGAGCTTGCGCAAACGGACAGTCGCAGCTTGCAAGAGCAGCATGCGCAATGAGCAGGTACATCACATCCCTGATTATATCTAATTCAACTGTTTAATTTCTGGCCAATAGTTAAACCTGACGGTGTTGTAAACTGCTTGTATGTAGGGAATCTATAAGAAAATGAAACCAAATTCTGCTTATATTATAACTCCCCCAATCAATACTGAATTGACTGAACCTGATGTGTCTAATCAAGTTTCTGGTGCAAACATACAAGCTCATATTGTTCTTGAGCCTGAAGTTTCTAATGAACAGACTGCTAATGAAGGATTTGATGCAAACATTTTACATGCTCATGGTGATGAACATATAGTGTCTAATAAGGGATCTAATGCAAGCATTTTGCAAGCTCCCATTCAAGGATTTAGTGTCTAATGATGATATGCTATGTTGAGAGAGAGAGAGATTTGCAGGAATTGATGACAAGCAAATTATACTACATTTTCATGGCTTGAGGAAACGTCGAGGCCATCTACCAGAAAGTCCCTGTATCATGACAACCTAGCATAAATACTTTTCTAATCTGTTGTTTGAAGCTATTGGCATACTTGTGCAGGATAGATATATTGATATGCAGTTTGCACACTGGTTATAGGTGTAATTACACTTGGATATTTTTGGCCAGAGAATGAATAATTCAAGTAGGTGCAGTCCATGTTAGTAGTCCTTGTACACCATGTTGCATTTTGTGTTTTTTGGTGCTTACAACATTTAGTGTTTTATAATCTGGAACTACTTTGGATCATTAGCTGGTTTTCAAAGTGCATGTAGCTTCACATTTCTCAAGTTATGTTGATTTCCGGAGTGCAAGTGCCTTCGTATTTTTTAAGTTAAATTTTCGCCCCTGGTAACTTGAATTCGTGGATCCGCCACTGCACACAAATCATACATGTAGGCCAGTACGAATTAAATGAAATGCAGGGACTTACGCTAGCTCGTTGTACAGGCTCACTGCAGCTCTGCTTGCGCTTGGGATGTTCCATGTACAAGTCCATGTTACAACTTGCTTGGATGTGCAGGCCTTGTGCTCCTTGCATCCCCCTCTACATATTTGACATGGCAAATGGTTGAACAAATGAGAGGAATCGACCTTGCTGTTGTACCGGAGGACAGGTACTTACAAGGTTATACAGGCATGCAAGATGTGTACCAGATCCCGTAGCGCCGTCATGCTTCGCTAAAAAATGGTTTTGCTTGTTTCAGATGATATCTCCAGAAGAAATAAGAGTTAAAGTCAGAGTTTCATAGGCGTGTAAGCTAAGAGAGCAGTAAAAGGATATCCAAACATCGTCGAAACAGTGCACAAGGGAGTGATATGTGGATACCTAGTTCGGGCCGGCATTTGGGCATGCTCGCCTAGCTAGAGTGCGGGTCACTTCAGAGCCGTTGAGGGTGATGCGCTGGCGTTGGCTGGCCACGTACGGATGCAGATCTCGAGCAGTAGCGGAGTGCTATGATGCGGTGGACGAGGCCGTTGGTGAAGCACCAACGCCGTCGGGGGGGTGGAGGTGCGACGATGTTCTCGGTGAAGTGGCCCCGGTGAGGTGGGAGACGGTGTCGGTGAAGCGCACCTGATGCGGTGGAAGTCGGTGTCTGAGGCACGTCGGCTGCGGCGGCCGACGTTGTGGGTGGACCACCCGGTGTGGTGGACGAGGGGGTAGATGAGGTAGCTCCGGTGCAGTGGTGAAGCGCGACCATCATCTTTGTCGTCGTCGTCCGGCATAGAGGTGGGGAAAGAGACAAGACGAAGGGCGATTCGAATTTTGCTTGGGTTGGCGGCGAATTAGGGATTTGAGAGCTCTGGGCGCGGAAGGGGACGGGGGAGAAGGGAGATTTTGCAGGGCTGGAATTGGGGCCGCCAGATATTTCAATCCAAAACATGGAAGCACGAATTTTTTTTGTCGTCGTTGTTTTTTGGGGGGGGGGAGGAGGAGGGAGGGGGGTGCTAGTGTCCGTATGACACACGCGACCACCACAACACGACCCTGGTCTGCCTAGTGCGCCTACATTTGAGAATGGAAACGAATCTTCTTTCATTGGCAAATGAATCTTGTACTATGTATTACCATGCCCGTGTTTTCCTTGCAAATAATTAGTCCTTCAAAATGAGATACTATGAATTAATTAATGAGGAGTTCTTCGAATTAGAGTGTGTTTGTCACATAGTGATCTCCAATTCAAACATGGATTTCGCATTTCAGGGTATCCACGCTACTTTTTTAATACAAAATCATATATGTATAAAATGAACACCATGGTAGTGAGAAAGCTTTGGATGGATTCAAGCATATGACCACACACATACAAAATACCACAACAATCGAGTCAATATCAACCTTTCCAAACCTAGTATGGCACGAATTCGAAATAAATACGGAAGCCATATGCATGGTCCTCAATTCAAATCTTACAATGTACACTAAATTAAAACGTCAATACTAAGTCTAGTACTATCTACATTCAAATGTTGTCTCAGCACACACGCTACATACTTCCTCTATTGATCAATCTTCCTCTCCTAACTACCTTAGAAAGCTATTGGTTTCCGCACGTTCATTCTTTCTCTCCATGTTTCGATCTCTAACTCTCACACACCCGCCATTGCACTCCATCCCGAGCTCTCTCTCTCCCCCATCCCACCCTCTCTCGGTAGATACGTGCATTGCCTATCTAGACCCCCCCCCTCCCTCCCTCTTGTGCGCACGCACACACATTGTCTATCCAGGTCACTCTCGAGAGACCGTCTCACTCTTTCTTCCGCACAGTGGCCCACACTCGCTTAATCCCTCTCTCTCACTTTATCTAAGTCTCGATTAACCTCGCTTTCTCTCACACACAAATGATATA
This sequence comes from Thinopyrum elongatum, assembly GCA_011799875.1. Classification (NCBI taxonomy): domain Eukaryota; kingdom Viridiplantae; phylum Streptophyta; class Magnoliopsida; order Poales; family Poaceae; genus Thinopyrum; species Thinopyrum elongatum. The sequence goes on from CM022300.1 coordinate 335,365,643, forward strand.
TCTCCCTGTTCGGGCCTCGATCGACACACTCTATACTCTCTCACGCAGATTGTCTATCTAGATCAGTTTCTCCAAGCCGTTCCACTCATTCGACCTCATGGCGGCCCACGCTCGCTCAATCTCTCTCTATCTCTCTCTCTCTCTATGCATGTCTCGATTGACCTTGCTCTTTATCACACACAAACGATATATCTCCATGTTTGGGCCTAATTCGACATATTCATACTGTATACTCTCACACGCACATTGTCTATCTAGGTCACTCTGTCCAACCTGTCTCACCCTTTCGATCGCATGACGACCCACACTCGCTCAATCTCTATCTCTTTATCTACATATCGATTGACCTTGCTTCCTCCCACGCACAAACGATATGTGTACCTGTCTGTGACTGGATCATCTCTCAAGCTCTCACCCTTCCCAAAAGCTCAATCGGACAATATCTATCCACAGCATATATATCTTTTCAACGAATGTCGGGGCACACTCACTTTGTCTCTCTATCTATGTCTCGATTGACCTCGCTTTCTCACGCCGTCTCTTCCACACATTGAAGCTACTTCTCCATCCCTCGCAGAGCTGGAGCTATTTGCATTGCGAGGGGGACTCCAACCTTCGATTAATTTGTGAAGGCATTTATTCCGGTGGGTTTAGATTATATTTTTGTAGCATTCGCCCCACAACTACTCCAAACACCGTTGCAACCCCCGCCCCTCCCCCAATTGTTCTCCCTCTGGATCGGTCACCGCTCTCTCGCACGCCCTTTCTAACCTTCCACGTCGCACCATGGTATTTTTGCAAAAAAAAACTCTGGTGTTCTCTTTAATTATTACAAATAAGCTACAAACTACACACCCGGAGTCCACCTGTAATGGAACAAATTTCGACCCAGAAATTAAAGTGCTACAAACTACACATCAGGGGGCCCAACTGTCATGGAGCAAATTTGGAACCATATCTACACCCCTATATAGTGTGCGAATAACTTTGAAAGATGGTCGTTGGATGAAGCCAATCCAACTGTGCAGAGATGGCAAATCCGAGCACCACTGGTCGTTGGATATCTTTCTACATTCCACCACATTCTGCCACATGTACAATCTAGAAGACTGCATGGTTTAACTTAAGCATAATGCACAAACCTCAAAACACAAGCACTTCTCCTTTGTTCTAGAATCTTCTGTATCATAATTGCCCAATTTTCTTTTTTCTAAATGAATTGCCATTATTTCTTTTTACTTTATGCTCTACAATGCACAATTCCATGAACCTTAAAATAGATTAACTTTTTATAAAACTTATTGATTTTGAATGAGATGAACTATAAGAATTAAACGAACATCTACATCATGCATATATGAATCATAGCTTACATGCTATGGAGTGGTATTTATTCATAATTTGGTTGCCAAATCTCATGAATGCAATGCACGTGTACCTTACTAGTATAAATTAAAAATGAAAAAGGAGGAGGATCGAACATGCGACCAGGGCCTTCAAGCCGCACGTCAATAGGCAACATAGTAGCAACGTTTGTTGTACTCCCCTTTGTTGATATAATGTTTTATATTACCACAGCCTATTTAATGGGCAACATGTTTTTATATTAACTTTAGTACATTAGTGGGACCGGCTCATGAGCACATACTATTCCACTTCACTTACTGGTGGGTTCCATGTCTGCTCTCTCTCTCTCCTCCCCTTCTATGTTTAGACGCACAGGCAAACACGAAGAACGCGCGGGCGGTGTGGCCGTTGACCGAATCTGGATGCGTTCACAAGTTACGGCACCAGTTTCACATAATCCCTACTCTTATAAAAAACAGAGTTGGTGATGATGGTGTGCCTGCCATCCTGCAATATAGGCCGTCCGATTTATATCTGACGGATAGGAAGGAAACTATGGCAATTTTGCAAAAAGATACCCACACCCCTCTCCACATTTGCAAATAAGGCCTTCCCTCGTTCATCCTTTTCACCCACAAGATAAACTACTCATACAAATGCATCTTGATATTTCGTGCAATGCACGGGCATCTTGCTAGTACTAGTACTAGTATTGGAGTATATAACAAGTTTAGGAACAAAAAAGTGACCGTGACGGACAAGTTAGGCTAGTAGTATCTACTAACAATTAAATGCATGGATAAATAGATGTATCTCCTATAGTGCATGAACAAGGGGACTGCTCGCGCCCTACAAGTATTTGGAACTGGCTTCCCTAAAAATATATTTGGAATTGACGTGGTATTTAATATGAAATGTTTGCGATGAGAAGGAATTCATGTCGCTTGATGACGTTTTATATTTAATTTGATACGGCTCTAGCAGAACATTCAATCGATCAAACCATAGATTTCATTCAGCCTGACTGTGACTTTACATTCATACCACGATCGAACTAAAATAAACGCAAATGATAAATCCCAAATGTTCGGATTTTAAGCATGGCAATCCGAACGTTTTTCATGGCATATTTAGATCACGCGGTGATGGCGGAGGCGTCTTGTGGCAGGAAGCGGCTCCTCTGCCGTGCTCTGTGTCGTCGGGCCACTGACCGGCGGCGAGGGTGGCGTCTTGCACCGTTGTTTGTGGTCTCCTGGACGTTGGCCCTAGCTTCAAGGAAGGCCAGAATGTTCTGGACTTCGGTCTCCAGGAGACAGTCAACTGGCGGGAGGAGGCGACTGGCGTTGGTGCAAGGAAGCGGTCGACGACGGCGATCCATGCCGCTGAGGGGGGCACTGGCACCGGCGCGGCGGAGACATTCATGTGCACGGGCACCAGCACGGGAGCGCGCGTCAGTGCACGCGCAGGCGCATGCGCTGGCAGGTGCATGGGTGCGTGAAAGTCAGCGGGGACCTCGTGGAACCCCGTGGCTTCAAGCTCGGTGACAATGTGCGGCTTCCAGGCCATCAATGCCACGGCGATGGGCGCTGGCGCAGTCGAGGCGACGGGAGCTGGAACAGGAGCGGTGACAGGCGCGGCGTCTTCCCGCAAGGCCAGTTCAAGCTCGTCCCAAAGCGCCTTATGTCTTGAGACTCCTGCTGGGTGTCTTCCTTAGGAAACTGGAAGACTAAGGGCAGACCATCATGATGCGGCATGGCGTACGATGAGGTCAGGCTGGTTGGAGGTAGACGACAAGAGAATCCCAGAGGAAGAGAGAAGATTGTAGCGAGACCGGGGAGTGCGGGGGTTATTTAAACTGTGGCGTCAGCGCCATTAAAAGTGGGCGCAGTTGGGAGGAAGGTGGGCGGCGGAGCCTGGTTAAAGGGCTCGCCTCTCGGTGAGCCTGCGCAGCGGCCTGCTCGTACACCTCCCGGTCAGCCGGCGCAGCGGTCTGCTCGCACGCCTCCCGTCGACTCACACGCTTGCTTGGCTGGCACCTGCCGATGAGAAGCGGGACTCGTGGCGGCACGTAGGTCTAACGCCCACGGTTTGAATAGTGAAACCGTTCGCGTTAACGTGACATGTCTTTGTTCCAAAATACTTTGGCTCTTCATTTGTGCAACTTTTCATAAGCAGCTTGTCTCTTGAACAAAAAAATACAACAGCCTATTTGTGCCATATCACATGACCATGCTCAGTTTCACGAATTTCAGGTCAGTTTTGGATTTTCTGGAATTTAAAATCCAGGATTCGAAACAATATCATAACCTGCATCATGAAATAAATTTTCAAGCCATACATCTTTACTGTTGTAGATGTTAATATTTCTTAAGAAAGGATTTGGTCAAACATTTTGCTTAGCTGGACTTCAGACAAGTTATATATGCAGAGTAAAAAGATAATCCCTCGGTACCAGTGCATTGCCTGATATAGTAACTCTAGTAGGCACGAACAACGCATGAACAAAATCAACAAACGGAGCTCCGTTCTGTGCTCATCTTGGTGTAGTACTATTAGTACTAGGCAATGTAGTTGACGGGTGACCTTGGGTAGCGACGACCAAGGGAATTGAACCGTGCTCGGCACGGTAGGTAACGTGGGCTAGTTACTAAAGCATCCCTCCATTGTTCATCGGTTGTCATTAGGGACCGGGGACATGAGGGGAATTTCCTAGGGCTAGAATTCTGGCCGCCAGATATATCGACTAGAAACGCGGAGGCTCGAGTGGAGGCGCGAAGTTTAATATCGCGGTTCTTTTGGTTGGGGTTGGCTAATGTGCGTACCACGCACGCCACCACCAGGACATGAGCCCGGGTCTGGCTGGTACGCCGTTAGGTACTACCATTCGAGAATGCGAAAGGAATCTTTTTGTTAAATTGCCGAACGAATCTATATGTATTACTATGCATGTATTTTCTTTGCAAATAACTGGTCATTCCAAAAAGGCACGGTAATTGATTTATGATGAGTTCTTGAATTAGAGTGAGTTTGTGATATAGTGATCTCAACGTGGATGTATGACCATGCTTGTATGACACGAATTCAAAACTAAAATGTAAGCCATGCATGGTCCTCAATTCAATATTTAAAATGCACAATAAATTGAAACATGAATATTAAGTCTAGTACTATGTACATGCAAATATTGTGTTTAGGTCTCTCCATCGACACCCCCCAACCACCACACATACTTCATGTATCGATCGATCTTCATTTCTTTGTTAATAGAGCTATTGGTATCCGACACACGCCCGCTCATTATTTCTCTTCACGTTTCGATCTCCATTTATGTCGCACCCGCCCACACACTCTCAACAAATGTATTTCTCACACACAACCTCGTCGTGCCCTCCATGACAAACCCTCCCTCTCTCTCTCTCAAGACACGTACGTTGCCTTTGTAAAATACCTTCACCGTGCACGCACACACAAAGTCTATCTAGGCCACTCTCAGTAACTATCTCCCTCCAGCCCTCACTGCAGCTTCGCCACACGATAGCTCGGTGTATCATCTTTAACATTCGAGTGTACGCTATGCCACACTCACTCAATCTCTCCCTCTATAAATGACTCGATTGACCTCACTTTCTCGTGTCGTCTCTCTCACACCTAGACGCTCCCACTACACCTCTTGCATAGGCGGAGCTATGTTGATTGTCGGGGGGTAACCCCTCGACCTTAGATAAAATTGTGAAGCTCTAATTAGGATTGTTTGGATTATAATTTTTGAACATTATATTTTTCCCCACCCTCCCAAACACCGATGGGTTGTGCACCCCACCCCCCCCCGCCCCCCGAGAGAATATCATGTGCCCCCACACCTTAGATGCTATATGGTGATACGAGTTCCTTGGAGCGTGTAGATCTGAGATATAGCGGCTCATAGATGTCTTAATATTTTTTACAAGAAACCTTAAAGAGTTTGGGAATTGCACACAATTAGTACTGTTGGGGATATAACTATTGAGTATAAACCGCCCAGGAGGGGCCGGGTTATGCTCGTAGTGATTTACCTATATTAAAGCCCATGAAGACATAGAAGATGGTGACTTATGAAGGAGACTTAATAAGAAGGCCCAAAGCCCAAAGGTGAGTTAGGGCCCATAGATATAAACCGCCCTAAGTATATGACTTGTATTGTAAGATAAGAAAGAGTGGATACCGAGCCGGACACATTTATGAGCCGGCCGGGATTCTGTGAACCGCCGGGCATCAACCTGTGTATATAAAGGGACGACCCGGCGGCGGTTTAGGATAGGTAACAAACAATCGGGAACTAGGTCAAGCGTATTCGCTCCCTGGTAATCGAAACCCTAGCAATACAACACAAAGCAGGAGTAGGCTTACCTCATTGAGAGGGGCCGAACCTGGGTAAACTCTCTGTGTCCTTTGTCCCATTTAAACCCCTTCAAGTTAACCTAGTTGTGATGGCTCCACGACTAAGTCCTTCTGCTAGGACATCTGCCGTGTCAAGTCCACGACAGTTGGGGCCCACCGTGGGGCCAGCGCACGGTGGTTTCGAGTTCTTGAAGGGCAACTTCGAAGGGATCAAGGGATATGCTGTGGGCCAGATGACCAAGAGTCGTCGCAGCAAGCTCTACATCAACGATGAAGGCTGGGGCCCCGAGGCCGGCTCAATTGAGTACGGGAACCGGGTCCCCTTCGGTGGAATTCACATCTTCATTGGCAAGATCGGCGAACCGGGCCCTGAGTCGGACACCTGCGCCGACATCATCGAGACGGCTCAGCGGGCAAAACCCGCCCGAGTTCAGCCCGCCATGAGTTGTGCCTTCATGGGATTCATCAATGGTGCAGGATCTGAGGATAAATTGGTATCTGACAGTGAGACAGTTGTCTATTCTGATGGCGAGTCATCCACTGGTGAAACCGAGTCATTGTACCAACTACAAGACGGTTGGCTTGGGGGATGTTCCGATGGCGATAGTATTCCGGACCCCTACGAGCCGCCGAACCGGGTTGCAATCTTCATGGCCGGTACGCAGCCAGTGCAGCACTCTTTAACTGCAGCAGCATTGATTTTCGGGTCAGCTGCGGCGACGGCAGCCGGGGCAGGAGGCCCTGCGCGCCCGCCGGCTCAAGTCTTGTCCGGTTTACTAGACGCCTTGGCAACACTGCTGACAACGGAGGTTAACCCAAATAATCAAGATCAGCATAACGCGGAAGTCGTGAAATTGCGAGATCAGATAGCTCAAGCTAAGGAAAACCTGGTAGCTGAAGATGCCAGGATGGCTGCAGAGCGGGTTACGTTGGATGCTCAAGCGCAGCGGATTCAATCGGAGTCTTATTGACTCATGCTAGATCAGAACGCTTCAAACAAAGTCATGAGGAGGAGGCATCAGTCTCGCCTGCCACCGGTTTACGAGGCGAGGAACCTCTTTAACACGCTAGGAGCAGGAACCAGTAACCCGCCAGTAGCGGACCGGGTTGAAGCGCCTGGGACGGGAGCGCCGGTTCAGCCGCGCACTACGGATCCGCCTCGTCAGAACAATATCCCGCCACAACACATGCCAACACCACCGGGTCATTACTCTAACCCTTTGGATAACATGATCGCTGCGGCGTCACGATTGGCGGCTATCCCGGTTGAAGGTGAGTCTCCAACGGCTGTTGAGATGCGGAGGGCTAGAGAGCTCCTTCAGACAGCATTAGTTCAGCAGCAGGCTTATTCTTACAGTCGAAGCCGGATTCATTCCACCCCTCGCCCAAGCCGGAGTTACAGTAGGCATATTGATGAACCAGCTGTGTCAAGCAGTGGGCGGAACCATAACCAGCCTCGTGGACATAACCCGGCGGGCGGTGGTGCTGATGCTCAGAACGTGGTGGATCAAGGTAGAGCACGTCGAGAGGCCGAGCTGGCAGCGCAATATGCGGCCCGTCAACCTTCTCCGGTTCGTCCGACAACTTCGGTGGAGCCAGGTGTAACCTTTAGGAATTTGGGCGTGCCATGTTTAGTGCCGGCCATACGCAATGAGCGTCTGCCCAAGGATTTTAAGAGCCCTCGCAAGGTGCCTAACTATACAGCCGATTTACCTCCTGAAGCATGGATCGAGAGTTATGAAATGGCCATGGAATTGCTAGATGTTAGCGATGCGGCATGTGCTAAATATTTCCTCCTGATGTTGGATGGAACGGCTCGCACTTGGTTGAAGGGGCTCCCTGCCAACTCCATTAGGTCATGGGCCGAGTTAAAGGCCCGGTTTATCCAGAATTTCAAAGATACGTGCAAGCAGCCTATGTCAATTGTGGATCTGGATGCCTATGTCCAAGAGGAGGGTGAGTCCACAACCCATTGGGTACGCCGGGTTTCGACCATCTTACATTCATCAGATCGCATCAATGCCGGTTCAGCGGTCATAATGTTGGAGAAGAATTGCCGGTTTACGCCTCTTAAGCAGAAGTTGGGTTGGCTCAAGCGCCACTGCAATGACATGGGAGAGCTGATGACGGCTCTAGTTAAGTATGCTGACTCTGATGGTACCAAGGACCCCGAGTCTGATGATGACAAGCCAGGAAAGGGAAAGAAGAGCAGCAGCACCAGAGGACAGCAGCATAATCCGGCGAATCAGGGAGGCAATGGTAAGCGCAAGGCTGATAATAGTTTGGACTTTGTGGCTAACACCAACGCACAGAATAACGACCAGCATCGTAAAGGTAAACCGCCCCCATGGGCCGGAGGGTCAGGCTTTAATCTTGAGCAGATGCTAAATCAGCCCTGCCCAAGGCATGGGACGCGAGAAAGACTGTCTGGCCACCTCTGGAAGGATTGCTACATCATGAAGGAGTATAAAAATTCCAATCTTTTTCAAGACAATCATGGACTGGGTGGTGGTTCAGGGTCTGGTTCTCATGGGCCGGGTTACGGCGGTGGCGGTTCTAGTTCTGGTGTCCAAGGTAATCAGGGCAATCAAGGCAATCAGGGTGGCTACCATCAATAGTCAGGTCAGGGGAATCAGCAGCAGCAATCTAGGTATCAGAGTAACCCAAAGCAGTTGAATAGTGGGCAGTACCATGTCTTCACCACAAATTTATGCAAACGGGATCAGAAGCTTCACAAAAGGGCAGTGAACGCCGTTGAACAGCGGTTCCCCGTTACTTGCACTGGTCTGAGCAGCCCATCGTGTGGAGTCGGGAAGATCACCCGCCCCGGGTTGATAATCCGGGTCACCTAGCATTGGTGGTTGCACCCCAGGTTGGAGGGTATAAGTTTACCAAGGTACTCATGGACGGAGGGTGCAGCATCAATATCCTTTATTATGAAACTTTCCGTCGCATGGGGTTGACAGATAAAAATCTTAAACCGTCGAATACAGTTTTCCATGGTGTGGTGCCTAGTAAGTCGGCGTACCCTGTTGGTAAGATAGCTCTGGAAGTTGCCTTTGGAGATGATCATGACTCTAGGTCAGAGACATTGACCTTTGAAGTAGTCAAAATTCACAGCCCGTATCACGCTCTGTTTGGACGGGCGGCTTATGCCAAGTTCATGGCACGGCCTTGCTATGTTTATCTGCAGCTCAAGATGCCGGGTTACAAGGGGACCATCACAGTACATGGGAGCCGAAGGATAGCCTTGGAATGTGAAGAGGGTGATGCGGCTTATGATGAGTCGGTTTGTGCAACGGAGGAGTTAAAATTTTACAAGGACAATGTTGATCCGGCGGATATGACATCTTTGAAAAAGCCAACTACAGAGCATGATCCGGTTTTGAAGTTTCAATCGGCAGGTGACACTAAGATGGTTGATTTTGTTCCTGGCGATTCATCCAAGCAGTTCAGCATCAGTGCTAATATGGATCCGAAATAGGAAAGCGCGCTCATCGAGTTCATCCGTGAGAACCAGGACATCTTTGCATGGAAACCTTCTGACATGAAAGGTGTACCAAGGGAACTCGCTGAGCATACTCTCAATATTGATCCCAAGTTTAAACCGGTCAAGCAGTTTCTTCATCGTTTCAATGAAGAAAGGCGTAAGGCTATTGGTGAGGAGGTAGCCCGGCTCTTGGCGGCTGGGTTTATTGTTGAGGTTTTTCATCCTGAGTGGTTGGCTAACCCGGTGCTGGTACTTAAGAAGAATGGCACTTGGCGCATGTGTGTGGACTACATGGATTTAAACAAAGCTTGTCCGGCTGATCCTTTTGCTCTCCCTCGTATTGATCAGATTATTGATGCTACGGCGGGTTGTGAGCGTTTGAGTTTTTTGGATGCTTATTCTGGTTATCATCAGATCAAGATGGCAGTTAAGGACCAGGAGAAGACAACTTTCATAACTCCCTTTGGAGCCTTCTGCTATGTGTCTATGCCTTTTGGGCTCAAGAGTGCCCAGGCGACTTACCAGCGATGTGTGCAGAATTGTCTTCATAATCATATTGGACGCAATGTTCATGCTTATGTGGATGATATTGTGGTAAAATCCAGAAAGAAGGAGACGTTGATAGACGACTTGAAGGAAACCTTTGATAGTCTCCGAGTTTATAAGATGATGCTTAATCCGGCCAAGTGTGTTTTTGGTGTGCCGGCGGGCAAGCTTTTGGGCTTTCTGGTGTCTACCAGGGGCATTGAAGCTAATCCGGAGAAGATCAAAGCCATTACTTCTCTGGCTAAACCGGCGTGTATCAATGATTGTCAACGTCTGGTGGGTCGTATTGTGGCGCTAAGCCGGTTCATAAGCCGCCTCGGTGAGAAGGCCATCCCTTTGTATCAGATGATGAAAAAGACAGATGACTTCGTCTGGAGCGACGCTGCTAATGAGGCATTGGAGGCGCTTAAGAAGCAGCTGGCTGAGCCACCGGTCCTAGCTGCGCCCGTTGATAAGGAGCCGCTGTTGTTATATGTGGCTACTAATAGCCGGGCTGTCAGTGTGGCTATTGTGGTTGAAAGGAAAGAGGCAGGCAAGGAATATCCGGTTCAACGGCCGGTTTATTATATCAGCGAAGTGCTTATTGAGTCCAAACAGAGATACCCACATTGGCAGAAACTTGTATATGGGGTTTTCATGGCAAGCCGGAAGCTTAAGCAATATTTTCAGGGTTACCCCATTACTGTGGTTAGCTCTGCTCCTTTAGGAGATATCATACAAAACAGGGAAGCAACAGGCCGGGTTGCCAAATGGGCCATTGAACTTGGGCCTCATGGTTTGAAGTATATGCCTCGCACGGCCATCAAGTCTCAAGCACTGGTGGATTTCATCAATGACTGGATAGAGCTGCAGATGCCTGAGGAAAAACCAGATAACACGTATTAGACTATTCACTTTGATGGGTCCAGGCAATTGGAGGGCTCGGGGGCTGGAGTTGTTCTTGCTTCCCCTCAAGGTGATAAATTTTGTTATGTTCTCCGTTTGATGTTCCCTTGTACTAACAATGCAGCTGAATATGAGGCCTTGCTCCATGGTCTTCGGATGGCTAAGGAGATGAACTTAAGCCGGGTAAGGTGCTTTGGTGACTCAGATTTGGTGGCTCAACAAGTCTCTGGTACTTGGGATTCCAAGGATCCCCTCATGGCGGCTTATCGACGAGAGGTGGATGTTATTGCTGGTCACTTTAAGGGTTATCAAGTTGAGCATGTTGATCGGAGGAAAAATGAAGCGGCTGATGCCTTAAGCCGGTTGGGTTCTCAACGTAAACCGGTGCCACCTAATGTCTTTCTTGATGTTTTGCATAACCCGTCGGTCAAGTTACCTACAGAGGAGGATTTGGCTATTCCTGACCCGGAAGCTCAGTTGGTGGCGGCTCTTCATGTTATCCCTGATTGGACAGTTCCATATTTGGCATATATGACCCGGGGCGAGTTACCTGAGGATGAAACCTTGGCCAGGCAAATAACCCGGTGGTCCAAGTCAATGACAATTGTTAATGGAGAGCTGCACCATTGCAGTGTTACCGGGGCATTTCAGTGTTGTGTTTCTCCTGAAGAAGGCTGTGAGATTCTGCGGGAGATCCATAAAGGAGATTTTGGTCATCACGCCGGCTCTAAATCTCTTGTAGCCAAGGCTTTTCATCACGGTTTTTATTGGCTGACGGATCATGATGATGCTGAGGACTTGGTCAAAAAATGTGACGGTTGTCAGAAGTTTTCACGTCGAGCTCATGTTCCGTCTCAGGAGTTGAGAATGATTCCAATCACTTGGCCGTTTGCAGTTTGGGGGCTTGGTATGGTTGGACCTTTTAAGAGGTCCAAGTATAAGAAGACCCACCTCTTGGTGGCGGTTGATAAATTCACTAAGTGGGTAGAGGCAGAGCCAGTCAGTAAGTGTGATGCAGCAACGGCGGTTCAATTCATGAAGAAGGTGATCTTCCATTTTGGCTTTCCACACAGCATTGTAACTGACAATGGCACTAATCTCTCCAAGGGTGCTATGAAAGAATTTTGTCAACGTGAGCATATCCGGCTTGATGTATCGTCAGTGGCTCACCCCCAATCTAATGGTCAAGCTGAGAGAGCCAATCAAGAGATCCTGAGAGGCATCAAGCCCCGGCTTATGGTTCCCTTACAAAGGACGTCGGGTTGTTGGGTAGAGGAGTTACCCTCGGTGCTATGGAGCATCAACACAACGCCCAACAGATCTACGGGTTACACGCCTTTTTTTCATGGTTTATGGAGCAGAGGCGGTTCTCCCCAGTGACATCCGTCACAACTCACCCCGGGTGGCGGCTTACGTTGAGCTGATAATGAAAAGGCACGTCAGGATGCACTTGACCTGTTAGATGAGGCGCGTGATCTCGCAGCGGCTCGTTCGGTGAATTACCAGCAAGATCTACGTCGTTATCACAGCCGCCAGGTCAAGACCAGAACCTTTCAAGAAGGCGACTTAGTGCTCCGGCTTATCCAGGATCAGACTGACATGCACAAGTTATCCCCACCTTGGGAAGGACCCTTTGTGGTCAGCAAGAATCTGAACAACGGGTCATACTACCTTATTGATGTTCGAGACCACAAGGACTCACGCACGTCGGAGGAAGAGACTCGCCGGCCGTGGAATATTGCTCATCTTCGGCCTTACTACACCTGAGCCATTGGCTCTTCTGATGTACATATTTTTGACAATGTATATATTAAACCGGCACCCCTGCTAAAGCAGGGCCTCTGTCGTCTTTTCTTAATGAGTTTTTGGTTACTTGGGGGCTTCCGGCTTATGAGCGAAGTTATGATTACCCTTTGAACCGGCTTATAAGCCAACTGAAAAAAAAACTTGGGGGCTTGCTACCCAGGTTAAAGGTACCAAAGAGAGCCTATTGCAAAATCACAGCTCAAACATAGGTGCCCCTTGAGCACAGCTCAAAAATATTACTTGGGGGCTCCTTGATTCTAAAGAACAAAGAGTTTGTATAACCCTTGTAATAGGCTTAAAAGCCAGGCTTGGAAGCCAGGTGTATTCACCTAAAACCTCGGGTTATCCTGCCTTTTTAAGTAAGCCACTCCGCCCAGGTATTCCTGGAATGACCCGCCGAATGTTTGACAAGTCAATCTTATACAGACCCTGAACTTGTCAAAGTTAAAACGACGATTGGTTATGTGAGGTCCATCTTATAAGGTTTGTATATAGGTTTAACTCAGTGGCTGTGCGGCCCGTGAAAGCACTCGATTTTCGGCCTGGCAGCCCATGAAAAGCCTCGTTTTTTCGTTGGTTTTATTCCACAGTTTTTGAGGTTTATTTGATGAGGCTTATAATGCTTTATGATCATAATTCATCCGGTGTTTATTAACCCGGCCTAGTTTTTTGACTATAAGTTGCCAGTATGAGATAAGATAACATTCGGTGTTTATTAACCCGGCCTGGCTTTTGACTATAAGTTGCTAGTATGAGAAAAGATAATATCTGGTGTTTATTAACCCGGCCTGGTTTTGTTCATAAAGCCAAGCAATCTATGATAATTACCAGCGCTCAAAATTTGGGTTCTCCCCCTTACTACACCGGTTTGGTAAACCAACAGTGTGATCAAATATCATAGGTATGATATATTTCAAATTTGGTTATTCTTAAAGTCTAGCCTTGGGTATAAGCTATGTTAGTTTCCATGGTTTTATATTGGGCGTTATGACCCGTCCAGCGGTAAACCGCCAGGACACTTTTAATCCGTTGCATGCAGGAGCAGATTCCGCATTGTTAATATTATAAGCATAAGTGGCATATCTTAACATGGTGGATTGGCAGTGTCAGGCAAAGTAAATATGCACGATGACATAGCAGAGCAAGAGTTTAAGCTAGCCTATTACAAGGCGTTTGGTGCCCAAAAGAATAATTGTTTTAACAAGCCTTAAAGAAAGCAGCTGCTAAACCGGCCCCCGGTTTACGAGTCCTGGCCTGGCTGACTTGAAGGTTGCGGATCGTCCAGCGCCGGTTCATCTTCCTCCTCTCTACCCAGTGGCTGGAAGTCAATGGTGGTCCAATCAATCCCAGTTAAGGCCTTGAATACAGCTTCATCACTTATAAGTGTGGAGGGGTCAACATCAGGGGCATAGTTATGCTTACGGATTGGAGGAATAAGGTTTGGAGCATCATAAGTTGGCGCATTAACTCTCTTGTTGTTGGCATCAAAAATCGACTGATAATGTGAAAGATCGGTTTCATCAGCCAATTGGCTAGCCAATGGGCGCATTTCCCTCGTCAAGGCTCTGAGGTCATCGTTATTAAACTCTGACCCGTCCTCCTTTATGCTCGGGTAGCCGTTTCCCACATCGGCCGGATCAAGATCAGATATCTAAGCTTTGGCCCGAGTCAGTGCAGTAAGAGCACCCGCCCTGGCAGCTGACTTCTTTAGCTCTTCAAACCGTGCAGGCATCATCGCCAGCCTTTCCAAAGTCCCCTTGATCAAGGTTGGGGGCGGTTTATTATGGGAAGCTGTGCAGATAACCCGTTGTACGCCGGTATATAATTACTCTATAAGTGTATAGGTGGCCTTCAGTTTTTGCCGCATATCTGAGCCAAGATGAGCAATGCGAGTTCCTGCATCATCAAAAACATCGGTAAACCGGCAGTCTCTTACATAATACATGTTCAAAGCTTATGAAGAAGTTATTTACCAAATACGGCAGCGGTCATGGCATTTATTTGCTGTTTCAAGCCAGTCAGCTCTTCAGCTACCGGTTTAAGGGCAGCCTCAACATCTTCAGCCCTCTTCAGCAGAGTTGACTTTTCTGTATCCCAACCTGCCCGCTCGTTCTTGAAGCTCTCCTTCAGTTTCTCCATTGCTGTTAAGGTACTGGTCAGTTCCTCCTTGGCTTTGGAGGTCTCGGCTTGTTGCGACTTGATATTTTCTTGAAGGTCGGCGATTTGAGATTCCTTCTTGTTAAGATCAGCCTGCAAGAGACATGTAATTAATTGCATGGCAGTGCATATTCAAAGTCCCAAGCACATAACAAGTAATATACTTGGCACTTGGGGGCTAATGTCTATTGCTTCTTATCAAAAAAAAATTACAAGTCCCAAGCACGTAACAACTATCAGCTTGATGGTCAACCGGATTATAAAGGTCCTAAGTAAGAATTTTGAGCCTTACAGCATAATTAGTCTCAACTTAACATATTTGTTAAGTCGACCCTTGGGGGCTATACAGGCGAAATTGAAGATATATTATTCTAAAGTCCCGGTTCATATTGACATTATAAACCGGCCCTTGCGGGCTAGTGGAGTTGATCTATATGGCTCTTCAAAGTTTGCAGAACATTCTATTCTTTTATGTCTAGTAAACTTGGTGGCTAAGGGAAGAATATGTATGCAGAGTTAACAGCATTTACCTCATATCGCTCCTTCATCATGTTCAGTAAACCGGCTTCATAATCACGGCTTGTGTGCAAATGGTTTAAAAACCCTGAATGAAGATCTTGGGCGCTGAGGTGGGTATAGCTTTCCAAGTCCACCTTCCACTTGCCCTTGTCAACAGCAGAAAATTCTTCTTTGGCACTATGTTTTAACAGAACAGTGGGGTTGCCTGGGGCTGTACACCCGACACCGGTAACTACAACATCGTCGGCTTTATCATCAGCAGCCTTAGTTGGGCTTGGCGGTTTATCAGCATGATCCATCGGATCAATTTCCATCTGTTCAACAAAGGTTTCATGATCTTGCGGTGGCGGATCATCAAGAATAGCTTCAGTATTTGGTTCAAACTGTTCCGGGTTCTTTTCCGGATCAGTTGGCGCGCTGTCATCAGCCGGTTTGTTCAGTTTGGCCTTTTTACTGGGTCTGGCCTTGGCTCTGACAGAGACGCAAATAACAGGTTAGTATAATGATCAAGCATAAGGTATAAAGGGGTTGGTTAAAATGCTCATCCAGGAACAGTTTTGAGGGTTGGAATTTGTGTCCCTGTGGACTCGCCAGAGGATGAATGGGAAGTTCCCTGATAGTTTGAATCAGACGGATTAAGAGGTTGTCGGAAATAGCCCGCCTTGGGATAAGATGTGTCAGAAATAGAAGAGACCTCTGGGCGGCGTTTATGAACTGGCGAGTTCGGTAAACCGGAAGAAGTGACCACATGGCCGCTATGCTGGGTTGTGCGGTGAGCTTCGTGTTGCTGCCTCTTCAAAAGAAAGTTTGGATCCAAGTAAGCTAGGGGGTGAGAAAATCTTATTTTTCGGCTTGCTTGTCGGGTTTTCTGTGTGGGCAGAGGTTCTGAACCGGATGAGAGAATAGTTACCTCTACGTCGTTTGCGCGGCTAGCTTCTGCATCGTCCTGATAAAAATCATCGTCAATGAGATGTATGAAAAAAGAGCCAAGATAATCAAGTTCTACCTCTGACTCCGGATTATCATCGTCAATGTTTAACTCGGTAGGCTCGGTGTTTTTCTTCTTGGCGGGCTTCTTATTGACCTTGGTCTTGACACGAAGTGTTTTGGCCGGTTTATCCTGCGGTTTCTTCTTCCAGAACGGATCATCACCCTGTTTAAAGATTGAAAAAATCATAAGGGAGTATTAAGAATGTGGAGTAAAGCAGGAGTGGAGCAATTCTTACAGCTGGCGGTTTATTTGAAGCGCAGAAAGGACTAAGTCCTGTTTTGCTACAGTCGGTCACCGGTTCATCCAGCATCTTCTTGACAGATTCAGTAATTTCAGTATCAGTCAGCTGAATATCAGTGTGGCGTTGAGGGTCTTTCACATCCCCTGTGTACTCACACATTAAACCGGGGCGACGGCTTAAAGGCAAAATGCTCCAAGATACCTAGCAACGGACAAAATCAATGCCTGTCAAACCGTTTGCCATAAAGGCTCTGAGCTTTGAAAGCTGTGGTGCATATTTGGACCGTTCCTTTGCATTGAGTCTTTGGGGGAATGGATGTGCATCGGTAAGCCGGTGAGCACGGTAACCCGGTAGAGGATTCACGCCAGCTGGAGATGTATCTTGGCAATAGAACCAAGTTTGGTTCCAATCTTTGGGATGGCTATGATGCCTAGCGTGAGGGAAGCTGACGTCTTTTCTCTTCTGAATTGAAACCCCGCCAAGTTCAGTATTGGGCCCATCCATAAATTCAGTACGGCGGTTTAAGTAGAACAAATCTCTGAACAGGTCGACGGTGGGCTCTTCTTGCAGGTAGGCTTCACAAAACACTTGAAAATTGCAAATATTGGACACGGAGTTAGGCCCAATATCTTGAGGCTGAAGTTGGAAGAAGTGAAGCACGTCACGGAAATTTTTTGATCCAGGAGGGCTGAACCCTCAACTCAGATGATCAACAAAAATGATTACTTCCCCATCCTTGGGCTCAGGAGGATTTTCTGGACCGGGGGCTCTCCAATAGATGTCTTCCTTTTTCGCTAAAGCGCCGGTTGCAACACACCCGTTCAGTTCTTCTTCCGTAACCCGGGATGGAACCCAGTTACAGGAATAAAAGGATTTGGCCATTTATACAATAACCTGGAAAAGATTTGTGCCGGTTTAAGGTTCATGGTTAACAGGCAGAAAGTGTTGAAGCATGCATAAATGTTAAATCGGATGGTGACGTTATTAAAGACGAGCACTTGGCGGTTTAAGAGGGGACTAATGGTACCTGGCAGGTTATTATTTTCTGAGGTTAAACCGCCTACACGGATATTGAAAGTATAGATCTAAAGTTGGAAAATGGCTAAGTGGTGAAAAACAGGTTTCACAGATTGGTGTTATAATTTTGGATCTACAGCAGTTCAGATAATGAAGAAAAATTCTAACCTAAAGTAGCGGCAGCAGGACAGTTCACGTGCTCAGATAAGATCTCCTATGGAGGGGAGGCGTTCAGATATTAAAAATGAGTGCTAAACTGCTATCGCACAAGATTGGTACTATACTCAGATCAAAAACTACATGGTCTATGGAGGAACAAAGATGAACCGACATGAACTCCGATGAACTCGTGGAAACCCTAATGGGATCTAGGGGAAAAGGAAGGAAGAGGACTTACCAGGACTGTTGGACAGCGGTGGCGCACGGCGGTGCTCTGGTGCGTTCAGGACGATGCAGCGGCCAGAGTGGAGGCAGCTCGTGAGGTCGACGGCGGCGGAGCTCGGGCGTTGAGACGATGCGAGGTGGAAGACAGAGACGAGGAGGCAAGGGAGGAAAGTGAAAAGGACCCCTGGCCCTATTTATAAGGTGAATGGATAAGTGGCATGCGCGGGAATCGAGGAGCTCCAAATTAGGTGATGTCATGGCGGGTTAACATGATCTCGGAAGATGACGTCACGACGAGTTACAAATTTTTGCGAAGGTAATGAAGAAGGAATTTTCCTAAGTGTTGAAGATTGACATGAACAAGTTCAAATCAACCTGGGGCCTAATGTTGGGGATATAACTATTGAGTATAAACCGCCCAGGAGCGGCCGGGTTATGCTCGTAGTGATTTACCTGTATTGAAGCCCATGAAGACATAGAAGATGGTGACTTATGAAGGAGACTTAATAAGAAGGCCCAAAGCCCAAAGGTGAGTTAGGGCCCATAGATATAAACCTCCCTAAGTATATGACTTGTATTGTAAGATAAGAAAGAGTGGATACCGAGCCAGACACATTTATGAGCCGGCCGGGATTCTGTGAACCGCCGGGCGTCAACCTGTGTATATAAAGGGACGACCCGGCGGCGGTTTAGGACAGGTAACAAACAATCGGGAACTAGGTCAAGCGTATTCGCTCCCTGGTAATCGAAACCCTAGCAATACAACACAAAGCAGGAGTAGGCTTACCTCATTGAGAGGGGCTGAACCTGGGTAAACTCTCTGTGTCCTTTGTCCCGTTTAAACCCCTTCAAGTTAACCTAGTTGCGATGGCTCCACGACTAAGTCCTTCCGCTAGGACATCTGCCGTGTCAAGTCCACGACAAGTACCAAAACTACTCAGATGCCCTTGGATCCCATATCCAACGGCCTCGAAGCTCATATCATCGTAGCATCTAAGATGAGGGAAGACCTCATATTCTCTTGTGTTTAAGAATATCATGTGCTACCACAACTTAGATGTTGTGGTGATACAAGCTCCTCAGAGCCGTTGGATCTGAGATCCAACGACTCCTTGGTGGTTCAAATGTTTTTGCATAAAAGCCCCCAAAGAGTTTGGGTGCAGTCCACAAGCACAAAGACTACTCAGATGCCATTGGATCTCAGATCGAACGACCTCAAAGCTCGTATCACCATAGCATCCAAGCTGCGAGAGCACCTGATGTTTTCTCGCACGAGGGAATATGAGGTGCTCCCACACCGTAGATTCTATGGTGATACGAGTTCCTGAGAGATCTAACGGCTCATAGTAGGTGATTTGAATGTTTTTGCAATATAGGCCTCAAAGAGTTTGGGAATTGCGCAGAAAGTACAAATACTACACACATGGCATTGGATCTCAGATCCAACGACCTAGATGCTCATATCATCGCAGCGGCTAATTAAGCTACGGTGAGCACCTAATATGAGCTACTGGGTGTTGGGAAATGTTGCATGGAAAATAAAAAAAATTCTACGAACACGCAATGATCTATCCATGGAGATGCATAGCAACGAGGGGGAAAGTGTGTCTACATACCCTCGTAGACCGTAAGAGGAAGCGTTTCACAACGCGGTTGATGTAGTCGAACTTCTTCGCGCTTCAATCGATCAAGTACCAAATGCACGGCACCTCCATGTTCTGCACACGTTCAGCTCGGTGACGTCCCTCGCCTTCTTGATCCAGCAAGACGTCGAGGTAGTAGATGAGTTCCGTCAGCATGACGACGTGGTGACGGTGATGGTGAAGTGATTGGAGGGGGGCGCCGCACACGGCTAGGCAATTGTCTGGGGTGTGCTAGGCGCCCCCTCCTCATATATATAGGTGGGAGGGAGAGGGGAGAGGCCAAGGGGTGCCCCAAGTAGGTCTGAATCCTACTTGGGATCCTGCACTTGGCCGCCCCCCCCCCCCCCCCCCCGCCATGTTTGTCGGAGGGGAAAGGAAAGAGAGGGGGAGAGAGAAGGAAGTGGGAATCCTAATCCACACTTACCTTTCCCTTCTCCCCTTTCCTTCTCCTCCTTAGGCCGGCCCATATGGGGGGCGCACCAGCCCCTTGTGGCTGGTGCGTTTCCCCTCTTGGCCCATAAGGCCCATATCTTTTGCCTGGGGTGCCCGGAACCCCTTCCCGTGACCCGATGAGTACCCGGTAACCCCCGAAACACTTCCGGTGTCCGAATACCATCGTACTATATATCAATCTTTACCTCTTGAACATTTAAAGACTCCTCTTCATGTCTGTGATCTCATCCGGGACTCCGAACAACATTCGGTCACAAAATCACATAACTCATATAATACTATATCGTCAACAAACGTTAAGCGTGCGGACCCTACGAGTTCGAGAACTATGTAGACATGACCGAGACACCTCTCCGATCAATAACCAATAGCGGAACCTGGATGCCCATATTGGCTCCTACATATTCTACGAAGATCTTTATCGGTCGAACCGTTATGACAACATATGTAATTCTCTTTGTCCATCGGTATGTTACTTGCCCGAGATTCGATCGTCGGTATCTTCATACCTAATTCAATCTCGTTACCGGCAAATATCTTTACTCATTCTGTAATACATCACCTCGTGACTTACTCCTTAGTCGTTTTCTTGCAAGCTTATGATGTGTATTACCGAGAGGGCCCAAAGATACCTCTCCGATACTCGGAGTGACAAATCCTAATCTCCATCTATGCCAACTCAAAAAATACCTTAGGAGATACCTGTAGAGCATCTTTATAATCACCCATTTACGTTGTGACATTTGATAGCACACAAGGCATTCCCCCGGTATCCGGGAGTTGCATAATCTCATAGTCGAACGAATATGTATTTGACATGAAGAAAGCAATAGCAATAAAACTGAACGATCATTATGCTAAGCTAACGGATGGGTCTTGTCCATCACATCATTCTCCTAATGATGTGATCCCATTATCAAATGACAACTCATGTCCATGGTTAGGAAACCATAACCATCTTTGATGAACGAGCTAGTCAAGTAGAGGCTCACTAGGGACACGGTGTTTGTTTATGTATTCACACATGTATTTAGGTTTCCGATCAATACAATTCTAGCATGAATAATAAACCTTTATCATGAATAAGGAAATATAAAATAACAACTTTATTATTGCCTCTAGGGCATATTTCCTTCAGTCTCCCACTTGCACTAGAGTCAATAATCTAGATTACAATGTAATGAATCTAACACCCATGGAGACTTGGTGCTGATCATGTTTTGCTCGTGGAAGAGGCTTAGTCAACGGGTCTGCTACATTCAGTTCCGTATGTATCTTGCAAATTTCTATGTCTCCATCCTTGACTTGTTCACGAATGGAGTTGAAGCGTCTCTTGATGTGTTTGGTTCTCTTGTGAAACCTGGATTCCTTCGCCAAGGCAATTGCTCCAGTGTTGTCACAAAATATTTTCATTGGATCCGATGCACTAGGTATTACACCCAGATCGGATATGAACTCCTTCATCCAGACTCCTTCATTTGCTGCTTCCGAAGCAGCTATGTACTCCACTTCACACGTAGATCCTGCCACGATACTCTGCTTGGAACTGCACCAACTTATAGCTCCACCATTCAATATAAATACGTATCCGGTTTGTGACTTAGAGTCATCCGGATCAGTGTCAAAGCTAGCATCGACGTAATCGTTTACGATGAGTTCTTTGTCACCACCATAAACGAGAAACATATCCTTGGTCCTTTTCAGGTACTTCAGGATGTTCTTGACCGTTGTCCAGTGATCCACTCCTGGATTACTTTGGTACCTCCCTGCCAAACTTATGGCAAGGCACACATCAGGTCTGGTACACAGCATAGCATACATGATAGAACCTATGGCTGAGGCATAGGGAATGACTTTCATTTTCTCTCTATCTTCTGCAGTGGTCGGGCTTTGAGTCTGACTCAACTTCACACCCTATAACACAGGCAAGAACCCTTTCTTTGACTGATCCATTTTGAACTTCTTCAAAACTTTATCAAGGTATGTGCTTTGTGAAAGTCCTATTAAGCGTCTCGATCTATCCCTATAGATCTTGATGCCCAATATATAAGCAGCTTCACTGAGGTCTTTCATTGAAAAATTCTTATTAAAGTATCCTTTTATGCTATCCAGAAATTCTATATCATTTCCAATCAACAATATGTCATCCACATATAATATCAGAAATGCTATAGAGCTCCCACTCACTTTCTTGTAAATACAAGCTTCACCGAAAGTCTGTATAAAACCATATGCTTGGATCACCTCATCAAAGCGTATATTCCAACTCCGAGATGCTTGCACCAGTCCATAGATGGATCGCTGGAGCTTGCACACTTTGTTAGCACCTTTAGGATTGACAAAACCTTCTGGTTGCATCATATACAACTCTTCTTTAAGATATCCATTAAGGAATGCAGTTTTGACGTCCATTTGCCAGATTTCATAATCATAAAATGCAGCAATTGCTAAAATGATTCGGACGGACTTAAGCATCGCTACGGGTGAGAAAGTCTCATCGTAGTCAACTCCTTGAACTTGTCAAAAACCTTTTGCCACACGTCAAGCTTTATAGACAGTAACATTACCATCAGCGTCAGTCATCTTCTTGAAGATCCATTTATTCTCCATGGCTTGCCGATCATCGGGTAAATCCACCAAAGTCCACACTTTGTTCTCATACATGGATCCTATCTCAGATTTCATGGCCTCAAGCCATCTGTCAGAATCTGGGCTTATCATAGCTTATTCATAGTTCATAGGTTCGCCTTGGTCTAGTAACATGACTTCCAGTACAGGATTCCCGTACCACTCTGGTGCGGATCATGTTCTGGTTGACATACGAGGTTCTATAGTAACTTGATCCCAAGTTTCATGATCATCATCATTAGCTTCCTCTCTAGTTGGTGTAGGCATCACGGGAATGGTTTTCTCTGATGCGCTACTTTCCAATTTGAGAGAAGGTACAATTACCTCATCAAGTTCTACTTTCCTCCCACTCACTTCTTTCGTGAGAAACTCCTTCTCTAGAAAGGTTCCATTCTTGGCAACAAAGATCTTGCCTTCGGATTTATGGTAGAAGGTGTACCCAATTCTTTCCTTAGGGTATCCTATGAAGACGCACTTCTCCGATTTGGGTTTGAGCTTATCAGGCTGAAGCCTTTTGACATAAGTGTCGCAACCCCAAACTTTAAGAAATGACAGCTTAGGTTTCTTGCCAAACCATAGTTCATACGGTGCCGTCTCAATGGATTTAGACGGTGCCCTATTTAACGTGAATGCAGATGTCTCTAATGCATAACCCCAAAACGATAGTGGTAAATCGGTAAGAGACATCATAGATCGCACCATATCTAATAAAGTACGGTTATGATGTTCGGACACACCATTATGCTGTGGTGTTCCAGGTGGCGTGAGTTGTGAAACTATTCCACATTGTTTTAAATGAAGGCCAAACTCGTAACTCAAATATTCGTCTCCGCGGTCAGATCGTAGAAACTTTATTTTCTTGTTACGATGATTCTCCACTTCACTCTGAAATTCTTTGAACTTTTCAAATGTTTCAGATTTGTGTTACATTAAGTAGATATACGCATATCTGCTCAAATCATCTGTGAAGGTCAGAAAATAACGATACCCGCCGATGCCTCAACACTCATCGGACCGCATACATCGGTATGTATTATTTCCAATAAGTCATTAGCTCGCTCCATTGTTCCGGAGAATGGAGTTTTAGTCATCTTGCCCATGAGGCATGGTTTTTAAGTATAAAATGATTCATAATCAAGTGATTCCAAAAGCCCATCTGCATGGAGTTTCTTCATGCGCTTTACACCAATATGACCTAAACGGCAGTGCCACAAATATGTTGCACTATCATTATCAACTTTGCATCTTTTGGCATCAATATTATGAATATGTGTATCACTACAATCGAGATTCAAATAGCGTGCCGATGGCGATCACATCGACGTTGGAACCATTCCCGACGCGCATCGTCACCTCGTCCTTAGCTAATCTTCGTTTAATCCGTAGCTCCTGTTTTGAGTTACAAATATGAGCAACCGAACCAGTATCAAATACCCAGGCGCTACTACAAGCATTAGTAATGTACACATCAATAACATGTATATCAAATATACCTTTGTTCACTTTTCCATCCTTCTTATCCGCCAAATACTTGGGGCAATTCCGCTTCCAGTGACCAGTTCCTTTGCAGTAGAAGCACTCAGTTTCAGGCTTGGGTCCAGCTTTGGGCTTCTTCCCGGGAGTGGCAACTTGCTTGCCATTCTTCTTGAAGTTCCCTTTCTTTCCCTTGCCCTTTTTCTTGAAACTAGTGGTCTTGTTAACCATCAACACTTGATGCTCCTTCTTGATTTCTAACTCCGCGGCCTTAAGCATTGCAAAGAGCTCGGGAATTGTTTTGTTCATCCCTTGCATATTATAGTTCATCACGAAGCCTTTGTAGCTTGGTGGCAGTGATTGAAGAACTCTGTCAATGACGCAATCAACTGAAAGATTAACTCCTAGCTGAGTCAAGTGATTATAATACCCAGACATTTTGAGTATGTGTTCACTGACAGAATTGTTCTCCTCCATCTTGCAGCTATAGAACTTGTTGGAGACTTCATATCTCTCAACCCGGGCATTTGCTTGAAATATTAACTTCAACTCTTGGAACATCTCATATGCTCCATGACGTTCAAAATGTCTTTGAAGTCCCGGTTCTAAGCCGTAAAGCATGGCACACTGAACTATCGAGTAGTCATCAGATCGAGCTTGCCAGACGTTCAAAACATCAGCTTCTGCTCCTGCAGCAGGCCTTTCACCTAGCGGTGCATCAAGGACATAATTCTTCTGTGCAGCAATGAGGATAATCCTCAAGTTACGGACCCAGTCCGTGTAGTTTCTACCATCATCTTTCAACTTAGCTTTCTCTAGGAACGCATTAAAATTCAAGGGAACGGTAGCACGGGCCATTGAACTACAACATAGATATGCAAATACTATCAGGACTAAGTTCATGATAAATTAAGTTCAATTAATCAAATTACTTAAGAACTCCCACTTAAATAGACATCCCTCAAGTCATCTAAGTGATACGTGATCCAAATCAACTAACCCATGTCCGATCATCACGTGAGATGGGGTAGTCATCAATGGTGAACATCTCTATGTTGATCATATCTACTATATGATTCATGTTCGATCTTTCGATCTCCAGTGTTCCGAGGCCATGTCCGTACATGCTAGGCTCGTCAAGTTTAACCCAAGTATTCTGCATGTGTAAAACTGTCTTACACCCGTTGTATGTGAACGTAGAGTCTATCACACCCGATCATCACGTGGTGTCTCAACACGACGAACTGTAGCAACGGTGCATACTCAGGGAGAACACTTTTACCTTGAAATTTAGTGAAGGGATCATCTTATAACTCTACCGCCGTACTAAGCAAAATAAGATGCATAAAAGATAAACATCACATGCAATCAAAATATGTGACATGATATGGCCATCATCATCTCGTGATTTTGATCTCCATCTCCAAAGCATTGTCATGATCTCCATCATCACCAGCTCGACACCTTGATCTCCATCGTTGCGTCGTGGTCGTCTCGCCAACTATTGCTTCTACAACTATTGCTAACTCATAGCGATAAAGTAAAGCAATTACATGGCATTTGCATTTCATACAATAAAGAGACAACCATAAGGCTCCTGCCAGTTGCCTGATATCTTACAAAACATGATCATCTCATACAATAACGTATATCACATCATGTCTTGACCATATCACATCACAACATACCCTGCAAAAACAAGTTAGACGTCCTCTACTTTGTTGTTCCAAGTTTTACGTGGCTGCTACGGGTTTCTAGCAAGAACCGTTCTTACCTACGGCAAAAACCACAACGGTGATTCGTCAAGTTTGCTGTTTTAACCTTCTTCAAGGACCGGCTGTAGTCAAATTCAATTCAACTAAAGTAGGAGAAACAGACACCCGCCAGCCACCTTTATGCAAAACTAGTTGCATGTCTGTCGGTGGAACCGGTCTCATGTGCGTGGACATGTAAGGTTGATCCGGGCCGCTTCATCCCACAATACTGCCGAATCAAAATAAGACGTTGGTGGTAAGCAATATGACTATCACCGCCGACAACTCTTTGTGTTCTACTCGTGCATATCATCTACGCATAGACCTGGCTCATGATGCCACTGTTGGGAAACGTTGCATGGAAAGCAAAAAAAATTATACGCACACGCAATGATCTATCCATGGAGATGCATAACAATGAGGGGGAGAGTGTGTCTACATACCCTCGTAGACCGTAAGTGGAAGCGTTTCACAATGCGGTTGATGTAGTCAAACTTCTTCGCGCTTCAACCAATCAAGTACCGAACGCACGGCACCTCCGCGTTCTGCACATGTTCAGCTCGGTGACGTCCCTCGCCTTCTTGATCCAGCAAGACGTTGAGGTAGTAGATGAGTTCCGTCAGCATGACGGCATGGTGATGGTGATGGTGAAGCGATCTCCGTAGGGCTTCGCCTAAGCACTACGAAAATATGACCGGGGGTGTAAACGGTGGAGGGGGGCACCGCACACGGCTAGGCAATTGTCTGGGGTGTGCTAGGCGCCCCCCTCCTCATATATATAGGTGGGAGGGAGAGGGGAGAGGCCAAGGGGTGCCCCAAGTAGGTCCGAATCCTACATGGGCTCCTACCCTTGGCCGCGCCCCCCCTGCCATGTTTGTCGGAGGGGAAAGGAAAGAGGGGGGAGAGAGAAGGAAGTGGGAATCCTAATCCACACTTACCTTTCCCTTCTCCCCTTTCCTTCTCCTCCATAGGCCAGCCCATATGGGGGGAGCACCGAACCCTTGTGGCTGGTGCGTTTCCCCTCTTGGCCCATAAGGCCCATATCTTTTGCCGGGGGTGCCCGGAACCCCTTCCGGTGACCCGATAAGTACCCGGTAACCCCCAAAACACTTCCGGTGTCCGAATACCATCGTCCTA
The DNA here is from genome assembly GCA_011799875.1 of Thinopyrum elongatum. Lineage (NCBI taxonomy): Eukaryota > Viridiplantae > Streptophyta > Magnoliopsida > Poales > Poaceae > Thinopyrum > Thinopyrum elongatum. Next base: position 335,392,491 of record CM022300.1, read on the forward strand.
TATGTCAATCTTTACCTCTCGATCATTTAGAGACTCCTCATCATATCCGTGATCTCATCCGGGACTCCGAACAACATTCGGTCACCAAATCACATAACTCATATAATACTATATCGTCAACGAACATTAAGCGTGCGGACCCTATGGGTTCGAGAACTATGTAGACATGACCGAGACACCTCTCCGGTCAATAACCAATAGCAGAACCTGGATGCCCATATTGGCTCCTACATATTCTAGGAAGATCTTTATCGGTCGAACCATTATGACAACATACGTAATTCCCTTTGTCCATCGGTATGTTACTTGCCCGAGATTCGATCGTCGGTATCTTCATACCTAGTTCAATCTCGTTACAGGCAAGTCTCTTTACTCGTTCCATAATACATCACCTCATGACTAACTCCTTAGTTGTTTGCTTGCAAGCTTATGATGTGTATTACCGAGAGGGCCCAGAGATACCTCTCCGATACTCAGAGTGACAAATCCTAATCTCGATCTATGCCAACTCAACAAATACCTTCAGAGATACCTGTAGAGCATCTTTATAATCACCCAGTTACGTTGTGATGTTTGATAGCTTACAAGGCATTCCTTCGGTATCCGGGAGTTGCATAATCTCATAGTCGAAGGAATATGTATTTGACATGAAGAAAGCAATAGCAATAAAAGTGAACGATCATTATGCTAAGCTAACGGATGGGTCTTGTCCATCACATCATTCTCCTAATGATGTGATCCCGTTATCAAATGACAACTCATGTCCATGGTTAGGAAACCATAACCATCTTTGATGAATGAGCTAGTCAAGTAGAGGCTCACTAGGGACATGGTGTTTGTTTATGTATTCACACATGTATTTAGGTTTTCGATCAATACAATTCTAGCATGAATAATAAATCTTTATCATGAATAAGGAAATATAAAATTACAACTTTATTATTGCTTCTAGGGAATATTTCCTTCACTGGGAGCCGTTGGATCCAAGATCCAACGGCTCACACGAGGCCTGAATGTTTTTTTTTTGCAAAAAAAACCTTGGAGAGTTTGGAAATTGCGCATAATTACAATGACTACTCCCAAGCCATTGGATCTCAAATCCAACGACGTAAAATCTCATATCACCATAGCATCTAAGCTGCGGGGAGCATGTGATATTCTATGCCGCTACCATTTTTGTTCCTAAACTTGCAAAATACATGTAACTGGTGTCGTAACTTGTCTAACCGCGCAAAGTGTTTGTGCAAAAAAAATCATCCTACAACTAACAAATCTGAAGGACAACACACGGGAGGCCCACTTGTCATTGATCAAATTTGGACCTAAAACTAACAAATCTGAAGGACAAGATTCAAACTGGCAACCTGGAGTATGAAGCGTATGTCGATAGCCTGAAACCGCAATGGTTGTTGGCTTTGTCGCATCACTTGATTTTATACAGTATTACATTGAGTAGAGTAGAGGGAGTGGCTCGTCAACAGGTGCATTAACATTGACTGACTTACTGGTGGGTCCCATGTCTGCCATCTCTCTCTCTCCTCTCCATCTAGTAGTACAACCTTTAGACGCACGGGCACACATGAAGAGCGACGCGAGCTTGCCGTGGTGTTATTATAACTAAAAAATGCTAGGAAAATAGATGAATCGCCCAGAACAAGAGACGTTGTGGATAGTTGAGATGGAGCTAACCACACCTATCCTCCGTGCCACATTAGCATGATGAAGCTGTGTGGCTAGTGGGGTGTTTTCGACCGACTCGTTGGGTCCCGAGGTCAAACCATAGGTAGTTTGATACAGTTTATTTTTACACGCACATTTTCCCTCCGTGCCGAGACGTGGCACACCCTACTGGGCGGTTTCTGGGTCCTCCCGGGTGGTGTACGCATATTTTCTTCCTTGCCGAGATGTGGGACGCCCTACCGCGCGTTTTCTGGGTCCTCCTCGGTCGTAGCGCCGAAGCAAGTAAATGAGTCGTCAAATCACAGAAGCCCACCTTTCCTGCCGAGTACATCAGTGAAGCACGGTGGCTAGCTAGTTGGGATAGTGTGACCAAGTAGCTAGGCTGCCACCACATTTGTTTTTTCACCCTTTTTTTCTCTCCTTGCAGGTAGGTAAATTTAAATGTCCACCGCTGCGTTGCACTGGTCTTTGGGTTCGGTAGGATTTTTATTTTTTTGATTGACGGGAGCAGGCACGGCAGCAATTAGTCATGATGACTCCGCCTGTAAAACCCACTACTCCGTGAAGTGAAAAGTCGTCGACTAGTGTTTTCTCATGGTGAAAACCAAAAGATTCACTCCGCTCCTCGGCCGGCTCCCTCCGCCTTCCTTTAGATTGCATTGCCTTTCAGCCGTTTCGCCCCCTTTGCTTCCTCTCCCCATTGTTTCTACCTGGTTCCATGGCGCGCACTAGATGACGAACTCTAAGGTGAGGCGCCTGACACAGGAGCTCCACGCCAAGGATGCGGAGCTCAGGGCCAAGGACGTGGAGCTCCGTGAGCTCAAGAAGGAGAGGAGTGCCATGCTCCTCCTTTATGTGCAGGAGTTCACGGAGCTTCAAAAGCGGCAGGCATCCACCACAAAGATGCTCGAGGCGTCGGCGGCGTTGCTGCAGAAAGCGGGAGATACGATAGGTGGCCAGGCGAGCCGGCTGGAGCGCTAGCGGGCCGATCGTGACGAGGTCCAGGATCGCCTCAACCACTTGATGGACCATTTTGCCACGCATGTGTTGTGGCTGCGCGATGCCTACCATCGTGCCAGCGTGACCTTGCCGATCGTCGGGCTAAACCCGTTCGACCACCCCGTCGACTTGAACAAGCTGCGACTTCCTGACCTGGTCTCCTTCTTCACCTATATCTCCAAGGAGCTGAACCGTCTCCGCGCGATGGTGGTCGCAGAGCTGGACAAGGAGGGGTTGCGGGCGGCCGTCGCCGTTGCCGGGCGAATCCTCTCAGGGCTTCATCACCGAAATCCATTCGTGCCATTGGACGCCATCTTTGACGAGCTGGCTCCCATCGACCGGGAGCGGGCTCTGCGGGCGGTGGCACCTTGCATCACCAACATCGTGCGCCTCGAGAAGCAGAGGGACTTCGGTGGTGTTTAGGCATCCTCTGCATGGGCATGTCCATGTCTCGGCGCAACATGACCGTTGGATCAAACTCAGACGGTGCAGATCAGTCACTGTAGCACAAAGCGTGTGAGTGCGTTTGGTTGCATTCTCATCTCAATATAGTTGTTCCCTCTTCGTGCATGCTCATCTCAACACCCCTCTTCATGCATGCTCCTAGTGTATTTGTGTTAACCTACTACTGTGGACTCATGCACCCTTCATGCACTCTGCCAAACACCCAAAAGTGGGTCGAGAAGGGAACTTTTGCTCCCATGCACCCTTCATACACCCTGCCTAACACTGATTCATGCTTCATATGGTTCATGTTCCATGGAGTACTATAGCACCATACTCTCCGTCCGCTGTAGGCCTAGTTCTGTTAACATTGATCTCACCGTTCATTCTCGACCGACAGTAAAAAACGGGGGTATGTTACATTACTGTTCATATAGTTGACATGCGCACAACATCATTTGTTATCGTCATATCTTACTACACTAGCAACAAGATTATATAGTACTGATGTATGAACCACTGCACATGGCTAGTAGTAGGAGTACTGTGTAAGTTCAAGTGGCTGCCGTGTTTCGCCCTCCTCCGTTGTAAGAGTGGAAAGGCTTGCTGTAATCATTTTTTTTCTTCAGAAACAATGGACACGCTCTACCGTGCGGATCCTCCTCGACGGTCGTTGGGGAACATTGCTACTCACTTTCACCGATGTGTGGGATAGCCAGCATCGGGGTCCACTTGCCATGCACTAAATTACTCCGTACTAGAGTGCACAACTGCATGGTAGACTACACCGGTCGAAGCAGCGCAGTAATGCCCAATGAGCCGTCAAATCACAAAACCCCCACCTTTCCAGCAGTAAGTTGGACGGACGAAGCAACCATCATTTCACTCTTCTCCCTCATCTTCCTCTCTTGAAGAAAACCCCAACTCGCTTCTCCCTCATCTTGTTCCTCATTTCTTCAAGAAAACCCCGACGCGCTTCTGCCATTGTTCATCTCTCCCAAAGAAGGAAAGGTGAGCACATCAATGGTGTTGCTTCTGGCCAAGGTCTGGTCTTGCAACCCCGAGACTGATCCTATAACTCCCTCTCTGTTCTTTTGGGTTTGTGATTGTGGTTTCTTTTCTTTTATTTCTATTTGATAGTTTCTTGATGGACCCTGGAGCACCGGCCAGAGTGATGTCTATGGCTCTGGCCAAAACCGTTGAGGCTCAGGGTACGAAGAAGCACAAGCACCCCGCCGAGACTACCGCAGACAAGCTCAAGGCCATCGCCCTGTCCAAGCCCCCCTCTCCGGGATCCCTCGTTAAGCAAGTCCAGGTAATATCTCTTCTTGACGATCTTTTTGGCGATCTTGATCGTGTTTTTTCATCTAACACGCAGTACTAGTACTAGTAGTACAACTTTCTGGGTGATCTTGCATGTGATTTTTGTGTGGCAAATGACGGTTCTAAATTGCTCTTTTGACCAAAACATGCGAGAGGTTGACATACATATGATTATTGCACATAACACTGATTTCTTATAGATCACTTTCAACTACTTTATGAACATCGATGCTAGCTGTAGGAAATGCAAGATTTTAGCTCTCATGCCTTTGAAGAGAGTATAGTAGCCTCAGTAACTTGTGTTATGGATATTGTAAGTAATCCCTCTGCTCTCATGCCTTTGAAGACATGTTCTAGTGTCTTTGATCACTCATTTCTGTGCGTATATGTAGTCTTATATGGAGTAAAATATCGAAAATCATCTTATATTTCTAAACGAAGGTAGTAATAAAATATTTGGTTTGTTTTAATTAGAACCAGGTCCGCGGTGGAGATGAAGTTCTCAAAGTCATGCCGTGTGAACTGGAAGACCTGAGGATGAGTTCTACTACTAAACTATCCAGCTGTTGTGTCCTTGTCGCCACGTGTCGTGAACATGTGTTTTCCGGTAGCATTGTTGTCAGGCGTGTTCTCGAGGGTGTACTTCACCACAACAATTTCCTAGTTGTGCCTTCGATTACGAAGGGTGTGGTTCTTGTAAAGCTTCCCGACAAATCTGATGCGGACTGTCTTCATCGTCATGTTTATGAGTGGAAAGACCACTCTGTTAGGTTCTCCAAGGTTGACGAGATGTCGATGGTGCCGGTAGACATCTCTCACGAAGTCCATGGCCTAGTCAGTTATGTGGGGTACATCCCGTAGGTCTGTGGCAAGAAATAGTCTGCAGAGTTTAATTAGTGCAACTTTGCTTGTCTGTAGTAAGTACTATTGTTCAGTACTTGATTTGTGTGTGTGAACCCTGTATTATTTAGTACTGCCGCTTTTGTTGTGTGGTGAGCCCTGAGAACAATCTATGTTAATGTCTATCCACTCAATTCAGTCTGTATATTTTGAAGTATCTAGATCATCTTTTTTGTGAGGACGGTTTATCAATTATGGTTACACTCCAATATCTGTATGCATTGCAGGGTTTATCGCACCGACCAGGATTTCTAGTCCCATGGATGTTCGGTCCATACGATTTGTCATGACCTTTGGACTGTCCTGCTTGTGGGAGTAAGCGGGGGCCCTGCATTCCACCCGTAATTCGACGATCAACCTTCAATTTAGAACTTGAACATAGTGATTTCCTGGTAAGGATTCACTCGTGTCACATCAAGTAAATCATATTGATTTACTGTCTAAATCTTATTGATTTACTGTCATGTTTTCTTACTTTTGCTGCAATTTTACGATGCAGGTTTTGCCATGTGACATTCGTTACAGAATAAACTGTTTGGTTTGCTCTATGATGGTTATTTTTGTAGGTTTCACTTCTTATGTCGTGTCAGTAATGAAGGCACTTTCCATCACTTATATTACTGGACACAATTGGATCAGTATGTTGTCTGAGTACAATCTGAAGCCCTATGATGAACTGCAATTTGGTTTAACAAACACGCCACAGTTAGTCCTTCTCGCGTTTAAAAGAAGTGAAGAAAAAGACTGGATCAAGGTCACGGAGCCTAGTGAAGTTAGAAAGCTGAAGTGTGAAATCATAGCAGACCAGAGACGATCGCAGCTGTCTCGCAGATCGGTACCACCTTCAGCATCGGATCGAGCACCGGTACGTTCTCCGACGGCACTGGCTCTAGCACTGACAATGGCAGCAGCTCAGTCTGATCCACCAGAGGATTGGGCACCGACTGCGTCAGCGGATCAGGCTGATCTACCGGAGGATCGGGCACCGACATGGGCACCTGCTCCGACACCGGCACCAGCTCCACAAGGAGCACCATCTCCGGCAGCAACTACGGCACTACCAGTTGCACCGGCACGGGCACCAGCAACGGCTCTGGCACCTGCACCAACACTTGAAGTTGCACTTGCATCTGCTCCGGCCCGTGCAGCGGCAACGGAACCAGCACTTGCACCGGCAACAGACTGGGCTGCAGTTCGCACTGCATATACCAAAGTCCTTACAAAAACCGACATCTCCACCTTCTTGGTAAGCATTGGCAGCCCAAGTGCTTCATTCTTTTTTCTTTCCATGTTGTTTCACATGATTCACTGTGTTGATCTAACTGTTTGTGTATGTCTTCTTGTTTGCAAATAGAGAATTCCTAGAGCAACGAGGGAGTCGTTCAATAATCCGGGCGACCGTGGCCAACTTTCTCTTACCATGTGCAGCCTTGGTGTGAATGAACCTGCTCAATATACCGTAAGTACAAAGGATGGTCGCATGATAATTGATGCTAAAGGATGGTCAAGGTTCAAAACTCTATCAAATCTTGCGGTAGGGGATGATGTCAAAATCGAACTTTCTCGGCAAAGAGAGCTGGTCCAAATCAACTTTGAAATAATTCAGTAGTAGCACGCAACTACTGAACTGATCTATCCTCCGAGAGCTTTTAATGTAATAATATGGCATGGTGAAACAAGTGTCTTGTGTGTATAAGTAGTACGACAGTATTAGTTATCATGTACGATATCGTGAAAGAATTGCAACTCTGATTGTTGGTTAGGAATTGTCGTTCGATTTCATTCTAACAGCTGTCGTGCTTTATTTAATTTTCTGTATTCGCCTTGCGACAGCATCTAAAACCAGCGATGCACCGATCGCTTGCAGTATGAAATGTGTTGAGTTAGAACACATGGGCCCCCAAACATGCAGGCCCACCAGCCTATGGCCCAAAGTCCAGAACCGTCAGCCTATCTGAGTATTATATTCTCATCTGAACCTCCATATTATGTTATATATATTCCCCTTGATTTTTCTTATGTATAAAGTTATGTGATACTAGTTACTCCTGCCTTTCTACTTCCTTTCGCTGATATGTGGGGCATCCAGTTACTCTTGCGGTAGGGGATATAAAAGATTTTTATATTTCTTTACAGAGGGAGTATCTCTCTATCGAAAATATATTTATGTGTAACTAGTTACTCCTGCCTTTCTACTTCCTTTCGCTGATATGTGGGGCATCTGGCAACAGGGTCCACGTGCCATGCACCAAATTAGAGTGCCCAACTGCATGGTAGACTCACCCCGGTCGTAGCGCCACAGTAATGCCCAATGAGCCGTCAACTCACAAAAAAAACCACCTTTCCAGCAGTAGCAGTAAGCTGGACGGACGAAGCAGCAATATTTCACTGGGCCTGAATCCGCTTCTCCCTCGTCTGCTTGTTCAAAGAAAACCTCCTCTCGGCGATTGTGTAGGGTTTTCTCATGGAGAACCAGGTACGAATTCTTCATCCATCCCCGATAAATCCTAGTCCCATGGTTGCGGGTAATCCTAGGATGGCAGCCGCCGCCTGATGTTTGCTTGAACTACATCGGTATTTCCCCAAAGAGGAAGGGATGATGCAGCACAGCAACGGTAGGTATTTCCCTCAGTGATGAGACCAAGGTTATCGAACCAGTAGGAGAACCAAGCAACACAATGTAAACAGCACCTGCACACAAAAAACAAATACTTGCAACCCGACGTGTTAAAGGGGTTGTCAATCCCTTTCGGGTAACGGCGCCAGAAATTGGCAAACGGACGTGAGAAAGTTGTAATAGATTGATAGATGCAAATAAAAGCAAATAAAACTCAGCGAGGTATTTTTGGGTTTTTGATAATATAGATCTGAAAATAAAAGTGGCAAATAAATAAAAAGGTAAATAGCAAAAATAGATCTGAAAATATATGATGAGGAAAATAGACCCGGGGGCCGTAGATTTCACTAGTGGCTTCTCTCGAGAAAAATAGCATATGGTGGGTAAACAAATTACTGTTGGGCAATTGATAGAACATCAAATAATTATGACGATATCCAGGCAATGATCATTATATAGGCATCACGTCCAAGATTAGTAGACCGACTCCTGCCTGCATCTACTACTATTACTCCACACATCGATCGCTATCCAGCATGCATCTAGTGTATTAAGTTCATGGAGAAACCGAGTAATGCAATAAGAATGATGACATGATGTAGACAAGATCTATTTATGTAGAAATAGACCCCATCTTGTTATCCTTAATAGCAATGATACATATGTGTGTCAGTTCCCCTTCTGTCACTGGGATCAAGCACCGTAAGATCGAACCCATCACAAAGCACCTCTTGCCATGGCAAGAAAAATCGATCTAGTCGGCCTAACTAAACCAAAGATTCGAAGAAGAAATATGAGGCCATAAGTAATCATGCATATAAGAGATCAAAAGACTCAAATAACTTTCATGGATAAAAACATAGATCTGATCATAAACTCAAAGTTCATCGGATCCCAACAAACACACCGCAAAAAGAGTTACATCAAATAGATCTCCAAGAGACCATTGTATTGAGAATCAAAAGAGAGAGAGGAAGCCATCTAGCTACTACCTACGGACCCGTAGGTCTACAATGAACTACTCACGCATCATCGGAGATGCACCAATGAGGATGATGAACCCCTCCGTGATGGTGTCTAGATTGGATCTGCGATTTCTGGAACTTGCGGCGGCTGGAATTGATTTTCGTCGACTCCCCTAGGGTTTCTGGAATATTGGGGTATTTATAGAGCAAAGAGGCGGTGTGGGAGGCGGCCGAGGTGGGCACAACCCACCTGGACGCGCATGGGCCCCCAGGCGCGCCCTGGTGGCTTGTGCTCCCCTCGGAGCCCCCCTCAGGTACTTTCTTGTCCCAACTTGTGTCTTCTGGTCCAGAAAAAATCACCAAAAGTTTTGCTGCGTTTGGACTCCGTTTGGTATTGATTTCCTGTGAAGTAAAAAACAAACAAAAAACAGCAACTGGCACTGGGCACTATGTCAATAGGTTAGTCCCAAAAAATGATATAAAGTTGCTATAAAATGATTGTAAAACATCCAAGAATGATAATATAACAGCATGGAACAATCAAAAATTATAGATACGTTGGAGACATATCAGCATCCCCAAGCTTAATTCCTGCTCATCCTCGAGTAGGTAAATGAAAAAAACAGAACTTTTGATGTGGAATGCTGCCTAACATGTTCATCACATATTCTTTTCTTTGTAGCATGGACATTTGGACTTTTATATGATTCAAAGCAATAGTCTAGTTTTGACATGAAGATTTCAATACTCAAGCATACCAACAAGCAACCATGTCTTTCAAAATATCAACACTAAAGCAAGTTATCCCTAGCCCATTATGCTCAATCATTGATCCATTCATGAAACACACTCGCATATTAGCTACACCCAATGCTCAAGTACGATCATAGTGCCCCTTAGTTGGTGCTGTATAAGATAAGATGGAGACTCAAAATAAAATAAAAATTGCATAAAGTAAAAGAAAGGCCCTTCGCAGAGGGAAGTATGGATTTGTAGAGGTGCCAGAGCTCGAAGCGAAAAAAATAGAGATAAAATTTTTTGGGTGGCATGCTTTTCCTGTCAACGAAAATGATCGAGTAGTTCCCAATACTTTCCATGCTAGATATATCATAGGCGGTTCCCAAACAGAAAATAAAGTTTATTCCTTTTTCAACCATACTTTCACTTTCCATGGCTAGCCGTATCCATGGGTGCCCTCCATACCAACACTTTCCAAGGAATTTATTATTTGACAACATAAAGTAAATTCATTTTTCATTTCGGGACTGGGCATCCCTAATACCTTTGCCGTACTCTCGTGCAATGACAAGTGAATAAACACTCATCTTGAGAATAACACATCTAGCATGGAAATATATCAGCCACCCCCTACCGTTTCATGAGCGGTACGAGCACACAAAAGAGAAATTTATTTTGAAATTAGAGATGGCACATACAAATTTGCTTAGAACGGCACGGAAATACCGCATATAGGTAGGTATAGTGGACTCATATGGCAAAACTGGTTTAAGGATTTTGGATGCACAAGTAGTGATCATACTTAGTGCAAATGAAGGCTAGCAAAAGATTGATAAGCATCCAACCAAGAAACAAAAAATCTCATAAGCGAGCATGGAGCATAACTAACACCGAATAATGCACCACAAGTAGGATGTAATTTCAATGCATAACTATTGACTTTCGTGCTTGCATAGGGAATCACAAACCTTAACACCAATATTCTTACTCAAGCATAATTACTCATCAACATGACTCACATATTATATCAACATATCGCAAAACTATTACAAGGAATCAAGTTTATTTTGTCCAATGATCTTCATGAAAGTTTTTATTATATCCCTCTTGAATATCTATCACTTTGGGACTAATTTCATTTGTTGCTTTTGATAGCTCAAACAAATCTAAGTGAAGAACATGAGCATAAAATTTTCTTCTCTCAAAATAATTTAAGTGAAGCAAGAGAGAATTTCTAAAAAATTACTAACTCTCAAATAAATCTAAGTGAAGCATGAGAGCATTTCTTTAAAAATACTAAAGCACACCGTGCTCAAAAAGATATAAGTGAAGCACTTGAGCAATTCCATAGCTCATAAAGATTTAAGTGAAGCATAGAGAGCAATTCTAACAAGTCATAGCATAATTTTGGCTCTATCAAATAGGTGTGTCCAGCAAGGATTCATGACTAAAAAAAGTAAAACAAGCAAAGAGTCATATCATACAAGACGCTCCAAGCAAAACTCATGATATGTGACGAATAAAAATATAGCTCCAAGTAAAATACCGATGGTTGTTAGAAGAAAGAGGGGATGCCACTCGGGCATCCCCAAGCTTAGTTGCTTGATTATCTTTGGATAATGGCTTGGGGTGCCATGGGGAATCCCCAAGCTTAGGCTCTTCTTACTCCTTATTCCTTCATCCATCGTAATCTCACCCAAAACTTGAAAACTTCAATCACATAAAACTCAACAAAACCTTCGTGAGATCCGTTAGTATAAGAAAACTAATCTTTACTTTAAGTACTGTAGAAAACCCATTCAAATTTTGTTCTTGCATTATATCTACTGTATTCTAACTTTACCATGGCTTATAACCTCCAATACAACCCATAGATTCATCAAAATAAGCACACAATGCAAAGAAAACAGAATCTGTCAAAAACAGAACAGTCTGCAAAGATACGAATTGTTATCATATTTATCTAACTCCAAAAATTCTTGAAAATTAGGAAAACATAGGAAATTTGTATATAAATCTTGTGTAAAAAAATTCAGAATTTTTCGTCGCTCCTGTAAATTTCTAAAATTATTTTACTGGACGCAAAAGTTTCTGTTTTCCAACAAGATCAAATCAACTATCACCAAAGCTATCCCAAAGGCTTTGCTTGGCACAAACACTAATTAAAACATAAATAACACAATCATAACAGTAGCATAATTGTGCAAACACTCAAGAACAGAAAGATAAAGACTAAAATAAATTTTATTCATTGGGTTGCCTCCCAACAAGCGCTATCGTTTTACGCCCTTAGCTAGGCATAATGCAAAGATCTAAGTATTGTCATCTTTGTTTCTAGATCCATAAGATGCCCTCATGATTGATTCATATGGTGGCTTAATTCTTGTTATAGGGAAGTGTTCCCTACACTTTCTCAAAGGAAATTGGAATTTGATGTTCCCTTCTTTCATATCAATCACGGCACCTATAGTGCGCAAAAACGGTCTACCAAGAATAATTAGACAAGACGGATTGCAATCAATATCAAGAACAATAAAATCTATGGGCACATAATTCCTATTTGCAAGAATAAGAACATCATTAATTTTTCCCATAGGCTTTTTAATAGTAGAATCCGCCAAGTGCAAATTTAAAGAACATTCTTCAATATCGGTAAGACCAAGCACATCACATAAAGATTTCGGAATTGTAGAAACACTAGCACCCAAATCACACAAAGCAAAACACTCATAATTTTTAATCTTGACTTTTATAGTAGGTTCCCATTCATCATGTAATTTTCTAGGAATTGAAATCTCTAATTCCAACTTTTCTTCCAAAGCTTTCATCATAGCATCAACAATATGTTTAGTAAAAGCTTTGTTTTGTTCATAGGCATGGGGTGAATTTATCATGGATTGCAACAAAGAAATAAAATTAATCAAAGAGCAATTATCATAATTAAAGTCTTTGTAATCCAAAAGAGTGGGCACATCACTAATTAAAGTTTTGACCTCTCCAAACCCACTTTTATCAAATTTCTCAACAAAATTTTCACCCTCCAAATTATCAGGACGCCTTCTAGCTAAAGTTGACTCTTCTTCAGTCCCTTTTTCATCAATTTTAATTTTACTAAACAAGGAATCAATAGAAGAAACACCAATCACTTTAAGATCTTCATCATTTTTATGAAAGCAATCACTGGAAAATGCTTTTTCTAAAAATTCTCTTCTAGCTCTAACATAGCGGTTCTTTTCTTACTTTCATCCATAGAAACATATAAAGCTTTAATTGATTCTTCAACCTTAGGCACAAAAATTTTCATCTTGAGACTTTCTACATCATGAGAAATTCTATCAACGCTTCTAGACAAATCATCAATCTTACTCAATTTTTCTTCCATCGTAGTATTAAAATTCTTTTGAGCATTGATAAATTCTTTAATATTATTCTCAAAATCAGAGGTTTTCCTATTATTATTATAAGAAGGATTACCATAATTATTAGAGGAATTACTAGGAAAAGGCCTAGGATTAAAATTACCTCTATAAGCATTGTTATTGAAATTGTTTCGAGAGATAAAATTTACATCTACGGCATCACTATTTTGCTCAATCAAGGTAGACAAAGGCACATCATTAAAATCAATAGGAGCACTTTTATTAGCAACCAATTTCATAAGAGCATCAACTTTTTCACTCAAAGAAGAAATTTCTTCAACCGAATTAACTTTTTTACTAACAGGAGCTCTTTCGGTATGCCATCGTGAGTAATTTGCCATAATATTATCAAGCAATTTAGTAGCTTCACCCAAAGTAATTTCCATAAAAGTACCACCCGCGGCGGAATCTAAAAGATATCTAGAAACAAAATTCAATCCCGCATAAAAATTTTGTATGATCATCCAAAGATTTAAACCATGAGTCGGACAATTTCTTAGCATCAATTTCATTCTTTCCCAAGATTGCGCAACATGTTCATGCTCAAGTTGCTTAAAATTCATGATTTGCGTCCTAAGGGAAATAATTTTCGCGGGCGGAAAATACTTAGTAATAAAAGCATCTTTGCACTTATCCCAAGAATTGATACTACTGCGAGGCAAAGAAGAAAACCAAATGTTTGCATGATCTCGCAAAGAAAATGGGAATAATTTCAACTTCACAATATCATTGTCCACATCTTTTTTCTTTTGCATATCGCATAATTCCACGAATGTGTTAAGATGGGACGCGGCATCCTCACTATGAGTACCAGAAAATTGATCTTTCATAACAAGATTCAACAAAGCGGCATTAATATCACAAGACTCCGCACTAGTGGCAGGAGGAGCAATCGGAGTGCTAATAAAATCATTGTTGTTGGTATTGGAGAAATCACACAACTTGGTGTTCTCTTGAGTCATCGTGACTACGCAACAAGATTGCACTCAAAAACATATCTGACGAGAAAACAGCGAACGAAAAAGAGGGCGAATAAAACGACAATTTTTTGTGAAGTGGGGGAGAGGAAAACGAGAGGCAAATGGCAAATAATGTAAATTGCAAGGAGATGAGATTTGTGATTAGGAACCAGGTAGATGTTGATGACGTCTCCCCGGCAACTGCGCCAAAAATTGGCACGTGGCCGGGAGAATATCTTGACTTGATCCTCCCCGGCAACGGCGCCAGAAATTCCTTTTGATGTTTGCTTGAACTACGTCAGTATTTCCCCAAAGAGGAAGGGATGATGCAGTATAGCAACGGTAGGTATTTCCCTCAGTGATGAGACCAATGTTATCGAACCAGTAGGAGAACCAAGCAACACTACGTAAACAGCACCTGCACACAAAAAACAAATACTTGCAACCCGACATGTTAAAGGGGTTGTCAATCCCTTTCGGGTAACGGCGCCAGAAATTGGCAAACAGACGTGAGAAAGTTGTAATAGATTGATAGATGCAAATAAAAGCAAATAAAACTCAGCGAGGTATTTTTGGGATTTTGATAACATAGATCTGAAAATAAAAGTGGCAAATAAATAAAAAGGCAAATAGCAAAAATAGATCTGAAAATATATGATGAGGAAAATAGACCCGGGGGCCGTAGATTTCACTAGTGGCTTCTCTCGAGAAAAATAGCATACGGTGGGTAAACAAATTACTGTTGGGCAATTGATAGAACTTCAAATAATTATGACGATATCTAGGCAATGATCATTATATAGGCATCACATCCAAGATTAGTAGACCGACTTCTGCCTGCATCTACTACTATTACTCCACACATCGACCGCTATCCAGCATGCATCTAGTGTATTAAGTTCATGGAGAAACGGAGTAATGCAATAAGAACGATGACATGATGTAGACAAGATCTATTTATGTAGAAATAGACCCCATCTTGTTATCCTTAATAGCAACGATACATACGTGTTGGTTCCCCTTCTGTCACTGGGATCAAGCACCGTAAGATCGAACCCATCACAATGCACCTCTTCCCATGGCAAGAAAAATCGATCTAGTTGGCCTAACTAAACCAAAGATTTGAAGAAGAAATACGAGGCTATAAGTAATCATGCATATAAGAGATCAAAAGACTCAAATAACTTTCATGGATAAAAACATAGATTTGATCATAAACTCAAAGTTCATCGGATCCCAACAAACACACCGCAAAAAGAGTTACATCAAATAGATCTCCAAGAGACCATTGTATTGAGAATCAAAAGAGAGAGAGAGGAAGCCATCTAGCTACTACCTACGGACCCGTAGGTCTACAATGAACTACTCACGCATCATCGGAGAGGCACCAATGAGGATGATGAACCCCTCTGTGATGGTGTCTAGATTGGATATGTGGTTTCTGGAACTTGCGGCGGCTGGAATTGATTTTCGTCGACTCCCCTAGGGTTTCTGGAATATTGGGGTATTTATAGAGCAAAGAGGCGGTGCAGGAGGCGGCCGAGGTGGGCACAACCCACCTGGGCGCGCCTGGGCCCCCAGGCGTGCCCTGGTGGGTTGTGCTCCCCTCGGAGCCCCCGTCAGGTACTTTCTTGCCCCAACTTGTGTCTTCTGGTTTAGAAAAAATCACCAAAAAGTTTCGCTGCGTTTGGACTCCGTTTGGTATTGATTTCCTGCGAAGTAAAAAACAAACAAAAAACAGCAACTGGCACTGGGCACTATGTCAATAGGTTAGTCCCAAAAAATGATATAAAGTTGCTATAAAATGATTGTAAAACATCCAAGAATGATAATATAACATCATAGAATAATAAAATATTATAGATACGTTGGAGACGTATCACCGCCGTTGATGCATTTAGACGTATCACTGCCGTTGATGCATTTTTCTTCCTACTGAATCCAGTGTGTTTCATTTGCAGTGCCCGAAGTGCGAGGACCCTACAGGTTTCTGCGCCCTTGGCGAGATGCCACACTTGTTCCTTCTCATCCTAACACAGGATTTTAAAACGCGCACAGTATGTTCCTAGAATCCTCTTTTCTATCTGGGAGGGTGGGGGTTTTTGAACATGCTGTCGACTAATTTGGAAATTTGGATTGCTATATTTGGATAAAAGGTACTAGTACCATGGTCAACACTGACATGAAATACGAAATTATTTCTAGATTTGGATAGCGAATACATTGTGTTCTCATATTATTTTTCCCGCGGTGCATTCCTTGCTCTGCCAGAACACATGTACTCAAGATGGTCGGCCTTGCCATAAATAAATACACCAGTTTAATGGTCACATTGAAGACAAGCCATGGATATAAGTTCCGAGTTGGGTTCATGAACCAAGAGGATCGCTGCTTTTTTTATGGCCGAACTTGGATAAACTTTCTCAAGTGTTACGGACTGAAAGTTGGCGCACGAATGTTGATGGAAATAGCAGAACCTGGTCTCATCTTCATTGTGATCTTCCACCCCAACGTCGTTCCAGTAGTTCATCCATGTTAGTTTTGTATCTGGTTCTTGCATGCTGCCTCGATTACTTCTTAATCCACCTATTCTGTCTAACTAATCACAATTTGACTTTAGAAGTAGCAACAATTTGTGATTCCCTTCTCTCACGAAGATGCTCCTTCTAACTAATATTTCTTATAAGTGGTGGCACGTGTAGGTTATTTCAAAGTTAAGCACACTACTCGTTTGTTATTCTATAAGAACTCGACTGTTACTGATGGCACTGAAGTTGACTGGGACGACATTCACCAGTTCCTACACTTTATTGATCGTCTTGAGGTCCTTGTGCGGTGTTTCAATGGTGGAAGGCCACGTGGGATATGTGTGCCACTGATGCACACGTTGAACAGGTCCAACTATGTCAAGAAACTTATGGTACGAGCTGTTTTCTGTTATATATGTTGTTCATAAACTCTTGCTTATACACAGTTTTACAGTTGTGATCTTCTTGAAACAGAAACTGCCCAGTTCTATTGCTCCTATATAGATGCCTGACCATGGTCGGGTCAGACTTGCGCTTGGTCACAACATGATGTTTATGTCGACCTACTCCATTTCCCTTGGAGGTGAAAAGATACTTATTCATGGGTGGTCTCAAATAATGAAGGCCCGTCCATCTGGGAGAATAGGACAGAAGGTTATGCTCATGCTTTTCCATGGCTCTAAAGTGAATATCCTGTTTATTGACCACATTGCGAGATGAAGCCGCTTTCAGAAGGTTGTGCATGCGCGGGGTGGCGCCTGGGCCTTGTCCTACGGCTTGGTGGCCTCACCCTTGGTTAACTGTAGGCAAAGTAGCATTGTTCAAAGCATGCTTTGTACGGTTGAACCTGTATAAGTACTCATACTGCTTTCAGCTATGGTTGTTAAGTGCCCCTGCTAGTTTCAGTTAAGGTTGTTAAGTACTCCTGCTGCTTTTACAGTCTGTCGTGTTTCTTCAGTCTCGTCTTCCTCCGGCCGCCAAAACCAAACCAGCACCAGCGGGGCCGCCTGCTTCCGCCTCCCACGGCTGGCTGCGCCTCAGCGCACGCATCACCGCCCCACCTTCTCCTAAATAGTTAACACCGACGTCCGAGGCCTCGCCGTCATCCTCCGCGCGCTTTGGGAGCTCGCCGCGGCGCCGCCCTCTCGCATTGTTAACATGGTCAACAAACAAGAGGAATCAGGAGAGGACTGTACGTCGAGAGGATGACAGTAGGGACCCACCATGTCCATGGCTGTACACAAGCAAGTTCCTCACTTTTTGTTATATACTCCATTGTCAGCGTATAGAAAAGAAAATGCTTCCTCCTAGTGGTTTGCTAACATCTGGGACCCACGACATTGTCAGCATATAGTGAATAGACAAGAGAACAGCATAAGATCGGCTGACACCTGGGACGTAGCTGCTCGAGCAGTATTTTTTTTTGTTATTGTTGAGACGGAGCAGGGCTTCAACTGGGTTGTGGCCCGTCTAGCCCAGGCTTCTATTTTTCGTTCACCACATGACCAGCCCAGCTATTTTTTCTTTGTGAAAATGGCTAGCCCAGTTTATTTTTTCTGAAGAATACCCAATCCAGACCTACTTATTTTTCTCCGCCCTGCTGGGCTGCAACTCTTTCAAGACGGCTATAAATCTTAAAAGTAATATGAAATGGGCTGTAAATATAAAAAACACATGACAAATTGGCAATTACTTTCAAATTTATGAATTTGTTGACATTTTCAGATTCCAATTTCACTGGGCTTTAACCTAATTTAAATATATCTTCAAAGTACTTCAAATCTGGCTCGACATTTTGGTATTAAAAATAGTTTGGACCCCACCAAAATATGCGAAATTTAGTTTAAATTTTTAACCCTGGCCCTGGCCAATAAAAAAACCGGACTGCAATAAATTGCATAAGGAGTTGCAAGGAGCTGTAAATTATTAAAAAAAATAGGGAATGGTCTGACTTGTGGGCCTATTAAGTTGACGCGTATGCAAGATTTTTTTTACTTATTATATATGTCAACAAACGATTCTAGCAGACGTGCCCGTTGGATGTCAATCCAACGTCCGTCATGCTTCTTCAATCTCTGATCTTCTTGCTCCAGCCGCCAAATCCAGCGCCGGCGGGACCACCTGCTCCTGCCTCCCGTGGCCGGCTGTGCTGCCGCGCAGGCCTCACCGCCCCCTACTACTCCCACCGCTGGCCAGGCCATCCCTTTACTCACCCACATCCCTCCACTGATGTGGCTTCGCCACCTCCGGGTCATTCCCTTCCTGGGTCTCGCCGTTGTCCATCGCGTTGGTGTTCTCGGCACGGCGTGGTCAACGTTGTCAACAAGCGACAACATCGGAAGAGGGATGTACATGGAGAGGCTGACAGTTGGGACCCACATGGTCCATGGCCGCACGCAAGCAAGTACCTCCTTATTACGCCAAAAAGAATGAATCCTCCCCATGACAGCTGGGACCCACCAGCTATATCTTGGCACGGAAGGAAGTGCCTCCTTATTAAGCGAAAAATAACGAGTGCTCCACATGACAGTTGGGGCCCACCAGATTTGGAGGCTGACTTGTGGCCCTACTAAGTTGACGCGTACGCAGGGCTTTGTCAACTTAGTCAACAAACGATTCTATCACCAGTGACCGTTGGATTGTGAACATCCAATGGTCGTCCTGCTTCTTCAACCTCTGATTTTTTTGCTCCAGCCATCCAAACCACCGCGTGCTCCTGCCTCTCGTGGCCGGCTGTGTTGCCGCGCAGGCCTCACCGTCCCCTACTACTCCCCAGTACTGCTACTCCCACCGCTGGCCATGCCATCCCTCTACACACCCACACCCCATGTTATTCTACGGCGACGGCAGCCTCACACCGCAGCCGAACCAGTCAACCCTCGTACTGCCCTCCGCGTGTTCCCCGGCTTCGGGTCGTTCCATTCCTAGGTCGTGCCGTCATCCACCACCTTGGTGCTCTCGAATGGTACGGCATCGTCGACGCGGTCAACGAACGACAGACATCAGAAGAGGACTGTATGTGGAGAGGCTTACAGCTGGGTCCATGGCCGCAGGCAAGGAAGTGCCTCCTTATTATGCGTAAAATAATGATTCCTCCACCTGACAGCTCGGACCCACCGGAAGGACCTCTGTATTTCGCAAAAAAAATGTTCCCCCTGACAGCTGGGACCCACCGGCTTTATCTTCGCATGGAAGGAAGTGCCTTTTACCCCCTGACAGCTGGGACCCACCAGGTTGAAGCGAAGATAGTGTTATCTGTCTGGCCGTGAACGTGTACGTACATAGCGGTCGATTTGTCTCTCTGCAGAACATACCGTGGCCGAGTAAGGAGCGGCACGTATTGAAGTAGAGGCGTAGCATGTCACGCAGTCCCATCTATATCGTGTACATGTACGTACAGCCACGTTGCAAGATAGTAAATATAGCTACGTACGTACATACGGACGGGGTCTCTAACACGTACAACAACGTCATCCTATTCATCGGCAGCCAACCGGCTGGGTCGGAACATAGTAAACAGCGTTGCGTGTTCATCGGGGGCCAACCGGCTTGGACGGAACAGCCGAAACGAGGTCTGGCGTACTGTAGAACGGAGGAAACGGCCTTCTGTTCGACCGCGTACGGTCGAAACGGGGTCCTATTCATCGGGAAGGGTCTGGCGTACCGCAGAACGAAGGAAACGGCCTTCTGTTCGAGTGCCTACGGTCGAAACGGGGTGCTGTTGATCGGGAGGGGTGTGGCGTACTGTAAAACGGAGGAAACGAACTTGTGTTGGAGCGCCTACGGTCGAAACGGGGTCCTGTTCATCGGGAAGGGTGTGGCGTACCGCAAAATGGGACTCCACGGCCTACTGTTCATCCACCGTCTACTGCCTCGCTCCAGCCTCCACGGGCTACTGTTCATCCACCGTCGACTTCCTCCTGCCTCCACCTGCTACTGTTCATCCACCGTCGACTTCCTCCTCCCTCCACCAGCTACTGTTCATCCACGGGGTCCTGTTCATCCAGCATCCACCGGCTACTGTTCAACCAGCCCTCCACGGGGTCCTGTTCATCCACCCCAACCGGCTCGGGTGTGTTTGGCGGCCTCCTCGATTGGGGTCCTGTTCATCCAGCGGCAACGGCCTCTACTACCACGGGGTCCTATTCATCCAAACCCCACCGGGAGGAACTGTTCATCCAAGCCCCAACAACGGTCACTGTTCATTAAGAGGCAGCAGGTTCGATCGGCTTCAGTTAGCAGCAGTAGCGAAGGAATCGCTCGAGTTCAGTTAACAGCCAAGGGATCGATCGCTCGGGTTTAGTAATGTAGCCAGTGCAATCGCTCGGGTTCAGTAAGCGAATGCCTTGCTCGGGTTCAGTTAGAGCCCAACACCTCGCACACACGCGCGTACGTATATGAGAGAAACGCGCAAACCTCCGTGCATCCCTTGGCCCTGACCACCCACTGTAACCGGGAGCTCCCCGAAATTTTCCTCGCCCTCGCTTCTACCATGATTTTTTCCGTCATGGACGGCCCAAAGAAGGTCATGCAGGTGCGTCTCCGGCCCGCCCAGGACGAAAAGCCCATTTTCTGTCATGATTTTTTGTCATAGAAGTAGGAGCCCACCAAATCTATGATGATACCGGGTTTTGTCACAATTATTGTCATAGAAGTGTCATAAGCATGACAGGAAAAAAATTCGTTCGGCCCAAAATGTCACGGATGTGTCTTTTTTTTGTAGTGGTACATCTGTGTTCATGAAGACAAATGGTCAAGAAGCAAGCGCAGTCGACTAAAGAATGTACCTGGACAGCTTAGTCAATCGGTAGATCTCGACGAGAAGCCTCCATGTACAAGCTTCAACACTTACATAGATGAAGACCACCTGCGACTAAGGATCATGTGCTCCGAGGAAGCCAGCGATTTCCACGTCACTTGAAGAATATACCAAGGCTTTGACCCATCTAGGCTAGCACCAGACATCATGATGTCGCTAACCAACATGGATAACCACAGGGCTAGCACTTAGACTCGAGACTTTTTCACGTATTCCGACCTTGGAAATATACACACAAGCCAAGCCCTTGCCCGGGCCTCGTTGATCAAGCCATCGACCTCTAGCAAGACCTAACTTACTGCATGAACACCGCTCACATCTTAGATGGAGCCAAGCGTTGTACTCGAAGCCGTATAAACAAGCACTCCAAGAGCCAGTGGAGCAAGCACACCAGAGAAGAAGCAACATGGGAACGTGAAGACTATCTCAGGCCTGATTTTCGTATCTCTTCAACGCCTAGCCTAGGAATCTCGGGGATGAGATTCTTGTAAGGGGGGTAGGTCTGTTACACCCTGTGTTTTCCCTCTCATGACTAAGTTAATAAAGATAAAAAAATTAGGGCCAACAAAAACTTTTTATGTGCTTGTGATGCTTGACTTGTTTGTTATTTGCTTGCTTGCTTGAGTGTGCTCAAAATTCATAAAATTCCTCCCACTCTCAAAACTCATCTCCTTGCTCCAAAACTTTTCCCAATGATGGCCAAAAAGTATTTTCTAAATTAGGTTTTCCAAAAAACCCTGAGTTAAGGCTTCAACTACAAGTACTTAATTTAGGTTGATAAAAATCTTTGAAAAATTATATTTGAATCCTATTAGACATAGGACTCCCCAAAGCCACAAAAATATTATTTTAAAAGTTATTTTGCTATTTTATTTAAAGGCTTTCTCTTGAGGCTAGAAATGGTATTTTATAGGTTAAAATTATTTTTATACTTCACAAATATTTGAGAAAATTTAGGGAAGCTTAGAGGACATATATTGTCCATATATATGAGTTTCAACACATGGTCATGTTCAAAATATTGGGCAAATCCCTCAAAAACCCTTTCTGGATATTTCAAGCTTTTGAAATATTTACAAAGGAAATATTCTCCTTTAAATCCAATAAAATTGTATCTTGTCACAAACCCCCTTATTGATGATCTTGCCAAGTCTCATGACATGGAGAACAAGATAACCTCACCAAACCCCCTCAAAACCCTCTCAGCTGATTTCCAAGTTTGAAAAACTTTGCACAGTCAAGTTTCACCAAATGAGCTCAAACTTGGTACACATTCTCACATTTCCTATTCTTTCACCTAGACCAAGTGGTTCAAGAAGGAGAACAGATAGCTTGGTCAAATCTTGCCAAAACCTTTTCTGCCCATTTCTAGGTTTAGAAATGATTGCATTGTCAAGTTTGTCCATTTGAGCTAAGATTTTTACAGCAAGCCTATTTGGCCTTTTGGCACATTCCTATTAATTTTCAGATCAATTGGATCCTTCTAGATAGCCCAAACCCAGCACGAACACCTTCTAATGAATTTCCAAAGTTATTGTTTTGAACCCTTCCACTATTCTCCTTGAGCCAAGATTTTTACCAGAGCTGCTCCTGGTCACCTTCTACCTCGAGTAAGTTTTGCTTACCCATAGCTCAATTATTGGTGGGTGAAAACCCCTCACTTTCTCTCTCTGGACAACCCCTGTTTCTCTCTCTTTCAACCCCTTTCTCACTCCAGTGGCTGCCTAGGGCATCCAAGGCCACCCACACCTTGTTTACACACCCCTAGAAACCCTAGACACTAGTGGGCACGCCCCTGCCCCTTTAGACAAAGCCATGCCGGCCATTGGCATGCTCTGGAGCGCGCTACAGTGAACCAAGGCACTGTAGCCGCCCTCTGCCCAATGCCCTCGACGACCTCGGGCCTCCCCCGCGCGCCTGCCGATGCCCCTCGGCGTCTGCAGCATGCTAGCTGGTCGGCCCCCTCCTACCTCCCTCTCACGTACCCCCTCCCACGCATGCCCGAGCACCGCCCGAGCTTCACCACTCCCTGCCCGCTCAAGGGACCAGCCTCGAGCTCGCTCCACTCCTCCTTTCTCTCCCCCGTGCCCTACACCACCCCCGCGAGCACCGCAGAAAGCTCCAGTCCCTCTCTCTTGGCCACCCGAGTCGATCCCGCGGACGGCAGTGAGCCCCGTCCACGGTGAGCCACCACCCTAACTATTTAGGGCTACCCCGAGCCCCTCTCTCGACGCCATCCACTCCCTCTCTCTCCCAATCGCCCTCCAGTGCCACTAGTTCCTCTCCAGAGTCGCCCGAGCTCGAGCCCTGCCGCCTCGATCGTCCGGCGGTCTCATGGTACAGGCCTTCCCCGGCTTTGTTCTCTTCGGATCTGGATCCACCGCACTTCCCTAACCACTTCCCCTCTGTTTTCCCTTTCGATTGCAGCCGGAACCGACCGGAGCAAGCACCTCCCAAAGCCTCGCCGCTGGCAAACCCCTGCACCCCGGCGACCAACTCTACCTCCACCCGAACGGCGACTCCACCCTGAGCACGTCGGTAACCTCAGATCGCCTCGCCGTCGACCACAGCGCCGCTGGTGAGCTCGCCGCCCTCTCTGGTCGGAGGTAGACGACGATGGCCGTGGGGCCCGTCGGTTCGCCTCACACCCTGATGGGCGGGGCCCACCCGTTAGGTTTAAAAACGCACGCGCGCGCGTACCGGTTCGCTGCGTCGGCTGAAGGCGTATTCTGCCTTTAAGCCTTCGACGTGGCTGGCTCACGCGGGCTGAATCCCTTCCGGGCCGGTTCGGCTGGCGCTGTTCTGGCTCAAATGCACAACGCCCTTTTTCTTTTTCTATTTTTCAGGGTCTTGCAAAAATTCCACAAAATTAAGTACTTGTCCAAATGCAATGATTCAACTTCCTATCTTTTCATAATAATAAAGCACAGATTGAGTCCGTCGGGTTCACCGTCGTTCGTTTACCGTATAGTCTTATTTTCGCTATCCGAGGTGGTACTATTTTCATGGAATTTTTATCCGTCCTCTAAGAAAATTTAGTCCGAAGGCCGCTACGCGCCCAACAGGCTGGGCCTCAACCTGAAGTTCCGCACGCCACCTGGGCCACATCGTCAAGATGGAAAAACGATTCCTAATGGCCGGCTCCTGCCACCGTCAGGGCGGAAAAAGAATGAAAACTGATCCAATTGTGAATCAAACTCCCAACCTCGGCTTCCATCTATGGGGAAGTAGCCAGCCGCACGGTACTATGATAGCATGAGATTCGATTTCTATTAGTCCCATATCGCTTCTTTAAATCAAATCAGCCAAGAGAGACCCGATAAATCCCACTCAAAAAGAAAGAAAAGACCACATAGAGGCAGGGAGGGGCCAATCCAGACGTGGCGGATGGCGGGATTCGACGGTCGGCGGGGTGCTCGTGCTGCCGGCGACGAACACACCACATAGAGGCAGGCAGGGAGGGGCCGGGGCGGTTTTCGAGGTAGACTATGTCGGCGGCGGCTGCACATCGGGACTGGCGATCAGGAGGGTGCGGTGGCTTGTGTTGGTGGGGACGGCAGATCCGGAGTGGAGGCCACCTCCGGACGCGGCGGATGGCGGGGTTCGTCGATCGGCGGGGTGCTGGACGCTGGTGCTGCTGGCGACGAACACAACACAGAGCAGAGGAACTCACGTACCAGCAGCACAGTCCGCCACCAGCTTCTCTCTTTCCATGCCGCGGACAGCCGCAGACTTTGCGGTTGGGCACGTACTGAGGACTGGAGGAGCGCACGCACGCTGCGGTCGTTCAGGACCCCACACCGGCACGTTGCCGGGACACTTGCGGAGCTGGCCGGCAAAGGCGCAGTACTGTGCGAGCACAGCCGCGCGGCCCTTCTCGATGGCGGTGGAGCCGGCGTCGGCGAAGGCGTACATGGTGGCCATCTGAATCTGGTAGTGGTATGTGACCCTGTTGAGGATTGACAGGGGATGCACTGACGCCTGACAAGACATCGACGGCCAGCGTTGTATACGGGTTTAACTCCACGCAATCAAGTTGAATCGTTGAATCGGTGACGAAGAGTTTGCTTGGTAGCTGCTTGTGGATTCTCCCGATCAGAGAGAGTAGGCTGGTAGTACGAGTTACTCTGTATTTTCATTGGACGCGGCATACGCGGGATGTTGCGATGCCCGCCGGACAATGCGGCGTGTCTGCTTGAACCCGTTTGTGATGATGCAGTCAGCCCAGTGGCAGCTTTGCAGGCTTTTTGTTTGACGGCGGAGCGGCGGGATGATCCGTCCATCTTGCAACCTGACGCAAGGGTGCGGCAGGCGCTGCTGGCCGGCGGCGCGGGACGCGGGAGGAGCTGTGGCATGCGGTCGCTGCGCTGCGGAGACGTGGAGGTGGATTGGATTGGGTCTTCCCTGACGAAGACAATCTTCATGGTACCTGATGAAGACTGCAGCTATAGCTGCATGAGCGCGACCCACAAAAAAATGTAGATGTACATTTTTTTTGCGGGAAGAAAAAATGTAGATGTACATGTACGCACAGGACGCTCATGCTCTTAATGAAAAAACTAACTACACACGTGAATGTTTGTTTTGCCACAAAGATAATCCTATTTCGGGTACATTGACCAACCAAGATCATGTAAATATATAGACTTTGTGTCAGAAAATTAAATAAACTCACAATGACAAAATAAATTTTCAATATCTCTAAGAAAAAAAATGAATTTGAGGTAACCTAAAATAATTATTAGCCTCCTTAGATTTCCTCAATTT
Organism: Thinopyrum elongatum; assembly: GCA_011799875.1. Lineage (NCBI taxonomy): Eukaryota > Viridiplantae > Streptophyta > Magnoliopsida > Poales > Poaceae > Thinopyrum > Thinopyrum elongatum. The sequence continues at coordinate 335,418,649 of CM022300.1, forward strand.
AAAATTGTACCAGCATAATAAGGTTTGAAAATGCAGAAATTTTGTTGGAAATGTCATCAATGAGATTTTGTATAGTAAAAAACTCTCTTATTTTGTGCACAAAGACTACAACTAACATGCTAAAAAATCGACACTAGCAGTAGATACTCTATAGCTATAAATCTATGTATGAAATAATGCATGTCTTTGTAACTATTTTTGGCACTATTAAAGTTGAATTGTAAATTAAGCTTTCGCTATTAGTGCTTCACCATTTTGAAATGATGGGCATGTACCCGTGGAGTGTCTTAAACAATTATTATTATGCCAAGGATTTTATTTCTCCCGTTGCAACGCATGGGCATGTTTATTAGTAATAATAAATCACAGATTGAGTCTGTCGGGTTCATCGTCGCGGAGTTTTTGTAGAGAAGCTCCCGTGTTTTTTAGTATTCAACCCGCAATCCTACTTTAAGTGACTACTAGCATAAATGCCCGTGCGTTGCAACGGGAGAAACAAACTCAAGCCCCTCCCTGCACCGACTTCTAATTCCTCATGCGTTGCAACAACCGTCACATTTACTTCACGTGGTTCAACATAAATCATGTCTTTACATACCATGTGGTGCATTTCCTTATTTATCGCACACAATAATAATTCTTAGTGCAAATTATGTTAAGGTATGAGGCTCTTGACTGAACATAAGCTACACACACTTCACTGTCGTCAATGAGCTTGGGCATTTTTCAGGCAGTAAACTATGTCGTCATATTCTTCGACCATGGCCATCGAATCATAGTACAAAAAACAAACCGACCAGAGTAAACTTATTGTTGTAATCATCAAGTATAAAAGAGAGCAAAAATTAATATTCATGAAGTTCATTCTCATTGGTTGGAAATCAATCAATTGTTAACTTTACATTCACACTTCAGGCAAAAAACCTGACTTCCACAGCTCTAAATAATTCATAATTCATATAAAATTATAAACATAGAGATTGAAAACTGATTTATATATACCACGGGAAGTTGAAAACAGCATTATCAAGAAGTAGAGTACAACATTAGCGTGTGCCCATTTATTAATGGGCATCTCTCCCATTAGATAGAACACAGAAATTTATTTCTTCTTCTAATTTCTTTCTTTCTGCCGAATTTATTTCCTCTTTTAATTTCAAATATGAGTTCCCAACTGCTCATAATAGCGGATTACTTCTTCTTTTAATTATTTTAAATCCGTGCCGAGTCTTCGCATGCAACGCGGAGTTCTTGTTCCAGCCTTCCCAATTTAATGAGAATGAACCCTCCCAATTTAATGAGAATGAACCCACCATGTCACTAGCCAATCAACAGTCATGCATGCATCCAAAATATATTTAGAGCCCACAATCAGTCCGCGCATCCCTTGCATGTATGTTCCTCCTCCTTTTTCTTCCTCCATCCGAAATTTAAGCCACAATCAAGGCATATGTTGCATCTCCGTCCTCCCTTTCCTTTTCTCAATTTGTTCCTTCATTCTCTTTGTTTTTTGGGTTCTTGAGGCTTGCTGCTAGGTAACTTGTAAACGTATATAAACTAGTGAAACTTAGAGAAAAGGACCGAGGTGGGACTATTAGATAGCGAAACCAGATTTTGTAGTAAAAGCGTACATACTCGGTTGGTTGTCCAGCGCCGCACCCGCTGCTGTCCTATGCAGCTCGTTGCTGCTGCGCCCACCACTGCACGCCACTCCCTGCGCCCACCGCGGCGCCCCCGCTTGCGCTGCAGCCTCCTAGCGTCCGCTGCCGCTGCTCCCTGCTAGCGCTGCTAGCTGCTTGGCGCGCATGGCCTTACCCCTGCTGGTGCGTGCTGTGCTAGCTGCTATTGCTTCTTCTTGATGTGCTTCCGCCGCTGCTGCTTAGTACTTCTGCCGCTAGGTGCTGTTGCCGCTAGCTACCACTACCTCCTGCTGCTGGCTGCGGCTGCTTTGCTAGCTGCTGCCGGCGCCGTACCTCTGCCTGCTGCCGCGCCTAGCCGCCGCATCGAACGCCCAGCCACCGCCGCTTAGCGTCGCCGCGCCTGCCTCTGCCCGCCGGGCGCCGAGCCGCTTCCGCCGGGGCCGCTGCTGGCCGGGGCCTCGCCCTGCTCTGCCATCCCCTGCGCTGGGCGCTGAGGCCGCCGACGCCTCCTGTGTCGTGCGTGCCGGCCAGTGGGAAGCCCAGTCGTGGCCACTGCAAAACGTGGCTGGTGGCCCATTAGAGAAATCTTAGCGACGCGGGCCAAGGCAGAGGTCCAGCTGAGCAACCTACGATCAACAACGTACGAAAAACGAACCAGGTCGGACGGACGGACGAAAATGCTATTAGTACCACCTCGTTTATATTACGATTTTGTCTATACGAATCGTAAAAGCGTATTACGACTGGGCGGAAGCGTATTGTGACGGTGAACCCACGGAGTCGTTTTTTCAGAAAACACCCTATTTTTTGGTATATTCAACCCGCGGTTCTTTTTAGTGGAGAGGCGTGGAGGAGATGTTGCCGGTCTCTGTCGCCCTGTCGCGGATCGCCACGGCCGCCAACGCCCAGCGCCGCCTCCCTCGCCGCTGATCAACGCCGCCACCACGCCAGGCACTGCCTTTGCCTCGCCGTCGTCCCCCTGTGTCAACTTCCGCCTCCACCGTGCGCAAAACCAATCGCCATCGCGCCCCCGCCCCCGTTACACCCGGCCTCCCTTGCCGGCGGCCCCGCCCAGTGCGGCCTTCCTCGCCACGCGCTGCCTCCTGTGTCGCCAGCATCACGCCCAACGTCGCCTCCCTCTCCGGCGCGCCTGCAGCCTCCACCGTACAATGGAGTCGCCACTGCTGCCACCCCCTTCCCTGGCCGTGCTTCCTAATTGCAACAATCAAGGTGGATTAAAGCGGCCGTGAGGTCAAGGAGAGGGGAGGTCCAGGCATCGGAGAGGAGGAAGAAGGTGGTGAAGGCTGTTCTGTTGCTGCTGATCCTCCCCAAGCCAGACACGCCCATGTTCTGTTGCTGCCGATCCTGTATCACAGTGCCCCCAATGTGTTTGAGGTAATGTCCACCAGGTTGCTTTTTGATTAATTAGTTCAGTTATTACATGGACCTGTGAAGATACTTTAGTTTGATCGAGTCCATATAATTGAGTTTGATCGAGTCAAACGTGGAGGAGTAACATCTATATATAGAGATTGATAATAAGTAAGCCAATGCCCGATTCAGTTCTTAGCTCTTACGTCTACATATGCAATGACTGAATATTACGACAGCCAGCTCAGTATTCAGAGGTAGAGGAATAGCCTGCAAGTGCGCGCCTTCGTGATGCTTGCGCGGCGAGCCCTCTTCCTGGCCACCACCGGCACCACCAACGCCACCAGGAAGTATTCATCCGCCAATCCAGTTGCGGTGGCGCCCTCCTCCGAGACACTCTCAGCGAGCCCCCTCACCTAAACCAGCATTCCCGGCCATGTACTCCCTCTTCCTCTTCAACCCCATCCTGTTGTGTCACGTCTTCCTTCAATTCGGCGGACATCGAGTCGCCGGCTCGGCTCTAGACTCACTGGCGAGTGGACCGGCGAGGGAAGATTATGGCATGGAGATTAATCACTATATGCAAAAGGTGCACCTACTTTGTTTTGTTATTAGTATTACCAACACTAAACTGCATGAATGGGAACTGAGAGTTTGAGGCAGGCTTGCAGTAAGCTGTAAGACGCGACCATACAATTTTAGTATCTATTCGTGTGTCCGTGCAGGAAAACGGAGAACGCCTGCAACACGATAGCCATGGGTGCCCGACCTGAATTTCACATATTCTTCGGTGTCATAAAAAGGAAGCCTCGACCGGATCACATCGCAAGTTCTGAAGACAAACAGTCCAATGTCGCCTCCGCCAACTTCGCGGGAAGACCATCCACCGTTGTCTCTGTGGACTTCGTTGCAAGACCATCCGCCGTTGCCTCCGCCGACTTTGCCGGAAGATCATCAGTTGTCGTCTCCGCCTACTTCGCCGCAGGTATCCTTTTTTGTTTGCAAATTATTATGCAACTATTTTTGATTTACAACCAGAGCTTACTGATGGTTATAGGATGAAAAAAACGTGCATATAAGTTGCAAGATTTTGAATAGCAATTTCTATGTATATGTTCTCCTGCACTTGTGCTGATGAACTCACTCACTCACTCACTCACATGGACTGTGGTTAATTAGAAGAGACAGTCACATGTGAGGATGAAAGCTTGGATCAGCTCCTGTAGTCGCTATCTTTCATTTACAACCGAGTTTTCTTATGGTTATAGGATAGAAACTTTGTATTATTTTGCTATCTTCTTTCCTTCGTGAAACTAGCTGAAGCAAGTAGCAATTTAAATTGATGCGAGCAAGTATCTATCTTGAATGTCCAGCGGAAGATGTTTCAGTTGAAAACATCAACCAAGATACAACAGATCCTCATGGTCAGCAATCTTACCGTTATAAAGTTTCAGTCATCCTTTTAGATAATTAGGCCTGAGCTCGTTAACTTTCCATCTTCAGAAACTGTTGTCAAGGTAGTAGTGGATGCTGCAATTGATAATTACTTGTGCTCTGAGATGGTGGCTCCTGAAAATGATTCAGGACATCCTTGTGATTTTGAAGACGAAAAAGAAAGAGAGTTCTCTTACTTGCTGGATATACTATTACTAATTGCTTCTGCATTGAGTATCAGCTGTATAAGGTGCGCCAGTCCCTTTGACTATTTTGCATGCAATGGTATGTTTGACATGCTTGAGTAAATACAAGAAACTTACTAAGTGGTCAAGGGCACAAAGTAAAACTTACTGTAACTTAGCTACCAATGTGACATACTACTGGTCAGGTTTTACCACTCACCATTAATATGCTGATGGAGTTCTCCAATTCTGAAAACAAATTCACCATGCATTGAATAGATCATTCAATTGTGCAGTGCAAATGGTGTGTCCTCCGTTGGTCAGAGGATCTGAGAATCGGGATAGATCAGGATGGGTTTCATATGTGAATTTTTGCTTAATGTTTGCTCCAAGTTTCCTCTAATCAGCAGACCTATGGGATACGGGCCTCTGTTTGCCCCTGGTACTCCTGATGCAGGAGCAACACTTCCAGTTTGACTGCCTGAGGGAAGGGTCTCGCTTCAATTGCTTCGGGTCATTATATGTTTTTTTTGTTGAAGGGTAGTACATGGGCTTAATCGTGTCCAGAACTGAACTTTAGTAGTAGGGACAACAAAATTATCTGAAAAATACTGTATAAATGGTCATAGAATGCCAAACAGTTAAGAAAAACTGTAAAGAAATGCGAACCGAAAGGAAGGGGCAAATTGTTTTCTAATGTTAGAAGTCCGATTGAACTCTGTAGTGGTTATCTTATTTCTGTTGGCTCTATGATAACCTTCTTATATATGCAAGTTACTCTGAAGCAGCAAGATAAACAAGGTGATGTATCATGAAAATAGGGTCTAGTAGCATAATCTAATTTGTGTATCTTTTCCCTACATTCATTTCTTTACTTTGGTCCATAAGTTTCCAGAGATCTATTTGAAACAACTAACCTGTCCTTTTTTCTAGAATATATAAGCCGTAAAACTGTACTTATTTTTAATATATGTTGAAGCATTTGGTACCAACAGATTTTTCCGCAACTAACGTTGTGCATATTTGTCATGGTTGGATTTTGTTTAATATTGAAAACCTAAGATTAGAACTATATACCGGGGGGTCATGGTTAAAAGTTGAATGATAAGGGATGAAATAATTGATTTTGGGTCATAAATCAAATCAAATGTGATGATTCTTTCTCCCGTTGCAACGCACGGGCCCTTTTGCTAGTCTTTCCCTATTAATAAAGCACGGATTGACTCCGTGGGTTCACCGTCACAATACGCTTTTTCCCGTGAATTTACGCTTTCAGTTTTTTTCACCTATATTATTTTCTACATCCGAGTTGGTATTATTCATGTCATGTAATCCTGCCCGAGCCCAAACCGGACCGCGCCGCCGCACCACCGCCCCCGTCGCCCAAACTGCCATGACCCATCACCTCCATGCGCCGCCAAGCTGCAGCGGCGGTAGCTGCAGGTGCTGCGGCCTCGCGGGGTTGGGGACAAAGGGACGGCCATGGCAGGCAGCAGGCACGAGAAGGGGAGCCAAACGGAAGGAAGGCGGGCGGCGCGACGGCCGAGAGCTTCACCGAAACCAGGCGGGTGGTGGCGCTTCCGCGCGAGGCACGGCGGGGGGTAGGGTCGCGGGCAGCCGTGGCTGCAAGGCTCCATGGTGCGTGGCTTGCAGTGGCAGGAACCACGCTGGACAAGAGGAAGGCGAGGGCAGCGGCGGAGCTCCGATGTCGATGGTGTTTGGAGCACAAGGTGAAGGAGGCGCAGGGGATTGGGAGCCCTCTCCTGTGTGTGTGTGTGTGTAGCAGCGCAAGGGAGAGAGTGGAGGAAGATGGGGATCGATCTGGACGAGAGACCAGCGAGCGAGGGGATAAGAGGAGATCGGACAGGCCTCTTGGGCCAACTAGGTCAAACCGCAGGCGGACCTTGAGCAGGCTGTGGCTGGGCCATCTCTCTCTCTCTTCTAAATTCCTTCTTTATAGGTTTAGGCCGTAAAGCAAGCCAGGTTTGTGAACTTTTTACCGGTACAAATTATTTATCAATTTTTCTTTGCTTGGAAATTGTTGGTTGCATAATCCATTGTGGAACTATACTGATCTAATGGGTGTGACATTTATTTTGTGGACTGACGAACGCTGCCCAAAAAACATTGCACATGTAAATGTGGAGTGTGGAGCAACCAAGGCCGACCAAGTTGTTGGAGGACAAATTTTCTCTGTTCTCAAAGCTTGTGGAGGAATACGTGATGAGGTTGATGCACACTTGAGCGAGTATTGCTAATGTTATCAAATGAATTTTACCTTAAGCAAATTGTTGTATGCAAATATTAGAAAGGTACTACACCTCTTTGATTCGTCGGATCTGGTGAAGAAGTTGTCATGTAATGTGACATTTGTATAGCTAGGTGCACTACCGGGCATCGAAGGTCGTGCCGGTTCTCGACTTATTTTTGTAGGTGGTGTCCTTCTGCCAACGGGGCCTTGAGAACGAGGAGCTTAAGATTTAGAGGAGAATAGAAGGATGAGGCCGGGGAAGGCAGCATATCATGAACTAACTGGAGGAGTCGAGCTGGATTTGCAGGGTGTACTACATTGACCAATTCCTCTACTCTACCCGGATGATGGTAGAATGTAAAGGAATGAATAAATACTTTTCATCAGGGGAAAATGAACGCATATATATTTTACTTGGTTTTCTTTCATGTTGGCCTTAACTAACTAACATGTTCCGGCTCCACCTTTGCCATGGGATGAGAACCACGCTTACACAATAGAGCATATTGAGTTGTATTGTTAGGTCTGTTTACACATTAAATTTTACTTAAGAGTGAACCTCCAAGTGCTAGATCCTATCGATGATCTGAATTTCACGGGGGCACTGGCACTTAAGTGTTGTCATTAGTAGTTGACTTATCTAAATTGTCAGGATGATAGCTCTAGCCTCTGCCAACATTCTGAAAATTGTAGCATCCTTTGTACTAATATTAAATGTTTTTTGATGGTTCTTTTTCTTGAACGGCTGCTCCCGTCCATGGTCTTGATCTCATGATCCTCTCTTCCTGACGCCTGCCCATGACTACATGAGGACAACAAGGGGACATGGCGGTGGCCACTATCAGTGCCAGAAGGAGGTTCCTCTTTCTTGCATGAGTTATTCCTTCATTATTGATTTGATTTATAGAATCTACATTAGATTAATGCAATTTGATGAACTTGAATTATTTTATGTTCGATATTATAATTTTTGTGAGTTTTTGTTGTTCACCCGTTGCAACGCACGGACACTTTTGCTAGTCTTTCCCTAATAATAAAGCACGGATTGACTCCGTGGGTTCACCGTCACAATACGCTTCTTCCCGTGAATTTACGCTTTCAGTTTTTTTCACCTATATTATTTTCTACATCCGAGGTGGTACTATTTTACCTGCGTATACTACATATATACATTGGGGAGTACACGCAGACGCACTTAACGCCCGACCCAGTTACAAGTTGATTCCGACTCCACGTGCATATAGCGGACGCCATCACTTCGGGCTCGTCTCCAGCGCCGCCGCCATGCAAGCCGTGCCGCACCTGGACGACGGCATCGTCTTCGAGATCCTGCACCGGCTCCCCACCAAAAAAGCGTATCGTCTCGCCGCCGTCTGCCGGAGGTGGCGCGCGGTGCTCTGCCAGCCCACGTTCCTCTGCCACCACCTCTCCCCACGGCCGCTGCCGCTCCTCGACGACGGCCCGTCCGCCTTCATCCTCCAGCCACGCGGCAAGATCGGGTACACACACCTCACTCTCGTCGCCACCAACCCTGGCGACAGCTTCCCCGTCAGATTCCCCGTCCTCGATAGGTACAAGGATCGCCGTCCTTCGCCACGGCAAATCGTCCGAGTTCCACGGCCAGATCCGACACCCGCCCTCCTGGACAAGGGCACCGAAAAATCAGTTTTCTGCCTTCTCTACTCCACCGGTGCCGACGACGAAGACGACGCTCCTTATGTGTCTGAGTCTGAGTCCGAGGACGGAGCCGCTGAAGCAGAACTGCCGGTGGTCGGCAGCTTGTTTGACGGCTCTTACTCTGAGGACGCCGCCGCTGAACAGCAGGCTGGGGGCGTCGACCCTACCGCCACGGTGATGGATGTCGCTAAGCCGGACGCTGTTCCCTCGTAGCATCCCGGCTCGCCGCCGACGTCCGAAGTGCACGTGGAGGACTATGTCGTCTTCTTTGAGAAGACCGTCCCCATGCTCGACATCTCCATCGTCGCATCCCATGGCCGACTCTTGCTGGCCCGCAGCCAGAGCGGGTACTATGTATGCGACCCAGGCGCGAACCGCTGGCTCGCGCTTCCGCCATCAACCATCGCACCGGACCGTGACGCCAACTCCGGACTCGAGTACCACGTCGACGTGTCCACCGGTAACACGGTCTTCACCGTGGTCCTTCTCCTTCGGCGCAGGCTCCACCGCGGGCTCGTGGAGACCTTCTCGTCCACGACCGGTCCGTGGAATGTGAGGGAGCTCCGGTCGGAAGGCGTGGCGCGCCGCCTCGGCGCCGCATCCCCCGGCGTCCACGTCGACACTTGCTTCTACTGGCTCAGCCGGCCCAAGGGCCGCATCGTCCGCTACGACGCCGCTCGCGGCCGCGCCTCGCTGCTACGCGAGCCGCCGGAGGCGGAGCAGTCCAAGTGCCGGGTGGGGCGGGCGCTGGGCAAGGTGGGCGCGGCGCTTCGGCTGTGCGTGTTCGACATCCGCGACGAGAAGGGCGACTCGATGCTCCCGCATGACGGCCTGGAGGGTGTGCACGGCGTGTGGCTGATGGAGGGCGTGTCGGCGGCCTCGCGCCCGTCGTGGCAGCGCATGCACGAGGAGTTGGTGGAGGACATCTCGGTGTGGTACTTCCTGACCGGCGTCGAACGTGCAATTCTTCGGGAGTGCGAGACGTCCCATGCTCACGTATACCTATTTTTATCTTTATCTTTTCTTTACCTACTAATCTTTACCTCGTGTGGAGAGGAGGTAGGTCGCCCCTCCTTGCGGACGCACGAACGAGGGTCTCACGCTGCCGCCGTGCATCAGGTGTTCCTGATGTGCCCCCCTTGCTGCGTAGGTGAGGCTTATTTTCTGTGTCTCCTCAACCTAGATTACAACATTGTATGATATGTCGTTTTTGTTCTGGTTCATATGGATCAGACAAGAGCTTTCCTTTTCTGTTGGGATTTGTAGCTCATTTGGATTCACGATTGTAAATCACGGATTAGTTTTCAGAGTTTTCACTCTGTCATGTGCACACCACATGTTTGAAAAAACGCCTACCAATATAAGCTGGCCTTAGCCACCGTTGGCGTGCACCAGTAAATAGTCGGTCCCTGCAGTGGGGGTGGTGCTTGCTTCCAAGACTGAATCTATAGGGACAATGTGCTGCATTAGTTCTGATTTTTTCACTATCGAGGTGCACGAGAAGTAGTTCTGGAAGTCCTGGGACTACGATGGAAAGCGAGTCTAGGTGTGGAGCCACCGCCATCTGATAGTACTTCAACTTACAATTCGTGTGGATCCACTGTCTATTCTCATTGCTTAATTTGCATTGATTGTTCCAGTCACATATAGCTAATTTTAATTTTCATACGTGTTGAAGGTTGATTTGTGCATGAAATGCTTTGTGAATCTGAGCGGCTTGGCTTTTTATCAAGGAATCTCGCACAATCTTTGTTTTCGACAGCAATTGGTGCAGGTACAGAACAGGGAGCAGTTCTCCCTTTGGACATTTGTATGACGTTGTTTGGTAGCAAGTTTTGATGTTTCCTGGTCAGAGAGAACAAACATGTCTCCAAGCATGCCGAAGCCTTTATTCTCAGATTCTTGATGCTGAAATTGATGGCCTATCTTCCATTTGCCAGAGAGATGTGTCTTTGCTTCATTGTCATTTGAATGTGCTAATGAAGAGTTGAAGCTGGAAGAAGCCCAACCGTCAAATAATTCTGAAGACCTATGGATTGTCTCCGAAGTGTTGAGCTTAGTAAGAGATGACATAAACTGTGAGCTTTCATCCGAGAAAGTTGTGCTGGTATCTGGTTGGAAACATGTTTCCTATTACCACCGCCCCTAGCAGATCACATTTGTTTCGTAATATCTCTAGCAATTTCTCTAAATCCGTTTTTTTGTATGGCCTGATGATTCATCATTATATGCCACGCATGCTCTGTTCCTTTAGAATGAGGGGTTTGATGTGGAAGGCCAAAGGATCCTTCAGTTTGCTTTCTCAATATTTGACTAAATATTTCATTCATGTTCAACAGACCTTACGAGCAATCGATGGAGGCACTGCGTGAGCTAGCTTCCTTGTGGGTCGGCGCCGGCTCCATTGCACACGACAGCCATTAAGAGAGAGGGAGGATGAAGAGTAGAGAGAGCGCGATATCGGTGCACCCTGCTCAATTCGGATCCGGAGAAGGGGACGCACGGAGAGAGAGAGAGTGAGAGAGAGAGAGAGGGGCATGCGGCACGGCAGTTGATGCGGTAGCCCTCGGGTCACACGCTCAGCAGTCATTGTGATAAGTAGACAACACATAAGTTGGTTAATCCGTTGCAACGCACGGACCCTTTTGCTAGTTATTAATAATAAAGCATGCATTGAGTCTGTCGGGTTCACCGTCGCGGAGTTTTTACAAAATAGTCCTTCTATTTTTGGGTAATTAACCCGCAGTAGTGTTGTAAGTTCAAAACGTTTCGTCTTGCATACCGGTTCGTTTTTCTTTCTTCTCTCCCGACAGTTTTACATGAGCTGTGCGGCGCGAGGCACGTGATGAGCGGCCGCCGCCGCTGCCGGCTGGGCATGCAGGCGAGGTGTCGGAACACGTGGACAGATCAGGGCTGACGCGAACCGGGGCGGCGGAACACGTGCTGTGGAGAGGTCGCGCAGAGGCCCGTGACGCTGACCTCATCGGTAGAGAGCCTTGTGGCAGGAGCAGCCAGCACGCTGCAGGTGGACGAGGCATGCGGGTGTGGTTGCGACGGCGTCAGGTGCGCGCTGGCACAGGAGCATGGAGGTAAGAGGGGCTATAGGAAGGTAGTCGTCGGTGTGCGAAGACACTTGCCATGGCGAAGCGGAGGTTGTCGAGGACGTCCGCAACGGCGGGTGTGGCCGCTCGCTTCAGGGTCCCGACGGTTGGGTGGCAGAGCCACGGGAGCCGGTGAGGTCGACGGGAAAGGACGAGGAAGAAATGAGAAGAGGTGGGGAAGGGAACTAGCAGAGGCGCTCGAGCGGGGCAAGCAAGCTCGGGTGGCGGTGCTAGGTTGGGAACTTGGGATCGATGGGAAGATCGCGTGTGGTTGTGAGCATGTCCAGCGAAGCGACAAGGAGTGTTTAGAACGAAACGAGAGAGACAGGAGCGAATGATGGAATGAACAGTGATTTCATTGACCGAAGATTCGGGTATTTATACCCGTGTACAGAGGCGGTAATTACATAGGGGTAACTAGCGGTTGCTAACTACACAACCGACCTAAGCATGGATTATTAGGATTTAATTAATCCTTAACACTCCCCCTAATCTATGCTTCACTAGATGAATATGCATCATCTTGATAGACTCCTCCTTATATATGGCCGCCCTCGAGAATGTTCATCATCTTCATCTTGAGAAATCCTTGTATAATCTTTGAAGTCTCCTCCAAAAACCCTGTGGGAAAAATATGAGGAGAATAATGTAGATATGTTACTAAATCTCCTTTAAAACCCAGTAGGAAAAATAATAAGGAGAAAATGATGCAACATATAATGATTATTGTCTCTTGATAACTCATGTGAGAAAAACCTTCGAAGAAGGAGAAAAATCATTGGTGAGTTTAGAGAACAATAAATATGCTTTGTATACTTTTCTTTAAAAACCCGATGGAAAAAACTTGAAAGTATAGCATATAATCTTACAAAGATATTGTGTCATTAAAAACCGTTATGAGAAACTTTAAGAGAAAACTCATAAGGGAAAAGAGTGCAATCTGATATGCCATTGAAAACTCCCTTAAAACCCAGTGGGAAAATATAAGGAGAAAATGATATGGCATATCTAGACACTTGTATTTATATTGTCTCATTAAAAACCTTTTATGAGAAACCATTAGGGGAAAACTCATGAAGGGAAAAAGAGTACAATATATGCAATTTGATGATTGCTAACATGTTATAGTTTGGGAGATTACTCCCCCTGAATATTGCAAATCTGGAGGACGTGTCATAACAATTCAATTGACATGATCATGAAATTGTGAATAATCTGTTGGATTTTCACAGTATTCTGTTTGCGTAACACAAGTGGTAGTATTTTGATAAATCAAGTTATGTAATTCTAATGAATTTCAACCACATGATTTTGAGTGTGGTTAATCATTCTGCTGAGCCATGCTTATTTTGCAATGCTTTTAGATAAATAAATTATGTGAGAATGATAAGTGGAAGTAGTTGTTAAACTCCATTTTGATGACTTTCATAAGAAGGCTATTCCATCAATTCAGTCATTGATATGGCATTGTTGGGATCAAATAAAGAGCCAATACCATTACATCATATCGTGGTCATATCTTAATTTTCCTGATGGAATTGTCCAAGATTTATTGAGAGCTTGAGATATAAGTTGATATTTCTTATATCGACCATATACCTTTGATGGGGGTAGCACTCTGAACAAAGATAGCAAATATAGTGCCAGGCCTGACGTAGTTTGCAATTATATGAGTGCTTTGAAATTAGTGAGATATAGAACTTCAGGTCTTGATATCACTTCATTGCCACCCTAGGTTGAATGGATTTGTATCCTATTAGTATGACCATATTACATGTCTTTTATTGGTATGATATATCCACATTGAACTTATCATATATGTTTTGGATATATGTAGACTGATATGTGTTCTTGAGAGAATGCTCAAGTTGTAAACTTAAGCTAAATTTGGTTGAATCCAAATTTTCCGTCTTGAGATGATTTTGTGTATGTTTAGATCTTGTATAGACATTAATAATGAGGTCATCAATATACACTGAGGTGATGAAAGAAAATCAAATTGATTCTTTTACTAAACATGTAAATAATCATCATTATTCGAGTAACCCTTTTGAAAAAGGAACTCATTTAGTCCGTAGTACCATATGATTTCCGACTATTTCAAGTCATAGAGTGACTTATGAAGTTTTACTCAAAATTTGTTGCAATTTGCTTTTGGATTCGGAAGTATAAGCCCTTCAGGGACTTCAATATAGATTTCCGAAATAGTGACCCATATGAGTATGTAATCACATCCATTAACTGCATGGATATTATTATTTTTATTGCCAATGATATTTAGTATCGAAACATAATTCCACTCATACTAAGAGAGTACGTTACATCGTAATCGATGTCGGGTCTCTGCGTGAACCCTTTTGCTACAAGCCTCGCTTTCTCACCACCTCATTGACTTTGTCTATGAATGAGAAGTTTTTAGTATTCCATGTGGAAGATACTTATGAGGAGTAGGTATTACTGCGGTAAATACCACTCGTTTGTAGAGCGAGTGCTATTCTTCATTACTTGCTTCCTTTTATGTGAACCAATATGAGTGCAAGAGGCACTCTACCATGGATTTTGGTTCAGGGCCCAAAAGGTTTAGCAATTTGAGAAGAAATATATGTCGACAAATGTAGTCTTTTATGTTATATGATTCTGGTGGAATCAATGAAATTTATGTTAATGTATCTATTCCTTTTAACTCCTTGTGATTTCCTACAACAAGAAAGTCAAGGTGTTTCGATGTCCCGGCATCAAAACTTTTGTGCACATTTATGCCGGGTTTTAGATGATGAGCATCCTATGAGGTGTCTCTCAACTTGATGTTGAATTACATTTACTGGTTGAGGATGTAATTTCCTTTATTTCCGTGGAAGCATATGAGAAGTTATATCTCGTGTGGTCAGACTTTCTCCCCCTCTTGCTCTCATTTGGGGAGAAGAGTGGTTTATCAGGTACCTCCACTCTTTCCGACACTTTACTGCAGGAATATAGAATTTAGTGACACCTTCTCATCAGTAAATGTATATGGCAGATTTGCAATGTGTTGCAAATATATGATTCTCTAAACTTCTAGTTCAAATTCTTTGAGTGCGTGGATATAAGGATTGAATGTCAATAACATTTCTAATTTATTTCTCGGCATTCTTTGTGGTACTTATCTCCCCCTAATGCCGGAAAATATCCTTATTGCTGATGCAATCAGCATACGGGCTATGAATAATTTTGATTGACAGATAAATTGTTATTCCTCATATAGATCCCTAATTTTCTGTGAGGGCCCATTGATGTACGCTGGAGTGGTGATATCGGTATGTAACCGAATTATCGCAGATGGGAAATACTTTGGTGATTTCCACGTAGTTACTACAAGGGGAAAATAGTATGATATGCAGTTGGTATGATTTAGATCATACTTACGGTGTGTAAGGCCGTATGTGTCCAGCAAGAGGCTGGTAAATTTACAATTCTTTAAAAGTGGTCATGTAATCCATTTGACTATCTTTGATAAGAAATTTAGTTAAACCATTCTGGGTATGTACATAGGGTACTGAATGCAATCAGAAAATTCTCGTGAAATGATTTCAACGACATTGTCCATTCGAATGGGTTTATCCTTTGTTCAGGAGAATTTGCTCCTACTTTGATAAGTTAAGCAATTTACTGGGTAAGATCATGGTTGTGTGTGATAAGAGACACACTTTAAACATTTTATGAATGTGTATATGAGTACCATGAAGTGTCTAAATTACCCCAGATAGTGGTTCAACATTCCACATATATCTTTTGAATGTGTTCAAGAAAGAATAAGTGGCTCATTTAGAATTTTAAGGTGAGAGTTCCTTAAAACAGATTCCCTTTATGGCACATGTGGTGCACATATAATCTGATGATATGGGGAATATTTTGCAACTTGTTAAGTTGTGACCAACATAATTGTCAACAATTTTCTAATCATCCCCAAACCAGGATGGCTAAGGCTATCAAGCCTAATATTTAATTTATTGTTACTTAGAAAATCATTGTGTACGCAACAATATTGAGTATGAATTGAAATATACATTCAAATTTATCGAATATTGTATCCAAGGGATATGATATTGGACATTTTACTACATGTAGTAGTACAAGTGTAGGCTAATAATATGTTGGGATAATTAGGAGATTACTTGAGGTCTCCGATATTATTGAGTGCAAATGAGTTCATCCTCCATTTTCTGCACTAGATTTTGGTCCTCCTTCTGATGAAGATTCTGAGAACAATCCTTTACCAGAACCTGGTTGTTATTTGCAAATTTTCAAATTTATCCCATTGAACTTATTGTCCTGTTAATAAATTTGTGGTGTGGTTCGACCATATGTTAGACGGTTTGGAAATCATAGGTACAATATTTATATAACCACACATTTGACAAACTTGAGAGTTGACATTGTGATCTTTTGAAAATTATATATTCCTTATTAAGAGGTAGTTTTGTCTTTTAGCCTACACTTTACTTTGAATTCCTCGTGGTTTATTTTTTTTGTGACCACTGACTTGCATAGTATTCTCAGTACTAGCAAATATTTCAAATAATGGTATATCACCTGTTGGGTGAATCTGATGATTTTAAGAAATTCTATGTTTCTTCATCATGGAAAATTGTAGTACCATCATAAGAGGATGTAAAGTGTATTAAGGGCATATGAAAATATTTGATCACGAGATCTCAACTTGGAGTTGATTAAGTGACATAATTGTGAGCTGGGATAGACTTGAGGTCTTGAAAACAGAATGGGTAATCATTCGCGATGTGCTCAAGGCATCATGTTTATATTAAGGGAAATATTCAATGTGAATAAAAATTCATCTATTATGTACTTAGTTTGAGAACTAAGTGAAGTTGGGACACATCAAATGCATATGACCGTTGCATCTTTAGAGTCACCGCCAAAAACATAGACGTTGCATGTTTGACATTGGTTAATCACTGTGAAAGTATAACCACAATGTGATGTGCACATTGCAAAAGTGTTGAGACACTCAATCGTTGCCATAGTTATGGGATCCATCTTGATGGATGGACAACACTATAATTATAAATAGTGACATAGGCTTCATTGCCATGTATTTTACCAATATAATAGAAGTCAATCACGATTATATGTAAATATTTATGTAGTTTCCTATGGCATATTCAAGCAAAATGAGGCTTGAATAGTTGAGGCATATAGCGAGTGTGCAAGAACAATATTTACTATGAGAGTAAAATATTTTAGTGAACAACAACAAATGCTTCAGAGGAGCAAATTTTATAAATATGTGGTGCTTTATAACCATACGTGTAGACCTCAAATTATATAGGATAACACTTTGAAGATAATCACCAATGGTGTAGATCTCGCAGTAACAGAAAACATAATCTAACTTTTGTCAGTAGATGTTCATAAATCTATTACCTTATGTTATGCTAAATTTATGAAATCACTTTGAAGGTAATCATCTGTCAAAGTGACATGATGTAGACCTTGCAGTAATAGTGGATAGTCTGCAAAATTTTGCAGTAGATGCCAGTATTACCTTATGATATCTTGAGGTAGTCACATCAAATATTAATATTTGGAAGAGCACTTCGAAGGTAGTCATCTTGTTAAAATAGTAAGATGTAGACCTCACATTAGTGATGGATAATCTGCAAATGATGCAGTAGATGCCACCAATACCTTGTGATTCACAAATAAAATTTGCGCTAGCCATATTAAGTATGACACATTATAATTCTTGTTTGCAAGAAAATTAATTTCTATTGCAAAAAGTTGCTGTCTAAAGATCGCACGCCATAAAAAATGTTTGCGGTAAAGACACATATGATGTCTTAAATTTCCGAGGAATAGGTTCTGAAATATAGGCAAAACACTATTTTGCAATGGTATTACTGTAGTAATACATATATGTGTAAAAATAATATTTTGCAATGGTATTCTTCAAATGAGAATTTTACCCATTGTAAAATGGTGAATAATTATGTCGTACGTAATTTAGGATGAACAGAGGTTCTCCCATATATTTTTCTAAAAATCAACATCTTAGAATAGAAATAATAATAACCAAAGAGTTAAAGTGTTAAAATAGTAAGCCTGGAGCTAAACTACAAAGTCTAATCGGCTTGATAATTTGACTGTAAAATACTCCAAGTCAAAGGGCTGATACAGAAATACATGGACTTTCGCGGAATTAACGTAAAGTTAGAGGGCTAAATCAATAAATAACCCAATGGATAAGAATCCCCAATTTCTCTCCCGTGCGGTTACGTTACATCCCGTGGGGAATTTTCTATCCATCGCCGCCGGGAGGATCTGTGCGCGGTGCCCGGAGCCGTGCCGGAAGTCGCGGCCGCAACACTTCGATCGAAAACCGTTGGCGTACGGGCTAGATTGCCCTCCGTGTGCCGGAGGGTCGTCCCGCAGGCCTGAGCGACGCCGAGTCACGGCCGCTTCGGGCTTGCTGTGTCGCGCTGCCGGAGGGCGTGGTGTCGCCCGCGTGCTGGAGGAGCCGCGCCGGGGAGCGCGGGCTCGCGTGCCGCGCTTGCCGTCCGCATAGCCTCTACGGAGGCCAGGGGAGTATCGCCGGGCGCCGCATGCTGCTGCCGTGCCTGGGGGCAGGGGCATCTATGGCCGCTGTCCGCCTCCCGCGAAGGCCGAAAGCCATGGTTGCGCTGATGATGTAGCAATTAAGATCCAAGAGTTTTGATCTGTATGTTTCATGTGTGAAGTACGAGAATCAGGATGCTACTAGTTCGTGTCTTGACTCCTCTTTTTTTTTTTAATTTGATTTATGCTTCTTTATTCTTGTTCTTCTCCTGTACTTCTTGTTTGCGATTCACAAAATACAAGTAGTTATTAGACCTTGGATTGATTGCAAGAAAACAAAGACAAATTGAACAATCTCCTGATCCAGTTTTCCTCAAGATTGCCGGAGTTGCTTGGTGCCGTTCGTCGCTTGACGCCGACGGGTAGCGCGGGCGCCAGCGCCAAGCATGAGGGTGGCATCGCTGGTGGGCTGTCGGGCGCTCCGTGGTGTGCCATGGATACGCATCTGAGGACGAAGAGGCCTTCGGCGCCTCGCAGCCGCCTCCCGTCGCTTTCTCGTTCGTGGACTAATCGCTCTCGGTTAGGGCAAAGTGCTGATAACGTGTTTAGAACGAAACGAGAGAGACAGGAGCGAATGATGGAATGAACAGTGATTTCATTGACCGAAGATTCGGGTATTTATACCCGTGTACAGAGGCGGTAATTACATAGGGGTAACTAGCGGTTGCTAACTACACAACCGACCTAAGCATGGATTATTAGGATTTAATTAATCCTTAACAAGGAGGAGGACGACCTAGGCTGGGCCTTGCTACTGGCCATTTGATGGGCTCTGATCCACTCTTGTGCTTTGATTAGGCGGTCAGTTTTGGGCTGACGTGAGATGTTGGCTAATAAAGGAAAAAAAAATAGTGCGTCCAATATAACTTGAACCATGCACGGTTGCACCTCCGATTGCTCGTACAACTAACGTTATAGTCCCGCCTCGCTCCCGTAAAACGACCCCCACCAGTTTATATACGTTCACAAGCAGCCTGGAGGCAAGCCAAGTCGGGAATCAACAAGCGGCAGCACCGTCGTTTGATACGAAGATATATACTTGCCTAAGTAGCCTCTGTGTATACGATGGATGAAGATATATACTTGCCTAAGTAGCCTCTGTGTATACGATGGATGGTTAAAGGAGTTCATGATTAAAGGAGTTCAACTCGAGTAGCTATTTAAACGGGATTAAACATGGTGCTCCTCAATATGAGGCCCATAAGTTCTTGAAAAAGAAGAGTTAGCTTTGTGTAAAATACTATGTCCATCAAATAATATTCAATAAATAATATTTTTTGTAACCTAAAAATATTCAATAAATGGACATATTTGTTAGGTTAGATAAATTCACAATTTATCATCAAAAGCTAGGCACGGATAGGTAGGTAAGGTAAATCCACAGTTCATCATGCCCAGTGTTAGCTTATTTTGTGCGCCTCCGTGACGAATTTTTTTATCTTCCGTTGCGATGCACGGGCATTATTACTAGTATTCTTCTAAAAATCCAACCTATTTGATTATGCCACTTTTGCACCATTTGGAAAATATTTTATGTAAAACCTTTTTTTAAAGCATTTTAAACCACTATTAAAATACTTTTCTCTATTTTTAACACTCCAAATCCAGAAACTAATTATTATGTTATTTTTCGTTTTAACTCTAGTATTTTACAAAAATGAGTTGACATTTTATGAGCAATTTTATTTTCCTGTTTTTGCTATTTGCCTTATTTTCTGTTATTCTTTTGCGACGATTAGATTCCGTGTTTGACGAAGTTGTTGGAGAGGAGTTGGAGAAGGACTTGAAGACTTTGACGATCAAGCCAACCAAGGCAAGCAGTCCCTTGACCATGTCTATGAAACCCTTTTTATGCATGTCATGTAGCACTTTATTATTCACTACAGGAATCAGGTACTTTGTCGTCTGCCATGTGAGACGGTAAAGGATAGGTTCACGGACAGCAAATGTCTTTGCCGTCAGCTGGCAGACGGCCCCACTTCCAGCACAGAAAACCATGGTAAAGGGCTACTTTGCCGTTTGCATAAATAAAGCGGATGGCAAAGACCTTTGCCGTCTGCCATATAGGCCAAGCAGATGGCCAAGTGAGTGGACGGCATAGAACTGGGGTTAGCCCCGTTAGGTGGCTAACGGCAGTCTTTACCATCTGCCTACTGATGGCAAAGAGACAAGCTCCTTTGCCTTCTGCCAGGTGATGTCAGCCACCGATGGCAAAGGCACACCAGCCTTTGTCGTCTGCCACCGACGACAAAGTGACCAAATGGGTCAGACCCAGTGCTCCCAGGTTGCACAGGTTGCTGCCACGTGTCACCTTTGCCGTCGGTCGCAGACGGCAAAGAGCCCTTTGCCGTCGGTGTCAGATGGCAAAGTGCCTGTATTGCCCCCTTTTATACTGTTTTCTGTTATATCCAAGCATTTTCACAGCAAATATATGATATATATATTTCACAGGGCAAACAATATGTGCAAGTCTCACAGCAAATATATAATATCCAACACATAAGTTTCATCCATACATACATAGTTTCATCCATATTACAATAGTTTCATCCATAGGTAGCAAGTTCCACATTGTTCATCGATACAAAATCAAAACAGAAAGTAAACACAAGCACTCCATCAATGCAAGCTTTCGTGAAGTGAATCAAATATGTAAAATGGGAAATAAAGAAGTTAGAAGAAGACTAGAAGAAGAAGAACAAGAAGAAGAACAAGAACAAGAAGTATATGACATTTATGAGGTTACAAAGGTTATGATGCCATTTTTGACCTAAGTAAGCTAATTATGCCATTTTTGACATAAGTAAGCTAAGTATAAGTCATTATTGAGGCAACCTAGGTAATTATGCAATTTTTTAGTTAACTAAGCACATTATGTCATTTTGGAGGAAACAAAGCTAAGTATAGGTCATTTTAGAGCTAACTTAGGTAAAATAGGTCATTTTGGAGCTAAGTAAGCTTATTATGTCATTTTGAAGAAAAATAAGCTAAGTATATGACATTTATGAGCTAACCAAGGTTATTATGCAATTTTTGACCTAAGTAAGCTAATTACGTCATAAATGAACTAAAATAAAGCTAAGTATATGTCATTATGCATTTGTTAAGCAAAACACTATAGAAAACTTACCGTCATCACGGAGGTGAAGCACCGGGGTTGCTTGTGCCGGTACCACCTGGAGAAGGATCGTGCGATGCTTGTCTGGAGTTATGGTGCACCCAAGATCATTTGCAATGTCTCGTTAGCATGATGACACTCAAATGTTAAGACTAGTAAGTAATGACTATTCAAATGAAACTCACCGTGGTCACGGGAGCAATGACTGGCATCGGCGGAGGGGTCTGACCGGTCTTCTCACACACAGACTGCACATTTGGTTTTGACGAGCCAGTCATATTAATTAGTAATGAAATGAACATTACGTGCATGATTTGGCTAATATGCAGAAGAAACTTACCACGAGGAGCTCGTACATGTCCCGGTGAGCCGCGTCATTCCGTGACCTCTCCTCCTCCAACAACGTAGATGTCCTCTCCTCTAACTCCCTCTTCTTCTCCGCCGCCTGCCGGTCCCTCTCCTCCAGAAGCGCCTGGGTTGCCTCTCTCTCTTTCTGAAGAGCAGCCTGCAACACCACTCCTCGTTAGCATTGTAATCATTGATGGCCGCACACACAATGTAATGGAGGAAAGATATCTGAGTCTGTATAACTAACCTCGATGGCGTGCTCGACTGGCCGTGGACGAGGCCTTATCTCAGGACAGGAGCTCGTTTAGCGCGCCTTGATCTCCGGGAGAGTGTGAGGACAACGTATAAGTCCATCTCCAATGGCTATCGAGCCATGGGGCCTCCTCAGTAATGAATGCCTCGGCCATCGATGCTTCAATTCTACGTTTATTTTTACATTTTGCTCGAAGCATGTTCTGCATCCTCTCAGTTGCGTAGCACCAATGATTTTGCACGCCCCCCAATCTTGCCTCGGTCGGGAGATGCAAAATCAAATGCTGCATTGGATTAAAGAAGCCCAGTGGAAAGATCTTCTCTAACTTGCAGATCAACTCCGGCGCCAACTCTTCCATTTCATCTAGCACGACAGGCGATAGTTCTTTCGCACAAAGAACACAGAAGAAATAGCTCAGCTCTGCCAGTACTAGACATTCATCCTCAGGGATAAAGCCACACAACATCATCGGCATTAGCCGCTCAAGCCATATGTGCCAATCATGACTCTTGAGACCAAATATTTTCAATTTTCAAGACTCGCTCCCCTCTTTAGATTTGCTACATACCCATCGGGGAACATCAAGTGCATTTTCACCCACAAGATAATTTCCCTCATAGCTGGCCTTCCAAGATTGAACCATGCCTTTGGCCTCGTCCAGTTCTGCTTTCCTTTCGGTTCTTGCATGTTTTGTAACGGTCTATCACATAGAGCCTCCTGATCGACTCTAGCCTTAGTATTATCCTTTGAGTTCCCCTCTATGCCGAACAATGTACCAAAAAGGGCTCGGCGATATTCTTTTTAGTGTGCATTACGTCGATGTTGTGTGGCAAAGGAGGTCTTTGAAGTAAGGCAGATCCCACAAGCATGTCTTGTGAGTCCAGGCGTGTTCCGAATTATACCCCTTGAAATACCCTGGACGCTCTGGATCAGGCTCGAGAGCGTTTAACTGATCCAGGGTCTGTTGGCCTGTCAACGCAGGTGGTGTAGAGTTTTTGACAACTCTACCTTTGATGAAGTTCTTCTTGTCTTTTCTGAACTTATGGCGAGGATCCAGGAACTGTCTATGCAAGTCGAAGCAAGAAAACTTGTGACCCGCCTGCAGCCAACGAAACTGAAGAGCTGCCTTGCGTGTGGGGCACGGCAACCTTCCATGCACACACCAGCCAACGAATAGCGCATACGCCGGCAAGTCATGCATCGAGTACATGTACCAGACGCGCATTATGAAGTTTTGTTTGCTAGCGGCGTCGTATGTCTTGAACCCATTATCCCAAGCTTCTTGCAATTCATCCTTAAGCGGTTGCATGTACACATTCATATTCTTCCCTGGATAGTTGGGCCCTGGAATTATCAACGTCAGGAAAATGTTCTTTCTTTGCATAATCTGTCTGGGGGAGAGATTGAGTGGAATGACAAATACATGCCAACGGCTGTATTGGGTTGCCGTCAGACCAAACACATTGAAACCATCCGTGCTAATGGCGACTCAAGGATGCCTTGGATCTGCCTCTTGCTCATGTAATGCATCGAAGTGCTTCCAGGCAGAACCATCCGATGTGTGTACCATCATCTGATTCCCATTTGCATCCAGTTCGGTTATTTTGCCCATTTTGTGCCATGTCATCTGTCTAGCCGTCTCTTCGACCATGAAAAGACGTTGAAGTCTTGGTACGATTGTCATATACCGAAGAACATTAACGGGGATTTTGGTCTGCCTCTTCTCACCCATACCGTTGTGTACCACAACATACCTGGAAGACTTGCAAATGGGACAATAGTTCAAGTCCGCATACTCAAGCCTAAATAAGGCAAATCCTTTCTCACAGGCATCTATCTTCTCATAGGGCATATTAAGTGCACAGAGGATTTTGTCCGACTGGTACAGGTTTGCAGGCATTACGTGGCCTTTGGGTAGAAAGCGTCCAAATACTGTCATCATCGCGTCGTAGAATTCTCTGCCCAAGTTGAATTGATCCTTCAGAGCCATTACTTGTGCGATGGCATCTAGCTGACAAAGCTCAGTGTGCTCGTGGAGAGGATGTTTTGAAGACTCCAACATTTCATTGAAGGCCTTTGCAGATTCCTCCATCTCATCGTCCGATTCCCGAGCATCATCAAAGTCTTGCACCATGTCTTCGATCCCGGTACCATGCTCGTCGGTGCGACGATGAACCACCTCAGCTCTGGCACGTTGGGCAGACTCACCATGAAATGTCCACACCTTATAATCGGGCGTAAAACCCCACTTCTGCTGGTGTTTACCCATTTCATCCTCTGTCCTCTTCTTAAATTTTCGCACCTAGCACAGGCGCACTAGGTTTTTCTCTGGCCATTTGCAAATGCGGCTCTCACAAACCCCTTGGTTTTTGTTAACCATTCATAGGTCATGTCTTTCTGACTAGTGTGTCCGGTGTACATCCACGCACGACCACTCATCTTGCCTAGCTACTGGACACACAAGAAATATATATATAATTCAGCATATATATTCATCAGTTAATCTAATTTGTCAATTTTATTACGTCCATGCAACCTACACACTAATAGGTAAAGATAGGTCCTAATCCCACCCGAGTATGTGTAGATTGGGTTCGTTTTCCCATGCTCTACTCTGGATCCGACGCAAAATTTCGGTAGCACCTCCCCGCTGTTCTCCTGATACACGTCTCGGCAATAAACAGAGAGGGTGTGTACCCGGATAACAACAGGGAGGCACTGGCGAAATTATGCATCGGATCCAGAGCAGAGCATATGGGAAAACGAACCCAATCTACACATACTCGGGCTGTCCATGGATAACGTTGGACAATTCGAAAGAATCACAGTTATAAATATGCAAATGCATGCATATTTATAACTGTAACCCTTTCGAACGGGAGACACATACTGGTCACACATACTGATGATTTAATCTACCTATAGCTAGCAAGTTTCACCGGCACGAAGACCGGAATAGAGCAAATAATGAAGGGGGGAGGAGGAGATGTCATTTGTGCTCACCCACGAACGCAGGGGC
Organism: Thinopyrum elongatum; assembly: GCA_011799875.1. Lineage (NCBI taxonomy): Eukaryota > Viridiplantae > Streptophyta > Magnoliopsida > Poales > Poaceae > Thinopyrum > Thinopyrum elongatum. Next base: position 335,443,658 of record CM022300.1, read on the forward strand.
GGAGCTTGTCGAACACCAGACGCTCGCATCGATGAAACAACTGCACATTTAAATCCAAAGATGAGTAACATATCATTATTGTTTTTCCCATCAACCTAACTAAATATTTACAACAGGATGCCACCGCCAAGTTGTAAAAAAACGAGGTACCCGCTAACCTAAACAACTGTCATTTATTGTTCCATCGACGCCGAGGCACCCCCTAACCTAAATAGCTGTAATTTAGGGTTCCATCGACGCCGAGGTAGCCCTAACCATAATTGATGTTATTTAAGGTTCCGTCCACGCGGAGGCACCCCTACTCGAAATATATGTCATTCAGGGTTCCGTCGATGTCGAGGCACCCCTAACCTATATAGATGTCATTTAGGCTTTCGTTGACGCCAAGGCACCCCCTAACCTAAATAGCCGTCATTTAGGGTTCCATCGACGCCGAGGAACCCCCTAACCCGCTCGTCCCCGGGCGCTCTCAGGTATGGCGACGCACGGTCGACGGGTCAGCACGCCATCTCTTTCGGTTCTGGAGACCTCTCCTCTCCTCTCCAATGATGCTGCTGATGAGGTCCGCCGACAGGCCACCCTGGCCCTCTCTTCCCTATCCTCCACCTCCTCCTCTTCCTCCTCTGCTAGATTCACCACTTGGTCCCCTCCCCCTCTTTCCGGCAGCACCCGGACCGGGGGATTCTTGGCCTGGGAGTCAGCGCTGGGACCCACTGGCTCCACCATCTATCCCCTCGGCTACTGGCGATCCTCGACCCTCGTTCCTGATCCTCGACCCTAGTTTTGGCCACCGGCGATCCTCGACCCTTGTTCCCGACCCTCGACCCTCGGCGACCGGCGATCCTCGACCCTCGTTCCCGACCCTCGACCCTAGTTTTGGTCACTGGCGATCCTCGACCCTCGACCCCTCGGCGATCCTATCTATCTATCTATCTATCAATCTATTTATCTGGCCTTCCCTAAAAAAACCTATTTGATGCAAAAAAACCTAATTGATGAAAAAAACAGAGCGGGTGGGAGTGGGGCAGCGGGCTCACCGGAGGGAGGGTCGGGGGCAGAGGCCGGCGTCGGGGCAGAGGGGGCGGCGGGCCGGGACGGCGAGGCGTCGGGGCGGCCGCAGCGACCCGCGGGGGCGGTGGGGCGTCGAGGGAGGTGGGCGGCTGGCCGGGGCGGCGCGGCGCGGCGTCGTGGCCGGCAGGCGACGGGGGTCAGGGGTGGCGAGGGCGGTGGGGGTCGGGGGCGGCGGGGGCGATTGGTGTCGGGGGTGGCGGTGGGGATCGATCGGGGGAGAGAGAGACAGAGAGAGGAGTGGGAGGTGGGATGGGGGTGGGCTGTTAGGGCCATTAGAAGTGGAATCTTTACCGTCAGCTAGCAGACGGGAAAGAGGTGGGGGTGGGCCGTTCGAGCATACTGCCCGGCACTGGCCTCCAGTGGACCCTACCCAGCTCTTTTGCCGTATGCTTTTGTTGACTTTGCCATCAGCTATCAGACGGCAAAGAACTGGCTGATGGCAAACTGTATCTTTGCCATCAACCAGTTCTTTGTCGTCTGTTTTTTGTAAGCGGACGGCAAAGACCTTCTTTGCCGTCAGCTAGGAGACGGCAAAGAACTGGCTGATGGAAAATTCCCTGATTCTAGTAGTGATTATTGCATCGGAATCATGATGAGATGGTAACCACTTTGGTGGGTTGCCTCCGTTACTTCCTTGTTGATACTTGCATTGTGCATGACCCTACCTTCCTATGAGGGCTATGTGGGTGGGAGTAGATATGATGCTAAAGTAGTTGCTATGCAAATGGGATGGGTATATGCACGGTGATGGAGACAAAAGTATTTTCAAAGACTTTTCGAAAACCCCGTCGGGTGCCACTAATGCCCGAGGGAGATGTTGAGCTAGGTAACCACTTGATAAAGAAGTGGTGTACCAAGGCAAGTGAGTGTGCTGTTTTCGAAAACGGATTGATTTAAGTTGCGAACGTTACTCCAACCTTACATGTACGACCACAATACCCCTTATGGGACGGGGCTTTGTTGATTACCTTGATCGATGCTAGCAGAGAGCCCGCATTAGTAGTGGCGGGAGAGTATGAGTTACTCTCTCGATACGGGGTCGTGCCTGGTAGGGCGACTATGGCTATTTTTACAGACACCGGGCACACGGTTGTGTCCCCGCTTGGATGGTACGATCTTGAGCGAGTCTCGTGTGATGTACATCATGAGGACATGGGCCAACGAGTGGACTCTTTGTTGGTATTTACAAGGGAAAGATAATGTTCGGGTGCCTACCTCGGGTACTTGATGTGCCGCGAGCCGTGGATTGACACGAAGGTTCCCCGAGTCTTGTGGGTAAAGTGTGCAACCTCTTTAGAGTGTAAAACTATTCGAATAGCCGTGTCCATGGTCAAGGAGAGTTGGATGACCGCTCTTGGGCTACGTCCATTGTTTACAAAAACCTGGTGTGTGTGTGTGTGTGTGTGTGTGTGTGTGTGTGTGTGGGAGAGAACTACTTGAGTCGAGTGGAATGACTTGACATGCTGATTAAGCTGGAGTTGATCCAAATTCTGTTTATGTTGATATCTATAACCTGTTCACATGGATGTCTGAATTCTTATGATGCATGCTTTACAAGTTGTTAGGACATGTCATTGCACCCAAAACTAGCTTTATGCAAAATTACCTACTTAGTGCTATATCATGCATTATTATACCTTGTTCCAAAACATGGGTTGCTTGCGAGTACATTCAAAGTGCTCATTGGCTTGCCACTAGTTATTTAATTGGCCAGGCATGGAAGAGCATGATTATGGTAAAGAATTCCCCGGTGACGAACATGCGAATTAGGACGCTTCCCAGTCACAATGCCTATAGGTTTAAGGCAGATGGCATGGGCCTCCGTTATCGTTCAGGATTTCTGCTGCAAGTTTGTGTTTGATGTTTGGCCTACATGGCCCTGTCTATGCAAGACTTGACCATAATGGTCATAATTTGTGTAAGACGGTATGTATGGATGTAAGACTCTTGTTATTCAGCTTCTATGTGTTCAGTGAGCATTGATCTCTGGGATCACTGTACATGTGCAATTGGTGATCACGACTTATGAGTCGGGGTCCCCACATACGGTCATCCCCATGGACGTACCTTTGTCTCCCAAGACACCACATGGACCAATGACTAGAGCTCGAGCAAGGGCTATCGAAACCGAGGTGAACTCGCTTCTCTCCGAACTTACTTATTCCACATGCGACACATGGCTACTACCTCAATCGGAGACCTTGAGTGTGATCAGGTACTTGGAGGAAGGCCATGAAGCTGCTACCACCAACGGACAAGATGGCGAGTACATCAAGTGTGAGAGACAAGAGGGAGAGCTGCCAGAAAGCTACAGCATCGGACGATCGGTCCTTACCAGACGACCGACGCCTGGAGGCTCAGCCAACCAGAAGGCCTACATGACGGACGCTACAGCGGACGGACGATTGACAAGTACTTTAGTGACCGGACATCCGACTGACTCCAGATATCCGGCACCACCAGTCCAGTACAAAATTAACAGAAGTCCGAAGCCTTCTGGATGACCGAGACAATGGACGTCCGACGTCCAAAGGACATCCGGCGAGACCTGTCTAGAGCCAAATCACCGGACGTTCGGAGCCCTCCGGACGACCGGACGCCCGCGAGCCACCGGTCGACCAATAACTACCGGATGTCCCACGCGTGTCTGTGCACAGCCACTCAGGCCGAGGCCCAAGTACCCATTCTCCCTAGACTATATATACTCCTCCTCCACCTATGTTTTATGGTTAGCATTGTGATAGCTCAAGATAGAGATAGAGCTTTGCTCATCCACTTATCTTCCTACTCCCACGGAGATCAAGGCCCCCATGTGAGAAGATCCCCCAAGTGGATTCAAGACCCCTTCATGGGAAGATCCTCCTAGGATATAAGACCTCTCTCCTTCAAGGATTGGGATGAACTAGCTACCTTTGTACCCTCTTGTGTTGACCTTGGATCTTTGTATCTCCCCTTGTGTATGTGGATTTAGCACATGTGTGACTTAGATCTTGTTGATTGAGTGTTTTCCCTCTCGTGTTCTTCGCGGGATCCCCCTCCAATTCGTGAAAGATCGGCCCTTAGGGTTCCACCCTACATCATCTTGGTATCATGAGCCAAGGTTGATCACGAATTAGGAGTCCCTACCCCCACTTGCTAGCCTAATTTTGTTGTGTGTTGTCCAATTTTGAGAATCCCCACAAAAATAGCCATACCAATTTTTTTGTGATTTGTTGGTTTGATGATGTTTTGTTGATTTTGATCCACGGATTCAATGTGTTTCAAGTTGATCTAGCTTTCCCCCACCCTTCCCATCACTTCCATCCACAAAATTGACTCAATTTTGGCCCCAATTTTTTTCTTTGTCCACAAAATCCACAAGTTCATCCTCTTTCCCGCAGCCCCGAAATCGCCACACATCGGACGACCGACGTTTACCAATTGTCCAACCCGAAATCAGCGACCGGTCGTCCGACTACCACCGGACGTCCGACGAACCATGAGAAACTGAAGTTTTCAACAGAAATTTTCAACGACCACTACCACTTCCGCTTTACCACCTCCACATTCCATCATTGCATTACTGCAATCCCATTGAGCTTCCGCAACACCACCACACTTTCCGCCACCAACATTTGACTTTTTCCATTTGAGATTTTGAGTCGTGGTTCTCCGTTTCCTAACGTGTTTCGGCTACTTAGGGACGGTTCATCATCGACATCACCGCCGATCATCTTTGCCACGAATTCATCATCGACAACGACCACTTCACCATTTTGACACCATCAACCATAAGCAAGGACGGTAACCTCGACGACATCATTGTATATTCTGCCTTGCCATTGCATTGTTAACCCGGAGCCCATTTTGCGTTACTTTCCTATCGAGACTAGTCATTTGAGTATTGCCGGGCAACGTTACTTGTGCACTTTAGTGATACACGTTCTGCATAGCTACCATAGTGTGCATATACCTTCGTATCATCTCTTGTGTTATCAATTGTTCCCACATATACATCATTGCTATCTTGGTTCGATTATTTTGCATAAGTGGCCAAAGAAAAATATCAAAAAGAAAGAAAAGCTTTTAAGCAAAGAGAAAACAAAGAGCTTGTAAGCAATAGCCATATCATCGCCACATTGCATACTATATTGCCATATTTGATCATCTTGGATCATTGTGAGAGCTCACCGGGAGCCATACATACATAGCATAATTGGGATAGAAACACTACAAAAAAAACACTTCCGTGATGGTACGTGTTTGTCACAGTAGGTCACGTTTTCTGTCATGCATGTACATCCATGACAATTTTATGACAGAATCAAGATAGTCATACCTGTGCTGTCGTAGAAGTGTTCCATGACAATACCAAAATTATCATCACGGAAGTGTCCACTTCCATGATGATAAATGGCGCGTCATGGAATTGTTTTCGTCAAGGGTAACCAACACGTGGCATCCACCGTAATGGGTCGCCATTAAGCTATCGGGTTCCGGTTTGGATACGATAACCCGTTAACAGCCCAGACCAATGGGGATTTTTCATGTGTAAAATACTCATTCGCCGGCGGATCCACGGGTCAGCTCAGCGTTGGGACAGTTGTCATCCAGCGAATGGACGGGATGCGCCTATGATACGTCGACACATGGCTCGGCCCAACAGTGGCCCATTCAGGTCAAAAGGTCGGCCCGTTTGACTTGGTCAAAAGGTAGCGGCCCGGCCCATGAAAAGCTTGTTAACGGCCCGTTATGGCCTATCCGAATTAGGCGCAATAGCGTCATCTAGGCCATCCAATATGATTCCAGCCCGTTGTAACTTCCGGCCCATGTATGGCTCATGACGTCTTTCAGCCCACATGAGGCCCTTTGTAAGTCTTGACCCATCAACAACCCATGGTGAAACTGGCCCATAATGAACAGTATATCGCTTTATACCCATTAACGTCCCATTATTCCATTGGGCCATTTCCAGCCCGTGTTATCTTTCGGCCTTCTAAGGGCCCATTTATTATTGGGCTCAGTTGCAGCATTCGATTACTTACGGTCCGTTACTGGCTTGTTCCGCTTGTGGGCAAAATTCAGCCCGTGGTTAAAGTCGGCCCATTTGTGGCCCTTTAATCCGTTGGGCCGTTTTCATAGCATCATCAAATACGACCCATTAACGACCCGTTATGCCTGTCGATAGAATTAATCCCATTATACTCATCGGCCTATTAACGACCCATTATGGTGGGCCCATAAATAGGCGATTCCCACTCTAGCCCATTTACGGCCCATATTGCGGTACTTTATTGGCCCATGAATAGTACGACCCATGTTTGGCAGATCGATCATACGGCCCGTAGAAGGCCCATTGATTCTATGGCCCGTAGAAGGCCCATGGTCACTACAGCAGATAGCAGGACCATGGTTACAACGGTCCATATGTTGCCCATGGTTATTGTGGCCTAGTTTTAAAAAATAGGTTATTGCGGCCACTAGGAAACTGAGAAAAAATAACTGCAGAACTACAAGCAAACAAATAAATAAGACTATGAGAAAATAAATAAGCAAGCAACTAACGCTAGGATATTAAGGCGATTACACAGATTACATCCACTAGGCATAAAAGTTCGCAACCAGTGCAAATATAGGGAACAAAGCAGCATATTACATACACTGGTTGTCATAGTTGGCGACCAGTGCAAATAAACGACGCAGCAAAACAAGTCCAGAACTGAAACCACTTCGAAAGAGCTCAAGAAACAATATCCTGGGTACCCACCATGCTGGCAAGAAGCTTAGCAAGCTTATTAGCTTTCTCTTGTTTGGCGCTTAAATCCTCCAGCACTTGCTGTTGGACCAGAAAGTATGCATCTGAATGCTGCAGGGACTTCCTCAGTCCTTCGGCTTCGTGTCGCAGCATATCTGATTGATGTCTTTCAACTTGAAGTTGAGACTCAAGAAGCCGAAGTGATTCAGGCAGCGAGTTCGAAGAGCTTGTGCCAGCAGTAGTGGCTAGTAACTCGAACACTACATCAAGACAGGACTTTGGGGTTGTCTCACTATCTTGAAGATAGTTTTTATCAGCTTTCTTGGAGACCAACAGGGATGTCTCACTATCTTGAACCTTATCTGCATTACTTCTTTACCATTGCATAACGGGGTACTCTTCTCTAATATTTTGTCCGCATTCTAAAAGAGAAACAAGAAGACACATCATAGGTTTACCATGTTGTATATGAAACTCATTTTGGTAAACTAGTTCAGTAGTAAAGTGGACAGGATAACAATATGAAACAAACATATATCTATGTACTATAGTCACTGTATGGTCTATATCATTCTAGTTTATGTTGCCAAATCAAGATAGAGACACAGTTCAAATCATATGTGTTTAAGACAAAGCAGCATAGATAGAATATAATTGTGGGAAACTACACAACAATAACAACACTTGTAATGTGCATGACATGAGAACATAACTGTTTATTCAATTGAAACTGAAATCAACATAGAGCAAGTTACAACAACAAACCAGTTAAAGAAACAGGTTTAAAACATACCTGTTGCGCCATTGGAGTTTCAATTGCATCCTTCAAATTTGAAATTAGTTGGTATGAGTAAATACAGTGATGCAAGAGCAAAGGAGTATGAACCATAGCTACGGAACCTGACCTGAGAACAATTCTTCTTCTGCTTTAAGCGTTCAGTTGGGGTTTGGAGTGGTGGTCCTCGTGCTTTGGGCACTGCAGTTGCCTGACTAACTGCTCATGTTTGGATGCGTTGTGGTGGAGACGATGCTGTGTCAACTGGAACTGGGTTACTATCTGCTGGTGTTGGGGTTAGAAGGGGTGTAGCTGGTTCTTTGTCCAACTGGGTTATGTGTGGTGGGGCTGGTTCTTGGGCAAGTACAACCGTGGTTCTATCTGCATCGACTGGTAGCACTATCTTTTCCGAAGACCGTGTTTTTACTCCCTTAGATACTGCCATCACACCCTCCAATTCAAATGGCTGATAAACAAGAAAAGTAATTGAATGTACAGACATTGTATGATAAACAGGTGCAATGGATAGTGGGGAATAAAATAGGGCATTAAATAATTCACATTTATGTTGTCTAACCAAACATGATAGCATGACACAATTTCACATATATGACGGCTAACTAAACAGGATAGCATGACACAGTTTTCACATATATGATGGCTAACTAAACAGGATAGAAAGACATAATTGAAAATATGATGACTATGTAAACATGATTACATGATATAACTATATGATGTGTTTATTAAATAGGTTGGCATGCCATAATTCACACACATGCCGCCTATGGAAACATGATGGCATGATATAATTCACAGATAGAATGACATAATTCAAAATATGATGACTATGTAAACACTAATCAGGATAAGATGATATAACTATATGATGTCTTTATTAAATGGATTGGCATGCCATAATTCAGATAGATGCTGTCTATGTAGACATGATGGCATGATATAATTCAAATATATGATTTATATACTAAGCAAGTAAGCAGATGGCAATCTCATATATGATGTCTAAACTAAGCAGATGACATTCAATATTGTGTGTATGATGTAAAAAACTAAGCAATGCAAGACAACATATGCATGATATGAGTAATATAACCCTGCCAAGTTTGAGCATACACCTCAGGGGGTAAATATGACTGGTCATCTGTCTCTGAATCCTCCTTTGAGGAGCTATTTGTAACCAGCAAGATGCCAGCTTCAGCAGGTAGTATTGTCTACTCTGAAGACCTTGTTTTACTCCAGATATTTCCATCACCAATTCAAATGGCTGATGCACGGGAAGAGTAGTTGAATATACAAACATTGTCGACAAATGGAATACGTAATACAAAAAAAGGATAGCATGATATGATTCACATATATGATGATTGACTAAACAACATGGCATTGCATAATTCACATATATAATGCCTTGCAACAAGATAGCATTGCATAATTCACATATATAATGTCTTGCAACAAGATGGCATTGCATAATTCACATATATGGTAATTAGACACTAAACATGTGGCATTCACACAAAGCATGTCTAAACTAAGAAAATGACATAGCAATGCAAGACACCATACACACGATATGAGCAACATTACCCTGCCAAGTTAGAGCATACACCTCGGGGGGAAATAGGACTGGTCATCTATCTCTGAATCCTCCTCTGAGGAGCTAGCAAGATATGCGCTTTGTAAGATAACATTGTCTGCTCTGAAGACCTTGCTTTCACTCCAGATTTTTCCATCACCGTGTCAAATGGCTGATGCACAGTAAGAGTAGTTGAATGTACTAACATTGTTGAAAAATATAATACGTAATGAAAAAAAGGATGGCGTGATATAATTCACATATAATATGACTGGCTAAGCAGGATGGCATTGCAAAATTCACATATATGATGCCAGGCTAAACAAGATGGCATTGCATAATTCACATATACGATATAGAAACTAAACTGATGGCATCCACACAAAGCATGTAAACTAAACAGATGACATGTTTGATGTATAAAGTAAGCAATGCAAGGGACCATATGCATGATATGACCAACATCAGCATGCCAAGTTAGAGCAAAGACCTCAGGGGGTAAATAGGAGTGGTCTGCTCCTTCTGAATCCCCCTCGGAACTGTTATCTTCCTCTTGATTACAATCTGAAATGGGGGGAGGGGGGCTGCCTTTGCGCCCAACATGGAGCGACATCTGCATGAAATTTTATTGCCACCCAAGGCTCGTCTCTTTTACTCTACATGTTCAGTACCATTGTGTACAATAACTGACATGCATAGGAATAAAACATAGTGAGATTATGTAAGGAGTGCATGCAGAGATCCAGAGTGATGGTAGCAACTTGTGGATAGACCCAAAACCAATTATAGTAGGCAGATAATAGCTTCAGTTAAAAAATACAAATAATGGCTTATTTACTGTTTGTTTCCCACCCAACATGAAACTCATAGTAGACACCAGAGATTAACCAGATAGTAGACAGATACTATTGATTGCGGCCCCGATATGTACCCCACAACCATTTAAAAACTCAAGTTTGAGCATTAGTTTGGAGCTGACTCAGAGTCTAAACGATGAACAGGATGATAAAGCAGTATGCATTATTAAGCGATGCATAACGTAAGCAGACACGAAAGAGTGCGACCTCTCTTGCAGACCGGTGTAGTCCTCAAGGTCATCTGCTCAGTTGATGATGGTAATGTAGTTATCGTGGCTGCCGGCGGTGGGGAAGAAGATCTGAGGTGGTGAAAGACAGTCTGGAGGGCGGATCCCTGCTCTGGTGGACCCTTCCGTCATTGGAGCAGCTGAATTGGGGTGGACGACGGCGCGGCAGGAGCGGGGCAAACCACACAAGGTTTTCTTTGACAACTATCTGTAACAGAAGTAATTCTGTAAGGGCTCATTTGAATTGGAGGATTCTAACAACGCAGGGATAGGAAGTACACAGGAATAGGATAGGAATGCACGTGCAAAACATAGAATTTAAAATGATAGGATTTTTGTCAATCTGGGTGTTTGGTTCACAGGAATTGGAAGGTCACAGGAATGCAAAGAAGCATGGTCAAATTAAGTCAAACCACAAGAAAATGTATAGTTATAATGCTATTATGCTACTATCACTTAGTCTTCTTCTTCATGAATAGGAATTTGAAAAGGAGGGCCAAGTGGATATTAAAATTCCTACGGTATGTCTTTGAAAGAGACACTAAAGGAACAAATCCTACAGTTTTCTTTTGCTCCATTCCTTTCAACCAAATGCATGAATAGTAGTACCATAGGAAACTTTCCAATTCCTATGTTTTTCCTTCACTTTTCCTTTCAACCACTGGCGATTCTAGTAGGCTGGCTTAAACAGGCAAAAGCCTACACTCCAAAAATGTTTTTGTGCTACTTCTACTACTTTTGGACCAAGGCCACTGCCGTACTAGCTCAACTCCCAGGCTCATCTACACATCCACAACTCAAACACGCAGAAATAAATAATGATAGCTTTCAAGAGAGTCCATCACGGATAGCTAAGTTGCCTAGTACGTCACTGCTTGTCATATAGTAGGAGAAACTAATCATATTTCACGTTACTACGCGTGCTTAGTGGACAATATATATAACATGAAGAGTAAAAAAGCGATGCAACAAGTGTACGACCTCTTTGGCGAAGCCATGTCGATCTCAGCATCATTCGGTTGGTCGCTGAGGATGCTGCGGCTGATGTGGCTGTCGGAGGAGGGGAAGAAGATCTTAGACGTCTGGAGATGGAGCCGAGGGTACTGCTCCGCTGTGATGGAGGGTTTCGTTGTGGGAGCAGCTCCGGTGAGTTGTACGACGGTGAGGCTGAAGCAGGACAAGAGATACAACATTAACCTGAAGTGGAATTCTAATAGCATCTCCAATAGATGACGTAAAATACATCACAAAAAAGTGCTAGATGTAAAATACATCAGCCGCTCATCTCTGAACTTAACTGTCGAAACTAAATTTAACTGTCAAAACTGAATTTTACTGTCGAAACTAAATTTTGCTATCGATACTGAATTTTACCATCAAAACTGAATGCACTAGTAGCAGAAAAGCAGTGCACTAATAGTTTTGGCCGCTCGAGCACTAGTGGCAGAGTAGCAGTGATCTAAATCGGTAGCCGCTCCAGCAGGGAACATACTACCATAGAGGAGCCAGGGGTAGCTGGCCGTGCAGCAGCAGCGGCCAGAGCAGTAGCACGTGCGAGAGCCGGGGTAGCTGGTTGTGTAGCAGCATCTCGGGTAGCAGCAGCAGGAGCTCGAGCAAGACCCGGAGCTGCTGCTTGTGCAGCAGCAACGTGTGCAAGAGTAGAGCAGCAGCGCAAGCAAGAGCAAGAGCAGCAGCATGAGCAAGAGCAAGAGCAGATCAGGAAGGGGACTGAGAGCAAGAGCAGAGCAGCGGCGCGAGCGAGCCAAAGCAGTAGCAACAGGGCCAACAAGAGCCGAAGCAGCTGTCGGAAACTGGGCTCCGGGGACCCAAGAAAGGTTCCAACTCTAGGGTGTGCTCGCAGAACTCCACTAAGCTCCGGCCCGCTGCCCGCTACCTCACGGTGATGCTCCAGCGTGCCCGAGCGGGAAGGAAGAAGAACACGAACACAGTAGTTTACCCAGGTTTGGGCCACCTTGCGGTGTAAGACCCTACTCCTGCTTTGTGTGGATTGCCTCGCGAGGGAGGATGAATAAGTGAGTACAAGTGGCCTCGGGAGGCTTCAAGAGCGGCTCCGGGCTTTAGGGGTGGATGAACTTGATCCCCTTCTAAGGTGGTGACCTAGCTATACTTATACTAGCCTTGGTCCTCTTCCCCCCAAACTCTAGGCGGGAAGGGTTGCCACAACGGCCAAATGCAAAGGGGGACAACAGTACAACTTATCCTGACTAAAGGTGGTCTTCGCCTGCCAAAGCTTCCTGCCATGACGCACCGATGGGCTCGATGATGACCTCCGTCCTGGCGAGCCCGCTGTCCTGATCTTCTAGCGCCAAAGAAGCAACCTTTTGGGATTGCTTCGGGAACCGCCACGTTGTCCTTGATCCCTTAGCATGAAAGGGGAAAACATCCTTATCCGCGCCCGCTGGCGCCCTTCTGGCTCCGCTCGTCGTGGCTTGCGTCACCCACGTGCAGCGCGAGGCGAGCTTGGCGAGCCTAGACATATCTGCCCTGCGAGGGGCCTCAGGAGGCAGCTTCGGGAGGCTGCCCTGTGCGAGGCCCTCGGGAGCTCTTGACGACCCTTTCTGAAGTTCGCCTCGCGAGGCAGAGGCCCTCGCGAGGGTCTTGCTCATGAAGCCTTGAAGGCGAGCCGTGCTGGGCCCATGGCATGCGCCGTGCCTGGGCCACAGGCAGATGGGCCTGGGTACCCCCAGTCCCACGGGCCCGACAGTAGCCCCCGGGCCTGCGGCGCGCATGATCCCGCCCGTTGAGGGAGGGGCAAAACGGCGTGGGCCCCAACCGCCTGCAGGCCAGGCGCGAAACATGGCGCACGGCGGAGCGCGAGACGCCCCCACTTCCACACGATGCCTCGGCAACTGCCCAGGCTGACATAAAGTTGATTGCCATGCGTGGATATCACGGCCCCGAAGGCGAAGGGGCACGGACCGGTCTCCTCCGAGCGCTATAAAAGGGCGAGGGGTTGGACCCCTTGGCCCATCTTCGTCTTCTCGCCTCTCCGACTCTAACTATAATTGCTGTAGCCATGGCACATTTGAGGAGGTTGTCCGCCGCTGAGAAAGGAAAGGAGGCACTGGCCGCAGCCAGCGAGGGGGCAAGGCCGCCTCGCAAGCCCATCGCCGCGCCCAAGGCGCCTCCCAGGGGACGCAGGCATCCTCCATAATTCTCCTACGCTGGCTCGAGCAGCCGCGGGAAGAACTCAGCCTGCGGGCGCGGGCGTAGAGTCCGAGGTGGCCATGGCCTAGGGGGAGGAATGGCGTAGGCTTCTGGCCACCCCGGGCATGGAGCCATTTCGCCGACCTGGCCCGTGAGTTCATCGTGGGGATGGACGACCAGCCCCGGACCTGGCTCCGGCTCCTAGATTCCTTTGCCGAGGAGATGGCGGACCGCGAGCCCCTAGGCTTGTGGCTACAGCTGGACGGCTACTGCAACGGTGCCTCCTAGGTGGCAACCGAGTTTCCTTCCCCCGGCTTCATGTTCCTGAAGCGGGGGTGGAAGTCATTCGCCCGTGCCAGCAGCTTGAAGGGGGGGGCACACCCTGTACTTCAAGTTTGACGGGGCCACCACGCTCTTCATGAAGATCTTCAGGGAGGTCGACGACCGCCTGGAGTGCTGCATGGAGAAAGACAACGGTAGCAGTGGCCACTCCTCCGACGACAGCAGCAACGGCAGTGGCAGCACCTCCTCCGGGCGAAGCGGGAGCGGCGACGACTACGACGAGCCCCCACGCCGCCGCATCAAGGAGGAGGACTCTGACTAGGCGCTGGCGATGCCGGAGCTGAGGCCTCAGGGGCGGCGGCCTCTGCGAAGAGGTTCCTTTTATTTGTTCTTTTTCCTTCCCTGGACTGGACAACATGGGCCCTGAGGGGGCGTGTAAGAAACCGCGGCGCTTGCGCCTTTATCTTAATGCTTTCATGGTTAGGATTTAAGCTCGATCTCCACACCCTTCATTAGGCTCGCCCTATTCTTCGCGATTGCCTTAACGCTCTGCGTCGCTAGGACCCAGCCCCAAGCAAGCCTCAGTCGTCACTGGTATGTCAGGTCGTGATGCCTGGGACAAGGCCAGGAGGTGAGGGGCCCGGGCCCGGTAAGAGCCCCTGAGGCGCGATGCTATGGTGGTCCCCCTTGATGCGCAAGCGGCCCTCGCGAGAGAAGAGGCCTCCACCCCGAATGAGGTTACGAAGAGAAGGAACGCCACAAAAAGGCCCTCGAGCCGTGAGGGGTAGTTAACTTAGCTTTTTGAGGCACAATGCGAGGCGGCTGCCGCTCGTGGTTTTGTGTGACGTCGGGACACGTTTCTCCGAAATTGCCTTTTTGCCCATCTTCTATCTGCGATGGGTCAGTATAAGCCCCGCGGGGGGTATGTGAAAGACCGATACTCTTTGTGTTTCAACCAGTGCCTTTGCAATTACTCTGTGAGTCTCCTGCCCGCGTTTCCTTGCGGGGCTCACCCCTCTTTTTCTTGCTTGCCAAGGTGCTCTACGTTTTCAAGGCCCGTCCCTCACGCGGGCCTCAGAAGCCACTGGTACATTGGGTCGTGATACCCGAAACAAGGCCAGGGGGTGAGGGGCACCGAGAGCCAGTGAGAGCCCCCGAGGCGCGATGCTTTGGGGCCCCCTTTTCGACGTGTAAGCGACTCGCACAAAAAAGAGTCAATGCACCTCGCCGAGGTTACGCGAAGAGGGGGTTCCAACGACGGCAGCGAATCGCGTGAGGAGGGTGTACTTAGCTTCTTGGCAATCAGTGGTGGAGGCCGGACCGTCGCTTCTTTTATGCTAGGCCTCCCGAGGAGACACGAGGCGCTATCCGTAGAACACCTGGTTCCTGAACACGAGGCACAAGGGGTGACGCGCACTCGCTGTCCACCCGTGATCGTTGCATGAGGGGACATGTCACCAAGGACGTTGTGAGGTGACATGCATGGGGCGGCCCCGCGAGCCAGAGCTCGATCGCTTGGGTTTATCAACGCTGCAGGGACAGACCCGAGCACAGGCGCCATGCCAATAGCCCCCGCTCATGGGACGGTCAGGGGTAGAGCCGCGGCGTGCGGTGCCCGTGGTGGCGAAGCACCAGGATCAAATTTGTATAACTTGGGCCACACCCTCACTTGCCTGCTCGTGATGGTCCCATGAGAGGACGAGACACCAAGGACCTTTGGAGGTGACGTGCACGGGAGCTAGCTCGCGAGACAGAGCTCGGTAGCTTGGGTTTATTAGCGTTGTCGGGACGGACCCGAGCATAGATGCCGTGCGTAGCCCCCGGTCATGAGACGGCCGAGAGCAAGCTCGCGAGAGCGTGGCGATTTCACGGTGTCGAGGCACAAATCACGTAATTTAGACCGGCAAGAAACCTTTCATCAAAGCATAACCAAATTCAGTACATGACAAAAAAATGACGTGGCCGCAGGGACGGACCCTGACCAGCCTAAGGATGATGCAGCCCGTAGGGCGCCCTCAATTGAACAAACCAAAAAGTCACCTGACAATCATGATGCTGCGGGAGCGTCGGGGTGGTTGGTGAAGCATGCTATGGGGGATCTCCCTTCAGGGGCCTAGCGAATCCTGAGGCATTGGAGGCTCACGAGAGGCCGAAGCCTCGCGAGACGCCAACGCGAGCCACGTGAAGTGTTGGTAGGTGGCGCCCACATTCAGCAGACGGAAAGGCATGCAGACGTAGTTGGTGGTGACGCCCCTGCTCCGGCCAACGCGTGATGGCCAGAAGATGTCCTGGGAGCTGGCCCTGTTGAGGCCCGTGATGTTGACGCACACACGCAGCTCGCTGCCCGTGCCGGGAGCGGCAACCGAGTCGTTGGGCTGCGCGGGGCGGGGCCCGCCATGCATGGCCCGCGCTTCCTGTAGCATGTGGATTTCTTGGGTGATGAACTCCTGTGTCCCTGGCGCCGCATTCCTTGCTCGCAGGGGCGCTTGCTGAGGCACACCTCCAAGTGGTGCCCGAGCACCTCCCTTGTAGTACTGGTCAAGTCAGACGCTCTCCAAATGGAAGCCCCCGAGCCTGCCCTGAGGGAGGTGCCGGGTGCGCCTTCCTATGCGGGGGGAGGCAAGCCCCAGCAGCAGGGGTGGCGCTCTGGGTACCTCCAGCTGCCGACTGCTTCTTTGTTTCGGGACGACCCTTGGGGAGGAGCTGCTTCTTCTTCGCGGGGGTAACATCAGGAGGCGCGGCATCGCCTTCACCGTTGGAGTTCTCGGCCACGGCGGCCCCGTAGGTGTGGTCGAAGGAACAGATCGCGTCCTTCTCATCACAGGCGATGGTGATGACGCCGCTGCATCCAAGCATCTTGAGGACGTTGTAGCTGTGGTGGGTTGCTACCATGAACTTGGCGAGCACGGGGTACCCCAGGATGGCGTTGTACAGGAGGCCGATGTGGGCCACGTCGAAGTCGATCAGCTCAGTGTGGTAGTTGTCGCGTGTGCCGAAGGTGACCGGAAGGCGCACCTGCCCCAGGGAGTGGTCGATCCGTCTGTCACCCCAGAGTAGGGCTTGGTGTGCATCAGCTGGTCGTAGAGCACCCAGAGCGTCTCGAAGGTCACGATGGAGATCATGTTGAGGCCGGCGCCCCCGTCGATGAGGGTCTTGGTGACCGAGACGTTGCTGATGGTGGGAGTGCACAACATGGGGAGCGTGCCGGCGGTGGCCATGCACCTGAGGTGATCCTTGGAGTCGAAGGTGATGGCGTACTATGACCATTTGAGGGGCCGCACCGCATCGAGCCTCGGGAGGGCCGCATTCACCTCGCAAGAGAACTGCTTGCAGAGGCGGTTTGACGCGGGAGCCTGAGCTCCACCGAGGATGCAGGCTATCGCATGAGGCTCCTGCTAACCCCCAGCCCCCTCGTCTTGCTGGTTGTTCTCGTTCCTCGTGGGGGGCAGCGGTAGCGGTGGAAGGCCTACGTTGTCTTGAGGGCATGCCTCACGAGGCTGATCGCGCCAGGCACCGTTGCGAGGCTGGTCGCGCCAGCCCTGGCGGGGGTTGCCGTTGTGGTTGTCCCACCGGTCGGCGCCGTGGCCGCCGCCGTTGCCACCTCCACGGCCGAAGCCACGGTCGTTGCGGTGGGGGTGACGGCCCAAGCGCTTGTCGCGGAGCGCCTTGAGCTCCTCACGGTCGTTGGTGTTGTGGATGCGTACGTTGTGGTAGACGCAGAACATGCGGCTGCTCCCTTCGGGCTCTTGATTGCTCGTATCCACGTCAGTATTTCCCCGAAGAGGCAGGGATGATGCAGTACAGCTGCGGTATGTATTTCCCTCAGTTATGAAACCAAGGTTATAGAACCAGTAGGAGAACCAAGCAACACTATGTAAACGGTACCTGCACACAAAGAACAAATACTTGCGACCCGACGCATAAGAGGGGTTGTCAATCCCTCTCGGGTAAAAGATAGATTGGTTTGTATGATTTTGGATAAATAGATCTCGCAATAAAACAAAATAAAATAAATAAAGAAAAAGTGTAGCAAGGTATTTTTTTGGGTTTTTAGGATAATAGATCTGAAAACAAAAGCAAATAAAAATAGATCTAAAAAAAAATGATAAAGAATAGACCCGACTGCCATAGATTTCACTAGTGGCTTCTCTCGAGAAAAATAGCATACGACGGGTAAACAAATTACTGTTGGGCAATTGATAGAACTTCAAATAATTATGACGATATACAGGCAATGATCATTATATAGGCATCACGTCCAAGATTAGTAGACCGACTCCTGCCTGCATCTACTACTATTACTCCACACATCGACCGCTATCCAGCATGCATCTAGTGTATTAAGTTCATGGAGAAACGGAGTAATGCAATAAGAACGATGACATGATGTAGACAAGATCTATTCATGTAGGAATAGACCCCATCTTGTTATCCTTAATAGCAACGATCAATACGTGTCTTGCTGCCCCTTCTGTCACTGGGAAAGAACACCGCATGACCGAACCCATCACAAAGCACCTCTTCCCATGGTAAGAAAAATCGATCTAGTCGGCCTAACTAGACCAAAGATTCGAAGAAGAAATACGAGGCTATAAGTAATCATGCATATAAGAGATCAAAGAAACTCAAATAACTTTCATGGATAAATAGATCTAATCATAAACTCAAAGTTCATCGGATCCCAACAAACGCACCGCAAAAAGAATTACATCAAATAGATCTCCAAGAGACCATTGTATTGAGAATCATAAGAGAGAGAGAGAGGAAGCCATCTAGCTACTAAATACGGACCCGTAGGTCTACAATGAACTACTCACGCATCATCGGAGAGGCACCAATGAGGATGATGAACCCCTCCGTGATGGTGTCTAAATTGGATCTGGTGTTTCTGGAACTTGCGGCGGCTGGAATTGTGTTTCATCGACTCCCCTAGGGTTTTTGGATTTTCAGGGTATTTATAGAGAAAAGAGGCGGTGCGGGAGGCGGCCGAGGTGGGCACAACACACCAGGGCGCGCCTGGGCCCCCAGGCGCACCCAGGTGGGTTGTGCTCCCCTCGGAGCCCCCCTCTGGTACTTCTTTGGCCCAACAGGTGTCTTCTGGTCCAGAAAAAATCTCCAAAATGTTTCGCTGCATTTGGACTCCATTTGATATTGATTTTTTGTGAAGTAAAAAACAAGCAAAAAACAACAACTAGCATTGGGCACTGTGTCAACAGGTTAGTCCCATAAAATGATATAAAGTTGCTATAAAATGATTGTAAAATATCCAAGAATGATAATATAACAACATGGCACAAGCAAAAATTATAGATACGTTGGAGACGTATCAGCTCTCCACGGTCAAGGCCGCGCTACAGCTCGGGCTCCGCCGCTAGCACAGCAGGGGCCTTGCGCTTGACCTCCTTGCCCTTGGCCTTGCCGTTGTCGGGCGCGGCGTCAGGGTCATTGTGGAGGAAGAGGCGGCCTTCTTCGGCCTTGGCGCACTTGTCGGCGAGGTTGAACATTTCCAGTGCCGTGCTCAAGTTGTCGTTGATGGCGAGCTTTTCGCACATGCGGACGTCCTTGATGCCGTTGGTGAATGCCATGATGATGGCTTCATCCGAGGCGCCCGGGATCTTGTGGCGCACTTGGCTGGAATGCTGAATGTACTTGCGGAGGGTCTTGTCGGGGCGCTGCTTCATGCGCCGTAGGTCAGTAATGGTGAGGGTGCGGTCATAGGTGCCCTTGAAGCTGGCAACGAACACCTCGTAGAGCTTGCTCCATGAAGAGATGGACTCCTCGGGCAGGTTCATGAACCAAGAGCGTGCGCCATCCTTGAGGGCCATGGGGAACCAGTTCATGACCTTGTCGTCTCCATTCACCGCCTCGATACTTAGCACGTAAAGCTGAAGGAACTCCATGGGGTCGGGGATGCCGTCATAGCACGGTGGCAGATCCAGCTTGAACTTGACAGGCCAAACCACCCGACGCAGCTCGTGGTGAAGGCCCGACAGCCCGTGGTGCTCATGGGCGCGCCTCGTGCGTGAGCGGCGCGGCGCTGGCGTCCTGTTGCCGCGACCTCGTGGACGGCTCGGTCCTGGCACTGCTGCCACTGCTCAAGGAGCACACGCGCGTCTGGCGGCGCGTGGTGGATGATCTAGCAACTGGCCTCATCCCGGGACGGTGCAGGCGTTTTGCGCGGCGGGCGCGTGGCCGTGCGTCGTGCCGGGGCTCGGTGTTGTCACTGCGGAAGGGAGGAGGTGGAAGTGCGCCTTGCGCCACGTCCCCAGCGTGAGATGGCAGAGGATGGAGTGAGTGGGAGGGAGCCGGGGCCTCACCCGCGGTGTTGACAAGCTCGGTGATGCGGCCGAGCCGAGCGTCATAGCCCTCATCGGCCGGGCGGTAGCGTAGCAGCTCGCGCGCCATGAGCATCGCAGCCTACGCATTCACCGGCCCGCGGCAAGCCTAGGAGGATGAGGCCATAGCTGGGGTTAGCGAAGGCGTAGCGGTGCGGCCGCCCGCCTGCAGATAGGGGTGCACGGAGGAGTCTTGCTGCTCGCGGGCGGCAGGGTCAGTGGAAGCGTTGGCCGCGGCTGAGGGGGAGTGGTGGCGACCGCCAGGGCCTGCAGGCTCCGTCTGGCGACGCGAGCTGCGCGGCGCTCCACACGGACACAGCGAGTGTCGGCCATGGAGACGATGGAGCAGGAACCGGAACGAAGAGAGAGGACTTCGGCACACCCCTGCCTGGTGCGCCAAATGTCGGAAACTGGGCTCCGGGGACCCAAGAAAGGTTCGAACTCTTGGGTGTGCTCGCAGAACTCCACCAAGCTCTGGCCCGCTGCCCGTTACATCACGACGATGATCCGGCGTGCCCGAGCGGGAAGGAAGAAGAACACGAACGCATCAGTTTACCCAGGTTCAGGCCACCTTGTGGTGTAAGACCCTACTCCTGCTTTCTATGGATTGCCTCGTGAGGGAGGATGAATGAGTGAGTACAAGTGGCCTCGGGAGGCTTCAGGAGCGGCTCCGGGCTTGAGGGGTGGATGAATTTGATCCCCTTCTAAGGTGGTGACCTAGCTATACTTATACTAGCCTTGGTCCTCTTCCGCCCCAAACTCTAGGCGGGAAGGGTTGCCACAATAGCCAAATTCAAAGGGGGACAACAGTACAACTTATCCTGACTAAAGGTGGTCTTCGCCTGCCAAAGCTTCCTGCCATGACTCACAGGTGGGCTTGGTGATGACCTCCATCTGCCGAGCCCGCTGTCCTGATCTTCTAGCGCCAAAGTAGCAACCTTTGGGGATTGCTTCGGGAACCGCCGCGCTGTCCTTTCTCCCTTAGCACGAAAGGGGAAAACATGCAGTGTGAGGCAAGCTTAGCGAGCCTAGATATATCCGCCCCACGAGGGGCCTCAGGAGGCAACTTCGGGAGGCCGCCCTGCGCGAGGCCCCCGGGAGCTCTTGATGACCCTTGCTGAAGTTCGCCTTGCGAGGCGGAGGCCCTCGCGTGGGTCTTGCTCGTGAAGCCTTGAAGGCGGGCCACGCTGGCCCCATGGCATGCGTCGTGCCTGGGCCGCAGGCAGACGACCCTGGGTACCCCCAGTCCCACCAGCCCGACAGCAGCAGCAGCTCCTACTGATGTGGACGTCGCCACCGAGGGAGCGACATTGTGGAGGAAGTGGCTGCCGCCGCCGCCATAGATGGAGCTGCACCATGGCGGCTCGGGACCGAGCGCCGGCAATGCCGTGAGATCGAATCAAGAAGAAAATGCAGATTATTGTAGAACCTCTTTGGTGGCGCCGATTAGGCCTCATCTTCATTCGAGGAATCGGTGATGGTGCTGCTCTTCCGGTGGTGCGGGTTAAAACGGCGCTGTGGGAATGGAGGTGGCATGATAGATGAGGCGAACATCGGGGCAGCTCCTTGGAGGTGGAGGACGGGGTGGCTGAACCGGTGGGACGATGAGATTGACGACGTATCCTTATCCGGTGCGGTGGATGAGGGACGTCGAGCTGTTGCGGTGGATGATGTCGTCGGGGAAGAGGCTCCGGCTGGGTGGCGGACGGAGGAGGGTGTGGGGCTTCGCGGGTTTTCCCGGCCTCGGTGTATGAATGGGGGGTGGGGAGGGGATGGGAGGGGGGAACCATGGCTTAGGGACGCGCTTATCCGAAATGTAGGGTAAGTTACGAAAATACTCCCACCGATTTGAACTAGGCAGTTCTTTCGTTTCAGGGGTATCACGGGAATTTCGCGTGTCGGGATTTCACAAGAGGTGGGAGTTTCCGCGCGCGTTGTAATTTTGGGATAGCAAGGCGCGGGTTGAGATGGTGGGAGTTTTCAGAGCACAACGAGACAAAGAGATATCTTAAAATTTCGAGATAACAAGGCACAGGTTAAAATTTCGGGGCAAGCCTAACATGTACTGTACCAAATCAATTCGCACTTCCCGCGACGAAAACAAAAACAAAAACAAATCAATTCGCACCATTCAAAACTTTGAATCCATGTTATGTCAATTAAAATATTTTGCTAGGTGTATAATGGATGTAACTTGCTACTCAAATGAACATTTTAGTGCATTCCAAACGTATATACTACCGCTTCAATATGAACTAAATTTGAATTCGTTGCTCCATTTGAATAAGATCTACAATCACGATTGTTGTCAAGTTAAACAATTTGATTTCATTTCTCTATTTGAATAAGATCTACAATCATGATTGTTGTGAAGTTAAACCATCGTTTGTATATTATCTTCAGAACACAGCACATGATCACTGTCGAGTTAGATATGAACTATGTGTACTATATGAACTCGAACTCCAATTTTTGAATCCACTTTATGTTGATTTCAAATCATGGAACATTTCAAGCTCTAGCTAGATCTTCATAATCTAAAACATGTCTAATATGTATAATGTGTTTATCACATAATGTACGGTGCCCCGCCCCCTACGCCTACAAGTATTTAGCTGTGACCTGCAAACGCTACACATTATCACAAATATAAATAAAGTGTGAGATTGTTCGATATATAGTATGGTTTAGATTGTTCGATATTTAGCTGTGAGTTGCAAACGCCATGTATTATCACTTTATAGTATAGCATATCCAAAACCACACCACGCATATCACCACTATATTCATGCATGCATAGGTTTAAAACACTATGATCTCTTATTCAAATATATGAATCCACCCTTATAACGAATTATGATCTCTTTTAGTCTTTTTACACCCACACAATCCTCTTATCTTTGTAGCTAGCACTGACTTTCTCTCGTGCATGCACACACCCTCCTCGTCCTCCCCCTCCCTCAGCATTCTATCCATCGCGCACATTCGTTTATTTTCATTAGGTCATTCTCCCACAGTCTCCACAACTCCTTCTTTCCGACACACACCGATCGATAAATCTCTCTAGCGAGGTATGCCTACCACATACACACACACACTTTCCAGCTCCTCCTTTCCCCATCCATGCTCCATGTCTCTCATACGGTCCCACGCACGTGTAAACTCTCGCCCCTCTTTTCATCGATCTCACAATCGCACACTCCTCCCCCTATCTAGTAGGCCTTTCGCACCACCTCCTAGCTCCATCCCTCTCTCTCTCTATCTGTCTCTCTGGGCCTAATTTGCCTCTAACAAATGGATGTACACCGACCGGTCTCCCACTATACATATAGCCAGCTAGGTCGTCTGTAACTCGTTTTCCCACGCGCCGATCTATCTACCTCATTAGTTATGTTTCTCCGTTCCTCCGCCGACACACAACAATTGATCTACCGATCTAGTTACGTTTGCTTACCAAACACATATGGTCGCCCCTTCATCATGCATGCATGCCTCCCGACACGGCTATCATGCACACGCACACGAACACACAGAAACACATCCCCTCTCTTCTTGATATTGCAGTTGTACCCTCCGTTTGTCTAGTAGGCCTCTCCCACCATCTCCAAGAAGCAACTCCACGACCACCACACCGGTACTCTACCTCTCTCTCTCTCTCGCAACCTATTTCCCGTCCTACACTTATGTATGGCTGTCGATCGATCCCCTCAAGACATAGCTAGGTCTCTCCTTCTTCACACATATACTAGTCTATCTGCCTCTCTAGTTAGGTCTCCACCTCCCCCCCACCCCACACACACCGTTTCATTGAGCGCTCTAGTCAAGTCTCCCTGCCACACACAAACTTGCCCTCTCCCCTCTAACGTTCTGGTAGGCCAGTTGCCCTATATCTTTGACGTGCGCACACACAATGTCGATGGTTCTCTTCATTGATCTCGCACCCACACACTTGATCCTCTCTTTGATTCTATCGATATCTCACGCCTATGATCCCTCCTTCTCTTCTCGTGGATCGCCCCCTCTATATATGATATATCTAGGCCTCTATTTCACACACATTGCATGTGTCACATTTTTTCTGAGATATCATCGACACATATTCCCACAAATACACTCACGAAATCACCCCCCAAAAAAACACTCATGAACGCACAGGCCATCTCTCTCTAGGTTTGTATCTCTCTCACACACACACACGTAGGTGGGGTACGTGAACAAAGAGAAGAGGTGCACGCATGACGCACGTACTCCCGTCTCTTTCCCAACCACACTCGCACAGGTACATGGTGGATCTCATTTTTGTACGAAAAGGCAGCCCACGTGGTAATTTGACATGTGTACTGGTTGTCTACTTGATGGAGGATCGTGTACCACTCGTGAACAAACAAAGTGCGACTTGACGCCTAAAAAAGTTTTATTCCTCAATGGCACACGTACAGAATATAAACCTATTGTTATCGAGAGAGAAAAGGAAATCGCTCCACTATACTATACTATATAATATAGGTAGGATCCTCAATGCTTGCTTGCTGGGGTCGATCTATTCTACTCTCTCACACAAGATGGTGGTGGACACACTCTCTCTCTCACTGCTGGTCCCTGATCCGGCCGGATCCAGTCCGCCGACAGAAAGGGACGATGTGCAACATTGCTCCGGTCGCTAGTGTCGACGCAGGAAACCCATTGCCAGCGCGTCCCGATCTGCGGTACCCACCATTCTCTCTTAGAAAGCTCCGGCGCGGTAGTGCCTTTGCCCCCTACTCGCTGCCGTAGTATGGGCAGATCCCGCCTGCCGCCTCCCTCCTGGTTACATCCCGACGACCCTCGGGTACAGCTTCCTCTGGAACCGGCCTTGCTCCACTTCCCGTCTTCCCACGTCGCTGCATGTGGATCTTCTCTAGTTCTTTGCCTAAAACGTACTGTAGCTCGACCGTTATACTTTCCATGTTTCATCAACAGTGCCACTACTATTGCAATCACACTTATTCAATATCCTTGTCAACACGGATGCTCAACTCCATTTTAGTGGAACTGCACAAAATGATGGGATGGTGCATGTATCCAACTGCTACATGTCTTGGCGAGCATCAACGAGCCGCATGAAAATGGCTGCCAACATGTCCACCGTGGCCAGGAAATGAAAGCATGCTGGGACCTGATCGATCATTTTTTTATTTGTACACCTTCTCACAACTTTGTCTTAAGTTGTGAAGTAAATATTGGGTCTGATATGTGAACCGTTGATATGCATTAGCATGCATGTTAGTTTCCTTTGTATTTAATGGAATGTTGTAACAAGAAAACCTTCAAGGCAAGACAGATGAAAGAAAAGCTAAAAGCTTCGTAGCATTGTACTAGTATATTTTTATCTCGCTGAGAAATTATAGTTACTAGCACAGTATATATAAACAAATGCTGAAAGGTCGATGGCATTGCGAGAAACCATTCTAGGAGCATAGAACTTCCTTTCCTTGACACGTGGGACATCCAGCATCCGGGTCCACGTGCCATCCACCAAATTATGAGTGCACAACCACAAGGAATACTATTAATGAGACGTCAAATCTCAAAGCCATACCTTTCCAATAGTAAGTTGGACGCATGAACAACTACATCATTTCGCACATTATAGAATCCTCTCATAATATTTTTCCAAGAAAAACACCACACGTGAAGATTGGACGGTACTGTTGCAACAAGGCATATAACCCTTCTCCGAAACATCAATTATGGCCGTATGGGGATGGTACCAGAAAATAATATTCTCTCCCTTCCGGTTTATGGGCCTCTATTGCAAATCTAAACCAAGCAATGAACTTATACTACTATATAGTGAGTGTTTACTACTGTACCATGTACGTACTAATTGCAACGCATGCATGTGTTAGTAGTACAATGACCACGTACGAATTTGATGGTATGATTTGTGTAAGTTTCATGTCATATTATTGCTCTAACATGTGGTCAAAGTTAGCCTCGAAAACACATTTTAGACCCTATATGGATTGAGGGAGTACATGCATTGCTGAGTTTTCTCTTAATCCTTGCATGCAACGTTTTTGTTGAAGCTTGAAATGTGAACGTGTGACTGGGAGGGACTACTACAACCCTTCCAAAAGAATTGTAGTACTAATGGTATCATACTCCCCCTGTTCACCATCACATGCTCAGTACTTTTGCGAACTATGGTAGTAACAAATTTATTCCACCACTCAGCATCTATTATGGTTAGGGAGATTTCAAATTGAGCCATATAGACTGGAAAGTAGGCACTTACTAGTATGTACTACTTTTGATGTGTCCCGTCAACTCGCAGAATGAGGATAAGCTTGCTTAGTACGCCCTCTCCCCCGCCCACGGGCGCGGTGGCTCACAGAGTCACAGGACAAGGAGAAGCTTCCTTACTACGCCTACGCAAGCTCCCTCGCCCATGCACGCGGTGGCTCGCAGGACGAGGAGAAAATTTTACTACTCCCTCCGTTAGACGTATACTCCTCGTACCTACCTTGGTTAGAGAGATTATCATATTGTTTTAAATATATGTCTTTTAGCAGATTTCAATATGAACTACTAGTACATACTCCAAATACTGGTGTATATAGATGTATTTTAGAGTGTAGATTCACTCATTTTGCTCCGTATGTAGTCCATATTGAAACAGACGTAGTAGTACGCACTCTCCCTCACCCCTCGCCCACGTGGTGGACGTGCAACAATTCATTCGGTGTCAGATAGCCAGAACCATATACTGTAGTACGATCATGGCTCGACTTCCCGAAAAGGCGAAGAGCCAAGCGCAACGTTAATATTTTTGAGATGACAAGCGCAAGTTTTATAGGAGAACGAGTAGTAGTACTACTAGTAGTACGTACTGTATGACGAAGAAGTCAACAAGAATGTATGTTTTGTGTGACAGTCTCTTCTTACAAGACATGCTAGACCTAGTGGACCTCATTGTTGCAATGGGAGTATCATAGATGGCACGATTCAGAGTGGTGGGCAACAGGAATAATATTCGGAGCTGCTTAGTCTTAAACCCCATGAAGAAGTCCCATAGAAAGGAATATCCTCTACTCGTGCTCCTATGTAAAATGAGTAAATGGGAGAAAAAGAGAAAGAGACAAAGTAAAAAAAAATCACCAGCCTTAGAGCCATACCTATTGTATCCGTGAATGATATTTCTACTTCGTGATTGACATGGCTATATTATTAACCATGCTGCGGAGGTAGCAACGGATTTTTATTTATTTGCGAAGGTAGCAGCGGATGGATATTCAACGAGTGAAATGATGGTTGCTTCCCCAGTCAAACATAGGGAAAGGTGGGCCTCATGTTTTGACGGCTCATTAGTCATTATTACTGCCTATACTCTTTGCCCATATAATAACCGCGTGGTAGAGTAGTTGGCTATACTTTTAATAACCATGATCGAAGAGAAGAGGTGCACGCACCCACGCACATAGTACTCTTTGTGTCTTCCCCAACCACACACGTGACATGGTGGAGCTCATTTCTGTACGAAGATGCAGCCCACATGATAATTTGACGCATGTAGTAGTAGTTACTCACTTAATGGAGGGTCGGGAACCACGCATGAATGGTGCCACGTTATTTATAAATAAAGTTTTTTTCTTCAGTGGCACATACGCAATATAAATAGGTTCATATGGAGAGAAAAAGAAATCGCTCCACTATATACATAGCCAGGAGCCTACACAGTTGCTCTATTCACACTCTCTCGCACAAAACGACTGTGGCCACATCTATAGTCACACATCCGGGCGGATCACGTCCGCCGGGGGAAGGGGAGGATGATTTGTGTAGATGTGGTCAGCGACTGCGAGGGCAAAAACCCACTGCCGGCGCGTCCCGATCAGGGGTCCCCGTCGTTCTCTCTCAGAAAGTCGGCAGGATTGCCTTCATCCCTTCCTCACTGCCGCTACGTGGGCAGATGCCGCCTCCCACCGCCCTCCTAGCTACATCCCGACATCCCTCAGGTACAACTTCCTTTACAGCCGGCTTGCACCACTGCCCCAGCTGCCCACATCGCTCCATGTGGATATTTCTCTACTTCTTTGCCCTGCACGTACCTCTACTGGCTTCTACTGTATTTGTGATGAGTTTATGTCTCATCAACTAGTGCCACTAGTCTTATTCTAATCACACTTCTTCAATTTCTTTGCCACAGGCATGCTCAGCTCAATTTTAGTGAAACTGCACAAAATGATCTGATGGTCAAGGGGTTGCAAACTTCATTCCTTCGGAAGGTCCAACCTCGCCAGCAAATTAAAGCCGGGCTAGGGTTTAGGGTTCAAGGCCTAGGGACTGCATGGATCATTTATTCTTTAGTTGTCACTGTTCCAAAATAAGTGTCTCAACTTTAGTACAACTTTGTACTAAAGTTGAGACACTTATTTTGGAACGAAGGGAGTACATATTGGCTATGATCTGTGAATCACTGAGATGCAATAGCATGCATGTTAGTCTCCTTTGTATTTGATGGAATGTTGCAATAGGGCAACCTTGGACACAAGATACATGAAACAGAAGCTGAAAGCTTCATAGCATTGTACAATTTTATCTCGCTGAGAAATTACTGTACTGTGTACTAAAGAGTTAGGTGTCGCACGGTGTCCAAAAATATGGTGATAGTGTGAGGTGGGCCATGTAATCACTGAGCTGCCGTGTTTTTGCTGTTTTCGCACTCCTCCGCTGTAAGAGTGGAGAAAATTGTAAAGAGTGGAGACGTTCTACCTCCTTTCACCGAAATGTGGGACATCCAGCATCCGATGCACGTGTCATGCACCAAAGTAAAGTGTACAGTATCACTGAGACTCAGCACGGTCGTGCCAGCTCAGTAATAACGACAATTGAGCCATCAAATGACATAGACCCGACAGTAAGTTGGACGGGCGAAGCAACCATCACTCTTCATTGAATCCGCTTCTCCCTTCAATGCAGGCCCCAGTGAGAGGTCGCATCCGCTCTGCCCGGGCATGAATGTGGCACCGATTCTTTGGAGCAGCGCCGACCGTTTTGGGTGGGAAGTGTGCGCGGGTGATGGAGGAGGTTTGGGTGGGCCAGGGTGGTCAGGAGCGGGCATGGCAGTGATAACCCACAACTATAGGGGATCGTTTGTAGCCTTTTTCGATAAATAAGAGTGTCGAACCCAACGAGGAGCTAAAGGCAGAACAAATATTCCCTCAAGTTCTATCGACCACCGATACAACTCTACGCACACTTACCGTTTGCTTTACCTAGAACAAGAATAAAACTAGAATTACTTTGTAGGAGTGGATAGGTTTGCAATATAATAAAGAACATGAAAATAATATCTAGGTGCTGTTTTAATAAAAGTATAATTTAATAAAGCGAGTGTGGAAAAGTGGCGATAGGATTTGCGGAATTGTCCCTAGGTGATCGATAACTAAATCGGTGATCATTGTTGCAATTTTATATGAGGGAGAGGCATGAGCTAACATACTTTCTCTACTTGGATCATATGCACTTATGATTGGAACTCTAGCAAGCATCTGCAACTACTAAAGATCATTAAGGTCGTAAAACCCAACCATAGCATTAAGTATCAAGTCCTCTTTATCCCATACGCAATGACCCCCAAACCCGGGTGTGTGCTTCTGTCACTCACGCCACCCACCATAAGCGAACCATGAACGTATTGCAACACCCTACAACAGGGATTCCTCCATTTGTGTGACACGGAGGGCACTATAGGACAGCACCAAAATAAAATATACAACTCAAACCAATCATGATCATCTATCAACCCATAGGACAAAATAGATCTACTCAAACATCATAGGATGGCAACATAGTATTGGATAATAATATGAAGCATAAAGCACCATGTTCAAGTAGAGGGTACAGGGGGTTGCGGCAGAGTGGACCGCTGAATATAGATGGGTGAAGGTGATGGAGTTGTTGGTGAAGATGACGAAGTTGTTGGAGTAGATCGCCGTTACACGATGATTGCCCCGGCGGCGCTCCGGTGGCACCGGGAGAGGGGGAGAGAGCCCCCCTCCTTCTTCTTCCTCCTTGGCCTTCCCCCTAGAGGGAGAAGAGTTCCCCCTCTGGTCCATGGCCTCCATGGCGGCAGAGGGGCAGGAGCCCCTCCTAGATTGGATCTATCTCTCTGTTCTCTTCTGTTTCACGCTCCTGTTTTCTGGCCGAAAACCGTTTCTTATATTCCCAGATCCGTAACTCCGATTGCGCTAAGATTTTAACACGATTTTTTTCCGCATATAAGCTTCCTTGCGCCCGAAGTAGAGCTCCATCCGACTTACGAGGAGGTCACAACCCACCACCACGCGCCTGGGCTTCCTGGCGCGCCCAGGTGTCTTGTGGTGGCTGTGGGCCCCTGTTTGCGATGATTCCACCTCCCAAAAATCACAAATATTCCAAAATAATTCTCCGTAAATTTTTGTCGTGTTTGGACTTTGTTTGATATGGATATTCTATGAAACAAAAACATGCAACAAACAAGAACTGGCACTAGGCACTGGATCAATAGGTTAGTCCCATAAATCATATGAAATGTTGCCAAAAATATGTGAAAGTTGTATAATATTGGCATGAAACAATAAAAAATTATAGATACGACGGAGACGTATCAGGCAGCTGTCCCGACCGGACGCCCGGAAATGAGAGGATGCACCGACTCTCGCAGCTAAATCGTAGTACTACACACCATCTCTCTGTAGGTCGATGTGTCGCTCTCTCTAACACACACACGCTATTAAAAAAACACACACACGCGCGCACACACACACGCACACACAGGTTCATAGAATAGGGATATCGTGGGAGTGGGAAACCACAGGAAGTGAGATAAATGGAGTACGTAAAAGAAGAGAAGAGGTACACGCACGTCCGTCGTAGACACAGTCGCTGCCTCGCACTATAGCCCAGCCGACCACAGCACAACGGCTGGATCTATGCCTCTTTCGTCCCGGCGCCGGCGGTCAACCGCTATATCTGCGGCCGCGGGATTTGACACATGCGACTGCTGATTTGGAGCATTCCGGCCGCCTGCGACTGCACCTTGCCATGGATTGTCCAGGTACCGGGTCGCACAACAATGGCAATGCCTCCACGTCGCATGCAGGTACTGAATCCGCCTCTAGCCACTCGGATCTATCTCGTCGGCGGATCGCCAACAAAGGCATGGACGGCCACCGTCCGGGCTGGGCCCTGGCCCAACGGCTAGTTGGTTCACCATTGCCGCTCATAAAGTGCGATGGCTCCCCACGGCAGGTCGTAAGCCATGTTTCGACCACGCCAGAACATCCCGGATGGGTGTTCATCAAGTGCAAAAAAGATAAGGAGCATAGTACTTCTTTTGATTCGGCTGTGCTCCCTTATTTGGCGCATGTTCGTCAGCCTATACTCAAACTTGTGTGCAGGATGGATGCAAGTTTTGGTTTTGGGGAGAAGAATACATCGATATATTGATAGCACTAAATTTGGTAGATGCTTGTGCACTCCTTGCTAGAATAGAGGCTAGAGATGAGACTAGAGATGATATTAGATGTGAAGCAATGTCTGGTTCTTTAGAATCGAAGAAGAAAGAAGTGTGCAAGCTCAAGAAGTGACAGATCAACAATGAAGACATAGAGAAGATATTAATACAATTAGTGGGAGCAGTTATGGAAATTGGATATCTTTTAAAATGTCTAATTGTGGTTCTTGTTTTCTTTGGTCTTGCTCTCCTAGCAAAGAATTGGTGAATGTACTTCCCTGTATCAAAATGTCGTTGATGAAATAAAGAAATGTCCTGGAAAATAAATGTGTGCATACGGCCTGTGGCCGTATTAATTACGCTGGTTCTGAATTTTTCCCACTAGCTAATTATGTTGGCAAACTTTGATAAAAAATACTCTGTAAAGAAATATAAAAGCGTTTAGAACACATAAAAAAGAAGCCAATAATATTTATTTTTTGTTGGCATGTATTAGCAGTTTACTACTTCCTCCTTTCTGGTTTATTGGGCTCATCTCATTTTCTTCATTTTACTTCCATATTATACAGTCTTATTATCACTTATTTCCACCACATGTTCACATTCCAAGGTGCATTAAATTGATGCATGCAAGGATTAAAAGAAACCAACCACTGCATGTAACCATTCCTACTCATTTAGTGGTCATCCATGAATATATTCTAATTAATGCAGATTAAAGTTTGAGTAATTTTGTAAAGTACGAGATGGAGTACATTTCTCCACTCGTCATCTGCCTTGGTTGATGAGATTTCATATTTAAGCCCTATAAACCGGAAAGGAGGGAGTAGTTAATCTTTTTTTGTCAAAATTTGACAAAAAATATATGACGTGGCGTAAAAACCTAGATGGAGCTAATAGTACTAGATACGGTGGCACACTGACTTTGGCCGAATACAAGTGCCCAAAATTATTGGAAGAGAGCAAAGTATACATACAAAATAATTAAATTTGAATTTCTCAAAAATATTTAAAATTGGAGGATGGTGCAGCCCACCTACCCAATATTTTGACCGTGTGTGGTTCAGTTGTTGTTCACTTCGGAGGGTCATGTACCACACGTGAACGATAGTAAGTGCGACTGGGAGGCATGGAGCGTTAATTGCGAGTTGACTCCTTTGAGCGTTAAATTTTCTTCACGTTTTAGCATTGCCCTAGTATTTTTCTTATGTTAAATAAAGAGTTCTGTTTCGTGCACAATTTAAAATGATTTTTATGGATAGAAAAAGAGAACGACTCCAACTATATAAGCTGCAGCCTCAACACTTGTTTTCTAGGGTTTGCTCTCTTCACACTCTCTCTCCACTATATATAATACACGCCCGAGCCTCAGCGCTTGTAGTTGCTCTCTTCACACTCTCTCACCCTCTCCAGATCTAAACAAGACCACGTTAGCCTCTCTCCCTCTCTCTCTTCCCTCACTGGTGGTCAAAGAGCCGGCAGGATCCCGTCCGCTGGGGAAGGGAAGGAGGCTTAACGCTGTCGCAGTCGGCGAGGGAGGGAATCCACTGCCGGCACCACTGTTCTCTTTCACCCAGCGGTGGCATGGGAGGGCCTCCAACCCCTTCTTCCTCGCTGTCCTACATAGTGTAGGCAGACCGGCCTCCGGCCGCCCACCAAGCCACACCCCGAGAACCTTAAGATATAATTTACTTAATCCACAGGCATTGCTCTAGCTGCATGTGAATTTTTTACGCTTATGCACTCGAATCTAGGTGTTGGATCAAATAGGAAAGTAGTGGGTAAAGTTGTATAGGATGAATCTAGGACGTGGTTCAAAGAGGAAAGGAAGGGGGGAAGTAGTACAGACTGGCTATCCAACACCGATGTTGGTCGAAAAGGGAAAATAATGACAAACGCAGTACACACATCTGTAAGGAACTGATCTTTCTGTGGGTGGGGGACAAGGCTGTAGAGTTTGAGCAGGACTAGATTTGCTGCCCTCACATAGGGAAAGGTGTCTAAAGAGAACAAAAATGGGACCAACACAAATATGCTACTTGGTTGTTTGTTGCAACAGACTATGCATCACCCCTTTATACATCGGTAGATGCACATGGTGCTGGTGCGTCCACTGTCCCATACAACTCTTTAGCTGATGTTAATCTAATAATGCCACTGGAAAATTGAAGCAATGCCACAGTTAAAAGCAAATTACATGTTTAACGAATTTTATTGTTAATATAATCTCTTTGTTAATATGAATCAATGCCACTGTTTGAGAAATGCTACTGTCTTGCTTTCTTTCCCATTTAGATAAGTTAGATGCTTCTTTTTGTGGGCTTCTGTGTCATCCACCATTATTGACCTATAATTGTTTCCTTTGCACCTTTGTGTAAACAGGGTTATCTACTTCCACTGGTACAGTGAGGTGCTATACAAACAATTTTAAACCCCTTTCTGCGACGGCATTTTGAACCGTCGCCTAGTGAGTGTGTGCGATAGGGGGGTCCTTCCCACACGACCCAGAAGCCATCGGGGATAGGCCCTCCAGTCACACACGCTCGGCAAAATGAGGTCGTGTGCGACGGGCGAGCAATCAAATATGATTATACGTACAGTTGTGCTAAAAAAATACAATTATACAGGCCAAATCATTTCCAGTCGTAAGTACATCCCACATAGTCAGTCCCGGCTAAATATTTCTGTTCATATGTACATTCCACACAGTCAATCCAAGGAATACGTTTCCTATAGTATGTACATCCCACACAGTCAATCCAGGAAGTACGTTTCCGTTCGTATATACATCCCACACAGTCACTCCAAGGAAAACGCCATTCGCAGGTACATCACACACAATTTTCCCCATTAAATCGTTTGTGATAGCGTTGCCATTGCAGACGATATTAACAATTTTATCGTTTGCGTTATTGAATGCATCACACACGGTGCGTAGAAGAAACTATGGCATAGGCTATCCATGACACACACTTTTTATGTGGTAAACGTTTGCGCAAGGTGGCCTAATGCAAACAGTTTTCAAGAGGAAGTCGTGTGTGATTGTTCATTGATCCAACACGTTTTATTCTTAGAAACTACGTCCGTTGTCTGAGGTCATCGCCCATGGTGTTTTCTCAATAACCGTTTGCAATAGAAAAACCCAATTAGCAGACTAATTGGCCATTAGCAGGCTTATTGTCCTATTATTAATAATCTATTTATTAATATAATTGACATTTCATATTAAGCACACAATATATTTCATTTTCGTATTATGGAAGCATGATTTCATAATTGAAATACATCAGAGTACAACATCATATAGCTTCAGCACTCACCTACCCCATTGCACAACTGCACCAGCACCAAGTTTCACATGCAACATCTATAACCTTTCGAAATTAGCATCATAGACGGTACATAGACAGATGAATCTCATCTTGAAAACTGCTGAAGCGGAGGGCAAATATTGAGCCTTCATTGATGTTGAAGGTCTTTGCAACTTTAGGCCAGTGCCTGTGGATGATTGACCGTCCATCCTTCGTCCTCTTCAGGAACACTTCAATATTGAACCGTGGGTGTTGTATGAATACCTTCCTCGCCTCCTTACCATACAGGTGGTTTGAGAGGTAATCATCAATGAACTGCTTTGGAAAGGCCTGAAAACAATGATGTGCATAAATATCTTCTCTAGATTGGAAATTGGGCAAAGGAATAAAAAAGCCAAGGTATAATAGTTAGTACCGTCCTGTAGTGAACTGATGTCTTCTTCATTGTGCAGACAAAGATCTTGTTGTTTTTTGTCACTAATTTCTTTATCCTAAGAATCTTTCTTAGTTTCTTGACTTGACTGATACTCATGGACAACTCATTTCCCATATGCAAAAAGGGTCGAACAGTGGGTCAAAACCTCTGACAGAGGACCTACATGTGCAAGACCAAATTGTTAAAAACCTAAATATTAGAATGGTTCCTGCAATTGCATAATAATGTGCTATTAGACAAAGGACCATGCATGTGCAAACCTCGATTGTAAACCTCAATGCTTCCCATTGTTTCCCTGCAACAGATATAAGGTAGTTATTGATCAGGTTAAGTGAGGGTTCGCATGCTATCAGTAAAACATGTTGATGAAAAATAAGCACATTGCAGTTTCATCAGATTAATTCAAGCCACATGGAAAACCCATTTATCCAAACCAAGCATGATTAAGAACAGGGAGATATAGCAATTGTATATGTTTCTCAAGTATTAAGTGCAGCCAAATTCGATTTATTCCTCACATGCACAACAATACAAAATTATACCCACGATAATTGGACATTGCATTGCAGAATTGAACCAAGCAGTTAACTAAACACCACAACAAATGAACCAAACATTAACTGAGCACCACAATGCACAATATAGCAATTGTATTTGTTTCTCATGTATTTAGTACAGCCAAATTTAATTTATTTCTCACATGGTATACAATAACAAAATGCACCCACGACAATTGAGCATTGCATTGCAGAATTGAAAGAAACAGTTAACTAAACACCACAACAAATGAACCAAACATTAACTGAGCACCACATTGCACAATATATAACATACTAGAAGATCAGACAATTAACCAAACCAAGCATGCTTGACAACTTGGAAATATAGCAATTTTATTTGTTTCTCATGTATTTTGAACATATAAATTTGATTTATTTCTCACATGGAAGACAACACAAAATTGCACCCTAAAGAATGGAACATCACATTTGCAGAATTGAACCAAACAGTTAACTCAGCATGACAACTAATTAACCAAACAATTAATAAGTGAGCACCACATTGCACGACATATAGAACATATACACTAGAGCAACAGATTGCATGGTAAAAGTAGATAGGGCAATTCACTTGAATTTGTTAAGGAAAGCCAGAAGCAGCACATGCAATGGGTAAACCGAGCATTCTTAACCGGCGTAGGTAGCAAACTGAACATAGGTCCTTATAGTGAGCTAAGAAGACAAGCTACTCCTCATCGTCGGAGATATCGATGATGATTGGCTCCTTGGACATGGAAGAGGGCGAGGCCTCCACATCGTGGGTGCCCTTGTCATAGTGGTGAGTTGCCTGAGCCGCTCTAGGCACCAACCTGCTGGCTCTCGAGTTGAGGTAAGCACGGGCACGCCGAGAAAACACCTCGTAGTCTTCGTTGAAGGCACCACGGTGGCCTCGAGAAAATGCCATGAACTGTCGTTTAAAGCAGCCAACTGCGTTGCGGCGTTGGGGCACGAGGCATCAACGGTGGCCTCGACGGCGAGGTGCTCCTCCAATATCTGGGGGTCGGCACGAATGGCAGCCATCACGACCTCATCCGCACGTGCGGCCGCGATTTGCTTCTCCGCTGCCAAATGCTCGTTGAGCTCCTAGCTATACTGCGTGCACCATGGCTTAGGGTGGCGCTTATTTGGGGTAGGGGTCAGGTATTTGGGTGGAAGGTGTCGCACCGGCGGTCGGGGCATGTGGGATGTGGAAGGAGGAGGAGGAAGGGGGTCGGGTGTGGATTACCTGCCTGGATCAACGAGGCCGAGCAGCGTGAAGGAGGGTCGCCAGTGAGGAGGCGGTGCTGCAAGCAAGGAGTGAAGGTTTCAACTTGGAAAGGAAGGCAAAAAAGGGGGAAATGTGGCTTTTGGTAAGGGGGATGGGGCGGGGATGTAGATATTTCCATGGAAGCCAAAATTTTTGGATCGGTGCAGCGAAAAAACTGGCGCGCAAAGTGTCATCAGACACGGTCCCTTATTCAGCACTGTGTACAATATGTGAACATCACAAATGATTCATATAGCTTACTCAGTGTGTGATGAGTTCGAACGTGCAAATTTTGGTCTGAATATTCCTGGTTACAGTGGTCATCCACGTCATTGCATAATTTGGGTACACAAAGGAGCCTACAACACACCCACACTTCTTAATCGACCAAGTTCAGCAATTAAATAGAGCTAGCTGACCTAAACATTAACCTAACAAATTAAAGTCCGGCGCTCTAAATTAAACAAAGAGTACTACTCCGGCTGGCGCTCATCGATCTCCGCCGCCTCCTCCTTGTCCAGCTCGCGCCCGACGATCTCCTGGGGAAGGGGCTTCATGGCATCAATCACACCATACTCGGCAAGCATCTCGCCATCCGCGTCCGCCATCTCTTTGGAAAAGTCCACCACGAGGGCGTGGGCGGCTGTGATCTGGGCTTGGACAAGCTCCGTCGTGGCAAGGTATGCCGCGAAGGAACGGACGGCTGCTCGAACGCTCTCGGTGATTGCCAACTCTTCGGCCGTGGATTGCCAACCGTTGTCGGAGAAGCTTCGTTCAATTTGTGCGGTGACCACCATGAGCTGGGCATGGGCGGCCTCGACATGGTCGTGGGTGGCCTCCATCAGGGCTAAGGCCGCTGCTGCGGAACGGACAGCTGCTGTGCCGCTCTCGCCATTTGCTATCCCCGAGGCAGATGTTGCTGCCGCCACCGGAGAAGCAACAACGGCTGTTTGGGCTGCCTTGGCCGCCCAGTCGCAGATTGCGGCCGCACTCACGAAGCTTGTTAGCATGCGCATGGCGGCTGCGACCGCGCTCTCGCCGGATTGGGCCGCCGAAGTTTCCCTCACGACGCGGGTCCACGTCCCCATCTTTCACCGGCGACGATTGAACAGTGAACTTGCGTTTTTCTCTCTGAATGTACAGACTTATCAAATGATTTTCTTTAAAAAAACATCAATGGTTTTTAAATATAAAACACTCATCGCAAATATTTAAAATAGAACACCCGTATGCAAACCGACAGCTTCCCCAGGAAGCCGAGGGAAAACATGTCAAGCAGGATTTGTGCAGCTCTTGATCGCAAACGTTTTAGATAGAACACATGTATGCAAAGCGACAGCTTCCCCAGTAAGCCAAGGGAAAATGTGCCAAGCAGGATTTGTGCAGCTCTTCATCGCAAACGTTATGGATAGAACACCCGTATGCAAAGTGAGAGCTATGGTCTTCCCTAGTAAGCCAAGGGAAAATTCACCGCGCAGGATTTGTGCATCTCTTCAACGCAAACGGTTCAGATTGAATACGGTATGCAAAGCGAGACTTCGCCGCTAAGCCAAGAGAAAATCTGGCACGTAGGATTTGTACATCCCTTCAACACAAACGGTTTTTTCGAATGATCCGTGTGCAACCACGCACAGACAATTTGACAGATTTGCATCTGTCATATTGGGTATATTGCCATTTGTCAAACTGGAATGATTGACATTTGTTGATCTAGTAACATTGCCCTTTGTCAACCTTGTAACCCTACCATTTGTCGAAATATGCAGCTAAAAATCACTAGCACTATGTAATTTTTCAACTGAAATTGAGTAAGCATAGATTTCAATCATAGATTAAGCAACCGTTCTTTATACAAACAGTTCAACTTGGCAGCTAAACTAACCAAACTTTTCCCTAATTATTGCCAACCACGTACTGAAATAGCTAGTTCAACTATATATACTAGCTAATTTTAAGTACATAGTACAGTTCAACCACATCTATAGTCAGATGAACTGAACAAAATAGCCCCTAAATAC
Organism: Thinopyrum elongatum; assembly: GCA_011799875.1. Lineage (NCBI taxonomy): Eukaryota > Viridiplantae > Streptophyta > Magnoliopsida > Poales > Poaceae > Thinopyrum > Thinopyrum elongatum. The sequence continues at coordinate 335,482,754 of CM022300.1, forward strand.
TACTACTACAGAGGGGCTTTGTACTACTTCCGGCAGCCTCTCCTCTGCCGAGCGCGCTCAGTAAGAGGCAGAGGAGGAGGAGCCTACTGATGAGCTGGACAACTGCAATACGGTGCCTGCCGCTGCTGCACTTTCAACGACGCTCACCTCGAACGCCCTCTACCGCTCCAGACGCCCCCTCTCGAAGCGGCGGGACTCCTCGTAGATCTCCTGATTCCTCGCCTTTGCGGTGGCATGTGCTGCGGCCATGACGGCGGTAAGGCTCTTTGCGTGCTCGACGAGGCGCTCCTTCTCCTCCTGCAGTAACTCGATGTAGCGCGCAAGGTCGCTGACGCACGTGCGGGCCTCGACCTCTGCCTTCCACCTTCGGGCGGCGGTGGCGGAGCGGGTGATGACCCCGGCGATCGACGGTGGGCTGGCGGCCACGACGGCCGACGATGGGGTGGCGGCCACGACTACCACCTCCCACCTTCGGGCCACGGTGGCGGAGCCGGTGATGGCCACGGTGGCCGACCATGGGGTGGCGGCCACGACGGCCACCTCCCGCCTTCGGGCTGCGGCGGCAGAGCGGGCGATGGCCCTGGCTTTCGACGGTGGTGTGGAGGCCAAGGTGGCAGACGGTGGGGTGGCAGCAACAGCTGCCGAGGGGCAGCAGCGGCGGTGGAGCGTGTGGTGGGTGTTCCGGGCACACCCAACAGGGATGCCACGCGCACTACACTATGCTGGGACTGCGCTGCCGCCGCGGTGTAGCCTCCCAGCTTGAGCTGTCCTTTGATGACGGCGGATTGGCTAAGCGACGACAATGGACCGGTGCCATTGGCGATTGTGGGAGAAGCAGACGAGAGAAGCTACAGGGAGGGACGGGAAAATGCGATGTAGGACTCGCCGGCCGTGAGGGTTTATATAGCAGGCCAGTAAGCATTGGGATTTTGGGGGATTTCACCGAGTCCGGCGGCAAGCTTGCGCGGGAACCTGCGCGGTTGCGCGGGAATGGGCTCACCGACGATTCATTGGCGCCACTTCGAGCCACCGTTTGACCAAAAGAACACCCCCGCGCGCGCTGCTCAAGCTTGCGCTCGAAGCCGTCTGCGGCAGCGGGGTGACAAGATGTGTGAGAGGAGGACGAAACGACACGTACACATACGGTTAATAAAAAACGTTTGCGATTTAATTACCTACTACCCCCACCCCCCTTTGTTTATAAGTCGTCTTTGTATTTTTGTGCCAAATTTTGAGTAGAGATTTAACTAATAAAATACGAATGCATGCCGCCAAAGATTATATTGTTGGATTCGTATTTGAACATAGTTTCCAATTATATAATTTTTATAATATGCATTAACATTTTGTTAGGTAAATTTAAGGTCAAAATATGGCGCAGAATGTAAAGGGGACTAATAGACCAAGACGGAGATAGTAGCACACGGCCACTCTCTATGCAGCGTCGCAACTGCCGGCAACTTGTAGACGACCATTCCCTGCGTGTTCAACTTCTCTATGCATGTGGTTGCTCGCGGTTGAGGTGGCTGTGACGCGCTCTGCTCATGTCCCGCCGCGCACGCTCTGCTCTCGCGTCCCTCCGGGCGCTCTGCCCTCATCCCTCCACGCGCGCTGCCAGTGTTTGGGGCTGGCGCACGATCACGGACGTTCATGCTGCCATTATGCTTGCGGTTGTGCCGGGCACGGCGCCACGATGCAGTTATCCGCTGCAAAAACTGCCATGCAGACGCACCGAGAATCCAGGCCGCCCGGCCCCCATTTATTCCTGTGGCCATTTACCTTCATCTCTCGCGCCACACGACACAATAAGCACACCCATGACGACACATACAGAGAGGACATCCAGCGGTTCCAATGGCGCTCCCCGTGGCTGCAATGGCGCTCCTAGCGGCCGACGATGACAACAAGGGGTAGTTCACCACGCATCACGTAGTGGACACCCACATGAGGGGGAAGGCCCTCTCGGTGGTGTACAAGAATGAGCCAGTCTTGGTGCAGAGTTCCATCCAAACTATGGAGCAGTTGCTTGCTGAGGACAAGTACCAAGTGGTCGGCTTCGACCTCGAGTTCACTAGCGGTCGTGCCGGGCACGATCAGAGGTTGTCGTCGCCTAGTTGTGCGTGCGACATGACGTCCTCGCCTACCACTACCACCTGGCCACAAGGCCCTGCGAGCATTTCTCCAGGTTTATCAACAGCTCCGACTACAGTCTTGCTACGGTGGACACCACCAATGATCTAAAAGCGCTCAAGGTTTCAGGCTTGACCTGCCAGAATCTTGTCAACATCCATGACCACTACAAGGTCTAGGGCAGTGACAACAACAAACAGAACTCCCTGGTTGACCTTGCCTTGGCCATCATTGACCCCTACTACATGAAGATGATGGATGAGAGCAAGAAGGACAAGAACGCTTGGCACAGTGTCTGGCATCAGAGACTGGATGAAGAACACGTCAAGTACGCGGCCAAGGACGCGTACACAAGCTACAAGATGTACAGGAGGATCGCTGACATGAGGAAGTGTCTTCTTCCTGCCCCAGATGAGGGATCAAGCCACAGAGCAGTGGCGGGAGCGTCACAAGAAGTAGATGACTAGACGATCATTTCTCCTAGTTTAGAATGCATGCAATTGTTTATTGCGGTGTGTGTGAATGATCTGTATAGTCACTTATGTAATTGGATGTTTATTTCAGTTATATATATATATGTTATTCTTCTATAGATAGAGCAAATCACACGGCTTATTAGCAGTAATTGTCTATGTTATTATTGGTCTTCGCACACATTTTTGATTACGGACCTGTTTGCCGCGTATCACACACATCTTGTTCAGTTGAACTGTTTATGTTGTCTTGGCTGATCACAAACAGTTCATCCAAGTGAACTGTATGCCCTCCATCGTACACACCTTGCTCCGGCTGACTGTTTCTATTGTGTTGTCTAATCACACACAATTCATCCGAGTGAACTGTATGCCGTATATTGCACACACCTTCATCTGGCTGCCCGTTTATGTTGTTCTGCCTCATCGCAAACAGTTCTGCTGGATTCGCCGTTTGCCATGCATCGCATGCACAACTCTAATCTGAATCGTGTTTGATGTCACCGCCATCGCAAACGTTTTGTATCTTTTTTGACGGTTTTATTACATCACCGTTTGTGATTAATGCATCGTACACAGTTTCATTGAAGGGTCTCTGATTGGACTGTCGCGTTTGGACCAACCTGCAGTAGTGTTCACCTCATTGCTATTGCGACCTTTTGTTGCACTGCACAAACACTTTTGTTTTAAGAGTGTTTTGTGTAGTTCAACTAAAATGTCACACCGACAATGTTGCTTCATTGCTTGATCTTAGTGGAACTGCACAAGAGGAGATCTGACTTCCTATCCGTGTTGGCAAATTTATTTCAGATCTTCTTCTTGTGAGTTGTTTGAATTCTGTGTCATGAGAGGTCAGTACTGGCCTTCTTCCACATGATAGTGCAGTGTGCTTTCATATATTGTGCTACTTATACGGTAATGTTGCTTGATTTTAGTGAACTGCACAAAAGGAGACCAAACTTCAAATCTGTATGTGCACCGTAATATCCCATTGAGGTAAGATAATGATATTTCACAACTATTGGCCTGTATTTTGCTACTATCATCAGACAATTAATGTTGTTGTTTAGTGCTATACTTGTGCTCCCTTATTTGACATGCCAAATCTTACATTGAAGGCGAAGCTTGTCTGTTATTGAACCAAGTGATGAAGGGGAAGAACAAGCGGAAGAAGAACAAAAATCAACTCCCGCTGCTGTAATGAAGCACTGGAACTGTGATGACACAAGTAATAAAATAGTTTTGCATCTTAATTTATTGCTATGGCTGGAACGAGCAATTGTTTTGCCGCTATGATTTGATGCCACACTTAATGCAATATGTAATTATCTCTACTTGTGCAAACATGGATCTTATTTGAAGATAAATATATTTTAGTGCAATTGCACAAGAAGATGTTGGAAGCATTAAACTAATTGAGGAGTATATAGTAAGCATGGCAACCACAGTAGATAATAACGGATGGGTCCCGAGAAGTGCTTCATCTGTATGCTCAAGCCTCCTTACAAAGGTTGGTACCGACCCACGGATTTCATCCATATGATTGAGCTTTGTCACTCTATTGGTGTTGTGCTACTGTTTAGCTACTGTCATGAGAAAGTGGTATTGTTTCACATGTTAATCTAAGGCTGCTAATAAATTGAGGCACCAGTTTGCCACCATTGTAGCCACTAATAAAATGAAGTAATAATACAGTTCAAGTTGAGCTGCTGTCTTTGGTATCATATCAATTCCTATGAGGATAATGAGGATGCATCTCTTTGTGACTATACATTTCATTAGTTACTCCCATTATTAATGTAATGGCTGTTTTAAATATTTTCTTTTATTTTTTTTGAGCAAACAGGGATGCTAGCATTTAGTTGTTCTCTTGTCTTCGCACAACAGAATCATCCTCCTCTAAAGAAGAATATGGAGTGCCTAGTTCCGATTATGCCAGGATGAAGATGCCAAGTCTCTGTTCTTATCAGAAGGGAGCAGTTGAAGGATGGTTACATTACTGCCCACAAGAACAAACGAACTTCAGCTCATAAGGACTCACATATCTCCATCTTTGTTGCTGTGATGGCCAATACAATGTTGTTTTAGGATTCTTTCTGGTGAGATCCATTTTTTTAAATGTGTGCTCTGCATGGATCATGTAGGTGCCTGTTTAAACTGTAAATTCATAATACAATTTGCTTTATACTAATCACTTCTTTTGTATTTATGCAAACAGGGATGCTCAGCTTGATTTCAATGGGAACTGCACAAAATGTTCTGATGGTTCATGCCCTCCATTATACTTCATCATGCACAATACATCAAGTGTTCTCGAATCATTCATTTCCAGCTTCAGCCACAAAATTAGCTACAAGAAAGGAGGTGCCGATATGTTCAAGGTGTTGCAACATATAAAGGCAAAATCCTACAAGCTACGTGCGAAGTTGGTAGATTTTAGTGGAACTGCACAAAAAGAACAACTGGTTTATTTAGCACGAGGTGACATGTCAATGTGCAAACTGATGGCAAACCCCGCCCATTCCACAATCGTAGGCATTCGATATTTTATAATGGGAAAACATTGTCAAAGTTTTCTCATTGATGTACGCTAAAAGACACGCATTTGATATTTTGGAATGGGACAACCTTGTCAAATTTTGCTCATTGATGTTAACAAGAAGACATGTGTTTGATATTTTGGAATGGGACGCCCTTTGCTGTCAGTAGCATCGATCAATTTTTCTTTATTTGTGTCTTTAGTTGTGAAGTAAATATTGGCTCTGACGTGTGAATCATTGAGATGCATAATCATCAATTGTTGTGAATGTTGTGTATGAATTTCCAGGCCTGTGAGTTTGATTGCAATGTATAGGCACGCTAAAAAGCTGCTCAAACTTTTTGTACATGTGAAAGTACTGCAAACAAGGTGATCACCGTGCATCCTGAGAATAATGCTAGTACGTATTGTTTTGCATGTTCTTCTAATGCCACCGATACAAGAATTCAAACTAATCAGGCTAAATTCGTTAATACACGGCCGGATTTCATATAAACATGTCGGACTTCATTACAATTCAGACATTCTTCAACTAAAAAGGGGTGCGCTGGAGGCATAATTAATTAACCTAATCTATGATCTCTGGCGCCCATTCCCCATGTTCGGCTGAGCCCCAATAACTGAAGCTTCTTCTCTAGCTCCGCCTCCGGAGCCACAGGAAGTAAAGCTGTCCGACTCCATGTCGCAACCAAGCAGCTAATCAGCCATCGATGTTCAACCCGCCAAGCTTGGCTTCAACTGGAGGGTAGGAGTGGTGGCCTTACTTGGACCCGAGCGGCGGCGACCAATCGTCTTCTACTCTTCCTCGTTTTTTGTGTGGCGTGGCCTCATTGGCGGTGGGGCGGGGCCTCGATGGAGTCGGCGATGTCCTCTACCTCGTTGCCGGCTAGGCGGCAGCTCGGCGGAGCGGGGGAAATCCTCCCCCTCGTTGCCAGCAGGGTGGGGCCTCGACGGAGCCGGCGATGTCCTCTGCCTCATTGTTGGCAGGGCGGGGCCTCGATGGAGTAGGGCCTCGCCGTAGCCGGCCAAGTCCTCCGCCTCGTTGCCGGCGGGGCGGGGCCTCGGCGGAGCCGGCATTGTCCTCCACCTTGTCGTCGGTCTCGCCAAACAGCGCCTTGCCCGCTTCATCACCCTCTTTGTAGGCGGCCGCAACCTCCGCCACCCGCATGCGGTACCACCAGCGAGCGAAGCGGCTCTCGCGGGCGGAGCGGTACGACTTGAGCAACGTCTCCTGCTCCGCCCGCTTCGCGGCGATCTGCTCCTCCGCCTGCAGGTGCTCCTGAAGGATATGGTGGTTGTAGGCGGCATCAGCCTGCGCCTCCCGAAACTGCTCCTCACGCTTCTGCCTCACCATGTCCATGTATTGGGCACGGGCCTCGCCGATGGTCATGGTGCAATGCACTGGCGAGGATGGCGCGGAGGAGGGGGTTGGCGCCGGATCATCGACGACCACGTTCTCCATTGGGACGTCGTCGTCCTACGGCTGCCTGCCGGCCAGCCAGTTGGCAGCAATGGCTGCCATCCCCTTCTTCTGGTCCATCATCCACCCATCCCGAAGAGTGTTGGAGCACGAGGAAGCCATGGTGGGCATGGTGTGGAGAGGAGAAAGGGAACGGAGGTGGATTACTGCGGGCCGGCGCACCAGTTTATATAGCAATGGTGGGCGGCAGAGGGATGGACGCGTGGCATTGGAGTAGCCTCCTCGGCAACCGTGTATTAGTGTGTGCAGCAGACGGACGGACGGACGGACTACACTTGTGTGATTTCAACGTGGAGCAGTCGCTTACACCGAGAAGCGACGCGGGCGGCGTTGACCGTTTCGGGCGAAAAGCATGCGTGGGAGAGGGAGGGGGTCTAGGTGGGCTAGGGCGGTCAGACTCGTGCTTGGGAGTGGTCCGGTCTAGCAGCTAGACATGCTGGCTCGCCAGCGAGCTCGCCGAGCTCAGCGACAACAACCAGACGATGGACGTGGCTTCTGACCAGGAGCCGGCGCCACCGGCCAAACCGGTTCATGTCGTGTTCACTATAGAGCTGGTCCGGCCGCACTTCAATGCCCTAATGGCGGAAGAGCTACCAGCGTTGCCGGTCTCGGTGTTCCGGCAAGCACAGGAGGAGCACTGCTACAACCTTCGTCTCCTCAATGAGCGCCGGCTCGCAGAGGTATGAATCGCCGGCTAATAGGCGAACGTCAATGCCGTCGCAAACATGCTGGCCAATGATCCTGGCTTCCTAGATGAGCAGCTGGCGCTGTATCAGACCATCTGTAGGGCCCGCGAGGCCCTCTCCGTTGACCTTCGAGTTGTTGCGCTCTCCATGGCGACGCCGTCTCGCATTGTCAACATGGTCAACGAACATGAGGAATTAGGAGATGACTTTACGTGGAGAGGATGACAGTAGGGACCCACCATGGGCATAGCCATACGTACGCAAGTGCCCCTTATTACAACTATAAAAAAATTGCTTCCTCCTGGTTTCTTGACATCACGGTCCCACACCATTGTCAACGTATATAGTCAATAAACGAGAGAATTGCATAAGGAGTGGCCGACAGCTGGGACCCAGCAGCTCGACTAGTATTTATTTTTTGAGGGGTGAGCAGAATTTTTTTGAGCGATGTTTCGGGTGGTAAGCGCACGTACCTGGGCGGGCTGTGGCCCGTCTAGCCCAGTCTATTATTTTATGTCGACCAAATATCCAGCCCAGATATTAATTTTTTAAGGTGAAAATGGCTTGCCCAGCTATACTTTTTTTTGAGGAATACCCAACCCAGGCCAACTTGTTATTTTCCGCCCCGCTGGGCTGCAAATCTTTCCTAGGAGGGATGCATTATGCTTGCCAAGAAAATAGGCTTGAAGAAATAATAAATGGGCTGTAATTAAAAATGTGCTATAAATATAAAAAATGCACCGAACAGGTAATTAGTTTCAAAATTAGTTTTTTTGGATTTTTAAAATTTTAATTTCATTACTTGTTGCGCGCAAAATTTTGTTTATTTTTTACCAAATAAATATTTATTTTGAAATTAGATTTAATCTCACTCGAAATTTCAGGATAAAAAATATTTTGGATCCCATCAAAATATGGGAAATTTGGTTGAAATTATAAACCATTGTCCTGGCTGGAAAATGGGCTATAATGCTAACAAACAGTAAATGGGCTGTAGTAAATTCCATTAGAATTAAGAAATGAGCTGTAAATTATTACAAATCGCAAATGGGCTATATGCTCTCTGCCACAAATGTGATGCTCACTTGTGGGCCTACTAAGTTGACGCGTACGCAAGGCTTTTTCAACTTATAGTCAACACACGATTCTAGCAGCAGTGGTCGTTGGATGTCCATCCAACGGCTGTCGTGCTTCTTCAATCTCGGATATTCTTGCTTTAGCCGCCCAAACCACCACCGGCGGTACCGCCTCCCTTGGCCGGCTGTGCTGCCACACAGGCCTCACCGGCCCACCCTACTCCCATCGCTGTCCAGGCCATTCCTCTACTCACCAACACCTCCTGTTATTCTCCGGCGACGGTAGCCTCACACCGCAGCCGAACCAGTGAATCCTCATACTTCCCTCCGCGTGGGTATCCACTTCTGTGTCTTCGCTGGCTCTGGGTCATTCCCTTCCTACGCCTCGCCGTCGTCCATCGCGTTGGTTTTCTCGGCGCGACATGGTCAACTTTATCAACAAACAACAGCCATTGGAAGAGGGATGTACATGGACTGGCTGACAGTAGGGACCCACATGGTCCATGGACACATGCAAGCAAGTGCCTCCTTATTATGCGAAAACAAATGATTTCTTCCCCTGACAGGTTTGACCCACAAGCTACATCTTCCTCTCGCTGATAGCTGGGACCCACCAGCTACATCTTTGCACGCAAGGAGGTGCCACCTTATTACGCGCAAAAAAATGATCTGGGACCCACCAGATTTCGAGGCTGACTTGTGGGCCTACTAAGTTGATGCGTACGCAGGGTTTTGTCAACTTAGTCAACAAACGATTCTAGGTGAAGTGACCATTGGATGTTAATCCAACCGCCGTGCTGCATCTTCAACCTCTGGTCTTCTTGCTCCAGCCGCCCAAACCAGCGCCCGCCGTACCACCTGCTCCTGCCTCTCGTGGCCGGCTGTGCTGCCACCGCTGGCCATTGCATCCCTCTACTCACCCACACCTCCTGTTATTCTCCGGCGATGGCGTACTCCCCTCTACTCACCCACACCGCAGCCGAACCAGTCAACCCGCGTACTCCCCTCCATGTGGGCATCCACTTCTGCATCTTCCCCGGCTCCGCGTCGTTTCCTTCCTAGGCCTCATCGTCGTCCACCGCCTTGGTGCTCTCGACGCGGCGATGTCAATGTGGTCAACGAATGACAGGCATCAGAAGATGACTGTACGCGGTGATGCTGACAGCTGGACCACCAGCTACATATTCGGACGCAAGGAAGTGCCTCCATATTACGCGCAAAATAAAATGATTCCTCCCCGTGACAAATGGGACCTAGCAGCTATATCTTCGCACGCAAAGAAGTGCCTCCTTATCCTCCCTGACAGCTAGGACCCACCTGGTCGAAGCGTACGTAGTGTTGTCTGTCTGGTCGCCAACGGGTATGTACATTGTCACACTCAATATGCGATCCTATCTAAGAGGAACTCGAAGGTCCCACCAAGGATAGAGCCGCATATTGAAGACGCTTTGCAAGGTGGATATCATTACATCGTACCATATACAACACACTTGGAGATCCATACAAAGGCATACAACTGCCACATGAATACATCAATCATCATACAGAAGAGCAGCATCTGACTACGGATGAAATCAAACGAAAAACAAAACACGACATCCACCCTGCTAGCCCAGGCTGCCGACCAGGAAACTATTCCTCGATCGAAGAAGAAGAAGAACTCCAAAACAAGCAAGCATCGCTCTCACGTCATGTCATCGCGTTAACAGTACCTGCATCTGTTGTTGTAGTCATCTGTGAGCCACGAGGACTCAGCAATCCCATTACCATGGGTATCAAGACTAGCAAAGCTTAATGGGTATGGAATAGATAAGTGATGGGGTTGCAGCAAGCACTAAGCGTTGTATGGTGGCTAACTTACGAGTACAAGAATAAGAAGAGTGACTACGCATAACGGTCGCAACTAATGATGATCAATAAGTGATCCTGAACTACTTACGAATCAAACATAACCCCACCGTGTTCTATTCCCGAACTCCCTCGAAAAGAGACGATCACTGTTACACACGCGGTTGGTGTATTTTATTTCGGATCTAGTGTCAAGTTCTCCACAACCGGATGTTATAAATTTCCCATCTGCCACATAACCGCGGGCATGGCTTCGCGTAAGATTTAACCCTGCAGGGGTGTTCCAACCTGGCCCATCACAAGCCAACACAAGCTGCGGTGGAAATACCTCAACCTCAAGAAAACCCGATCAACCTCGAGTCAGCCCGAAGTATCCTCGGAATCCCGTGCACAAGACATTTCGACAATGGTAACACAAGTCCAGCAAGACCTCCCGACATGTCGACACCCTGATAGGAGCCGCGCGTATCTCGTTCTCAGGACACAACCGGATGAACACTATGTACGACAGCCGAAAACCCGAGTTGCCCCAGGTGGCGCCGCAAGTGGCTCTAGTTTGGACAAGCACCATCAGCACTGCCCCCCTGTATTATGTGGAATAAAGAATCCTCGTGTTCATGACGCCCTATGCAAATTAATTATTAAATTCAATATTATTATGTTGGCAAATGTTAAAACCAAGGTTGGGCCTTGCTGGAAGTGGTTATTCAAAGCGAACTGTCAAGAGGGTCCCATTCCCCTAAGCATGTTAGGAATGATAATCAAGGATCATAACACCAGCATTACGGAAACTAGGGCGGCATGAGTGGAACAAAACACCAGGCAAAAGGCCGAGCCTTCCACCCAAAACCAAGTATATAGATGCATTAATTAAATAATAGATATTGTGATATCCCATGATATGCATGTCCAACATGGAACAACCTGCAACTGCACCTGCAATTAGCAATGCTATAAGAGGGGCTGAGCAAAGCAGTAACATAGCCAAACAACGGTTTGCTAGGTAGGTGGAAAAGGTTAGTGGCTTATCATGGCAATTTGGGAGGCTTGACAAACAAGTGGTAGGTAGCGCGACATAGCGATAGCATCGAGACAACTAGCAAAGCAAAGATAGTAGTGGTATCAAGGGTAATGATCATCTTGCCTGAAATCCCACTCGAAAGAAGATCGAGTCCATGAAGTAGACGAACCAACGTAGCCGAACGAATCCTCACAATCGCAACGTTAACGGAATTATCGAGAAGAAGCAACACCGGAAAGAAGCAAACAACATGGTAAAACATACATATCATAACCATGGCATGATGCACAATCAAGTATGATGCATGTCCGGTTTAAATAGGCATGGCATGGCAAGAGTGCAACAAACAATACTACAAATTAAGTGGAGCTCAATATGCAACGAGTTGCATATCGACGAAACACCACGTTCGAATTACTTAGTCCACTCTCGTTTATGCTACTCACCAATATTAAATGTTGGTTAACAAGGCAAGACGTGAAGCACAATAAACTAACTATCTAGGCAATTTTAAATGGGGCCGGAAACAACAAACAACAATTCTGGAAAAATCCCCATATGCAATTTTCGAATTTGGCACTGTTCTGCCCTATACACAATTTTAATGTTGTTAAACAGCAAAATAAAGTGTACCAAGTTAATCTATGCATTTTTCTACCCCATTTACATATAAAGTTTATTTAATTCGAAGCTACAGTTAATTAGTTACGGAATAAAACATTTTAGCAAATTAATACAAACAGCTAGTTTAAGCATTTTTAACATGGGTGAAAGTTGTATATTATGAAACTATATGAAATTCTAAACATTTTACATATAGAAATCATTTTAATCCGATGCACGGTTAATTCTATATGAAAATTACAAAATGCAACACTATGCTGAAATCTGTGTAGTTTTCTATGCAAAAAGAAAAGACGAAAGCAAGAGGATGACAAGTGGGGCTAGGAGGGTCGTCAACTGAGTCAATGTGGAAAGGTCAACAGGGGCCAGACTCGGATTTGATCACAGGATCTCTCAGGTGAAAGATGTGGCGCTAGCCACCAGGCTAGGTGCGGTGCTGGTGACACGATTGGGCTCGGCCTCAAATGAAACATGAGCTGATCCTCTAAAGATGCAAAAATTGCAGAAAAAGGATGCAGCCGTGGGGGATTTGAACCCTGGTCGCCTAGGAGCCAACGAGCTGGGCTAACCAGGAGGAGCTGAACTGATTTGTGTACAAATAACAGAAGAGCACTATCTGAACCAATAGCTCGAGCGAACCTAACCAAACAACAGAAACAAAGGGCCAGCCTTGGCTGTGCTCGCGACGGAGCTCAACAACAAGTAGCAGGTGCTCGCCTGGGGTGCCTTGGGGCCACGTGGGGTGCTCGCGTGTAGGTATGCAACCGAGGGTGTACGTGCAGTGCATGCCACGAAATAAGAACGTGAACCAAAACGCTAAGCTTCAGCCATGGAAGCACGGGGATCTCGCCGGCGTTGGCAGCGAGCAAACGTGGCGACGCCAGCGGCTGGTAGGTGTCAGCGGGTGTGCGGAAAAAGGTGACGGTGTAGCTATGGGATGCGCGTGTGCGGCGACTCGAGCTTGAGCCCTTGCTCGACTCGGGCGCGGCACGGCTCGGCGAGCGACGGCAGCAGCTTGGCGTGTACGGGGTGAGAAGCGGGGCAAGCAGCGGGCGTGCGGCTGTGTGTGCGGACAGAGGCAGCATCTGGCGAGGTGTGCAAGTGCACCAAGGGCGGCAGCAAGGTGTGCGGGTGCACGGAAAACAAAGCCTCGGCTTCAAAACAGCCATGGCGATAGCACGGCAACAACGGCTCGGACGCCATGGGATCGACGGCTGCAGCGACGAAACTCGAACCAAAGAGGGGCTGGGGGGAGTGGCTGCTCACTGAGGGGATGCTGATGGAGTTGAACTAGGTCGGTGGTGCCTGGGGATGGCGAGAAGACGCGCTGGTCGAGGCGGTGGTGCTCGGGTCCGTGAAGCAGAGGAAGCAGGGGAGGAAGACGTCGAGGAGGAGGCCTTGGAGTCCTTGTGGTCGCGTGCGAGGATGAGGAAGATGACGACGAGGATCGCGATGCTCCCAAGGAAGAAGATGGACGGAGATGGTCGAATTAACCCGAGCTCGAGCTCAAGCTCAGCTCGGCCATGGCGACAGCGTTGCGTGGGGAAACTCACCTGGGCGGCGGCAAAGCGGGGAGAGGGACGGAGCTGGGCGAGGATGGCTAGGCCGAACCCTAGGGCTGGTTTTAAAGGAGCTAGGGCGCTCCTCCGGCCATCAAATTAAGGGTCTGGCCTACATGGCTCCGGTGGATGCCTTGCCGTACAGGAAAGGAGAAGAAGAATAGGGGCGCTGGTGCTGGTGGGCTCGGTGGGCCGAAAGTGAACAGGTAAGTGGCAGGTGGGCTTTCTCTCTCTCCCCCAATATTACTACTCTGTCTATATTAAAATGAACAGAGATAACAAGGAAAATGCCAAGGGGTTTGGAAAGGAATATGAGGGATATAAACATATCCCTGTACTCCTGGATTTATTCACTATTTGAATAAAATGTCTTGGCAATTTTTAGAGGCTGCAAATTTATGCAAGTTTGAAAATAACTCAAACTCGAATAAATCCTTAGCCCAACCAAAACACTTCCAAAAGACCTGAAAATTGGAGCAGGTGGTCTTTGGCATTATTTAGCATTTATAGGGAAAGGTTGGACATTTTCCGAATAGGAAAAATGTCACAAGAAAAATAAATGGAATAAAGAAGAAAGGAGAAGTTTGGATGGGATAGAAACTTGGGTGAACTTGATGAATGTTTGCTGGTACGCGCATGGTGAAATAATGAGGTGGAGATAAGAAGAAGAGGGGTTCACACAAGATCACACAACAAAACTTAAATATGCAAACCAAGGCATGATGATCATGATGCAACGCAATAAAATGACAAGAGGCATATTCAAAATCATGAAGCATATAACAAAGCAAGATGCTCATGGCAACAACAAGGATGGCAAGATATAATCAATAATGAACATGATGCAAGAAGCAAAATATGACAATTCCACTCGTCATGATCATGGCAACAAACAATTGAAACACCTGACGTCTACGAAAATAAATGGATGGCATCTCGAGCATAGGTCTCGGGGTGTCACATACATACTGGCTGATCGATGTCTCTGCAAGGATGAACTATGGCCGAGCAAGCAGCGGCATGTGTTGTAGTATAGTCTGGCCCCTATGTAGCAGTCCACGAAGTCCCGTCTAAATGGAGTACACGTACGTACAACCACGCTGCAAAAACTACAGGCACGTACGTACATACGGCCGGGGTCTCGAACGCATACTTGCGCATACGTACGGCCAGGGCTCATCTACATGCATGTATAGGCAACGGCCGGCAGCAACGGCCTCCTGTTCATCAGGAGCCAACCGGCTTGGGCGAAACAGCCGCAACGAGGTCTGGCGTACCACAAAATGGAGGAAAACGACCTTCTGTTCGACCGCGTATAGTCGAAACAAGGTCCTGTTCATTGGGAATGGTCTAGTGTAGCGCAAAACGGAGGAAACAGACTTCTGTTTGAGTGCCTATAGTCGAAATGGGGTTCTGTTCATCGGGAAGGGTCTGGCGCACCACAAAACTGAGGAAACGGACTTCTGTTCAAGTGCCTACGGTTGAAACGGGGTCCTGTTCATCAGGAGGGTTGTGGCGTACCGCAAAACGAAGAAAACAGACTTCTCTTTGAACGCCTATGGTCAAAACGGGGTACTGTTCATTGGGAGGGGTGTGGCGTACTGCTAAACGGGACTCCACGGGCTACTGTTCATCCACCGTCTATGGCCTCGCTCCAGCCTCCAGAAACTATTGTTCATCCACCGTCGACTTCCTCCAGCCTCCACCTGCTACTGTTCATCCAACGCGACTTCCTCCTGCATACACCAGCTACTGTTCATCCAGCCTCCACAGGGTACTATTCATCCACCCCCAACCGGCTGGGGTGTGGCGGCCTCCTCGGGGTCCTGTTCATCCAGCGGCAACCGCCTACTGCCACGGGGTCCTTTTCATCCAACCCCACCAGGAACTATTCATCCACAACCAACCAACCGACTCGACTCACAACGTCTCGACTCATTCTACGTACCACATGCACGGTAGCAACATTCACTATTCATTGAGAGGCAACCCAACATCGGCTGGCTACATCTTGCACGGGGGCTCGATCGGCTTCAGTAAGCACCAGCAGCAATCGATCGCTCGGGTTCAGTTAGCAGCAGCAGGGAAGGAATCGCTCGGGTTCAGTTAACAGCATGGATCGATAGCTCGGGTTCAGTAACGTAGCTAGTGCGATTGCTCGGGTTCAGTTAGCCAACGCCTAGCACACATGCACGTATGAGAGAGAAATGTGCAAACCATAGTGCATCGCTCGGCCCCGACCACCCACCGTAACCGGGAACTCCCCGATATTTTCCTCGCCCTCGCTTCTACCATGATTTTTTCCGTCATGGACGGCCCAAAGAATGTCATGCAGGTGCGTCTCCAGCCCGCCCAGGGCGAAAAGCCCATTTTCTGTCATGATTTTTTGTCATAGAAGTACAAGCCCACCACATCTATGATGATACATGTTTTTGTCACAATTATCGTCATTGAAGTGTCATAAGCATGACAGAAAAAAAATTGTTCAGGCCATAATGTCACGGATGTGTCTTTTTTTGTAGTGAAAGTCATTATGTTTTGTCTCTTATAGCTTGTGGACAAGTTCGTATCCGCCTATTGAGCAATCGTGCTAGCGTCTGTCTAGAGTTGTGCAACAAGAGCATTTTCCATGGTATCCACATTTTGAGCTCATTTCTTGTTTCACTTGTGAATTTGTGAATCTCTTTCAACATTATTGAATCTTGCTAACAATTGCATAATTTTTTTTGCCACCATCCTCACCAAGCTACTCCAAAAGCTTTACTTGCATAGGTGTGAGAATTGACAAGATCCGGCACCAATTGTGCTACTTCCATAATTCTACATTGGGCGATCTTTGATCCATCTTCAACATCAGATAAGGTACATTTGGTCTAGTTCTTTCCTTTCTTCCACTCACATATTTGCTTGCGATGATGGATAGGCCAAGCACTTCTACCAACCCACTCTTCATCAAGCAAGAAGAGGAGCCGAACAACTACGTCACCAAGAATCAACTATTCGGCGCCCATAGAGCTTTGCATCAGGAAAATGAAGCATTGGGCGACTGCATCGACCAACTCGCCGCCGACTTGCGATAATCCGAACAATGCACAATGGACTACCTTCACGACAAGCTATAATTACAAATGGAAGAGATCCATGCCTTGATAGTCAACCACTCTTCTACAACATCATCATCATCGAGACGGCGCCACTCAAGCCGATACTCTTCGGACACTTCTTCGGATGCAAGTCTTCCCTGAGCTCGTCCGCATCATCGCCAAGACTATGAAGATCATCAAGCTCCACAAAACAAATTTCATGGCAATGGTTTACAAGACCGCCTTCGGGCACGTGAACGACATCGTCTCCAAGGTAATGATCCCATGGAACAAGAGCAAGCTCCACAACACCAAGAGCACCAAGAGAACCAAGATGGCGACGACCTACGACAAGAGCAATAATGCCGCAAGGAACAAGCCCTTGAAGCCCAACGTGCTCTACGTGAAGCAACTCACGCTGTACAAGAGCGCAACCACCAAGTACGTCTACAAGAAGAGGCCCTCTGACGAGAGCGACAAAAAGAAGCCGCACGCCTTGAGGAGCTGCAAGAGATGAGGAACAGTGCAAGAATTCCACGCCCTCAACGTCAAGCTAATCAAGCAGAGCACGAGGCACAAGTGGTTGAAGAACCTCAACCACAACTAGAGCATCATCACCATCGACCCCAACACATTGAAGAATAATGCTACGGCAAGCTCAATTCAACATGCCAAAGTTTTCTGGAAGTAATGATCCCGAAGACTACCTCTCATGGGCATTGAAGGTCGACAAGATATTTTGTCTTCACAATTATGAAGAGGAATGTGTCAAGCTAATCAAGCAGAGCACGAGGGACAAGTGGTTGAAGAACCTCAACCACAACTAGAGCATCATCACCATCGACCCCAACACATTGAAGAATAATGCTACGGCAAGCTCAAGTTCAACATGCCAAAGTTTTCTGGAAGTAATGATCCCGAAGACTACCTCTCATGGGCATTGAAGGTCGACAAGATATTTTGGCTTCACAATTATGAAGAGGAGAAGAAGATCACCATGGCCTCACTTGAGTTCCAAGACTATGTCCTCATTTGGTGGGAGCAAGTCATCGAGCGACGCCAAGCCAAAGGCGACCCACCCATCGCAACATGGAATCAAATGAAGGAGATAATGAGAGCGTGTTTTATGCCTACATACTATAGTCGAGATCTCTTCAAGAAATTGCAACTTCTAAAGCAAGGCACCAAGCCTGTTGAAGAGTATTACAAGGAAATGGAGATTGCAATGATACGAGACAATATCACGGAAGATGAGGAGCAAACTATGGCACGCTTCTTGAACGGACTCAACCATTCCGTCAAGAAAATTGCGGACTTCCAACTATACAACAGCCTCCTCGAGCTAGTGCACCAAGCTACCAAGGTGGAGCGACAAGTGCTAGAAGACATCAAGTACGCCAAGTACTCTTCCAAGACCTATGGTTTGTATGCACAAGCTTCAATGACTATGACGCCTTCTACCTCGACTAAAGCTTGTCCGACCAATAGTGACAAGTCTAGCTACAAGAAAACTTCGTCATCTTCGACACCTCCGAGTCATCCTTCTACTACAAGCTACTATAAGCCAAGAGCTTCATCATCACCTACTCTAATCGATGAGACCATCAAAATGAGTTCCATCAAATGCTTCACATGTCAAGGCAGAGGCCACAAGACATTTGAGTGCCCCACTAGGTGCACCATGATCGACAATGATGACGACACCTATGACTCCATGAGTGAAGAAGAAATGGAAGCGCTTGAGCATGTGGCCATGCACCATCAAGTGAATGACGAGGAAGACGATCAAGTATTTTGTGACAATGATCCGAGCCCCACTCTAGTTGTCTCCAAGGTCTTGAAACTTCAACACCAACAAGACAAAGACCAACGTTGCCATATCTTCCACACCAAAGAGGGCATCAATGGATGTTCCGTCAAGGTTATCATTAACGGAGGAAGTTGCCACAATTTGGCAAGCAACAAGATATGTACCAAGTTACAATTGGTCAAGATGAAGCACCCTCGCCCCTACAAGGTCCAATGGCTTAGCAACTCCGGCACCATTCAAGTCTCCTTCAAGATTGGCGCTTACGAAGACACATTGGAGTGTGATGTGGTTCCCATGTCCGTATGCCACCTTCTCCTAGGAAGACCTTGGCAATTCGACCATGGCGTCATCCACAATGGGCATACCAATCACTATAGCTCCAAGATGAAGGGAAAGGAGTACGTGTTATGACCCATGTCGCCAAGTCAAGTGATCGCCGACAAGCAAGCATCTACCCATCGTGGAGAGAATAGTGAGTGAACCATGTAAAAGAGAGTGAGAGCCACAAGCCAAAATTGAGTGCCTCCAAGATGAGCGACAAGAAAAACCTAGTGATTTTAGCCACCAAAAGAGACATGAGGGATGTGAGTGAGAACCCATCGAGTGTTCTTCACTTTGTACTTGTGTGCAAAGCTGAGGTGGTGAGGACTAATACTTCATGGCATCTACCTTTGGTGTTGTCTCGTTTATTGCAAGAATTCAAGGATGTATTCCCCGATGAGCCACCTCCCAGACTTCCTACACTTTGTGGCCTCGAACACCGCATCGACCTAGTCCCCGGCGCACCTTTACCGAACAAGGCACCATATTACGTCAACCCCGACGAGACCAAATAAATTCGTTGCCAAGTCCAATATCTCATGGAGAATGGGTATGTAAGCAAGAGCTTAAGTCCATGTGCCATTCCGTTTATTCTCTTGCCTAAGAAAGATGGTAGTTATCACATGAGTTCCGATTGCCGTCCATAAATGCTATCACCGTCCGTTATAGACACCCCATTCCACGCCTTGATGATATGCTAGATGAACTTAGTGGAGCCACCATTTTCTCAAGAATTGATCTTAAAAGTGGCTACTATCAAATTCGCATTCAAGAGGGTGATGAATGGAAAACGGCTTTCAAAACCAATTCTGGCTTGTATGAATGGTTAGTCATGCCTATGGGCTTATCCCAAGCGCTTAACACTTTTATGCGTGTGATGCATTATGTTCTTCGCAAATATATTGGAATATGTGTTGTGGTATACTTTGATGATATACTTGTGTTTAGTCAATCTCTTGAAGATCATGGCATACATCTTAGAGATGTCTTGCAAGTTCTTAGAAATGAGCGACTTTATGCTAACATGGAGAAATGCACTTTTGATGTTTACAGGCTTGTTTTCTTGGGATTTGTTGTGTTTTCTAAGGGTGTTCACGTTGACGAGACTAATATTGACGCTATTAAAACCTGGCCACAACCAACCAACTTGCAACAAGTGCGTAGCTTCCTTGGTCTAGCTAGTTTCTATCATAGATTCGTTAAGGACTTTAGCACTATTGCATCACCATCGCACACATTGAGTAAGAGGAATGCATCATTTGTTTGGGGACCATCCCAAGATAACACATTTAATGAGCTTAAGAATTTGCTTACACATGCTCCATTGCTTGCATTACCAAACTTTGATAGAACATTTGAAGTGCATTTGCGATGCTAGTAGTAATGGCATAGGAGGTGTGTTAATGCAAGAGAAGCGCCCAATCGCCTACTTTAGAGAAAAACTTTTCGGAGAGCAACTTCACTATACCATTTATGACAAGGATTTGTATGCTTTAGTGAGAATCTTGCATGTGTGGGAGCATTATCTTCATCCTCGTGACTTTTTCATCCATATGGATCATGAGGTGCTTAAATACCTTAAAGGTCAAACAAAGTTGAATAAGAGACATGCCAAATGGAGTGAGTTCATTAAGTCATTTCCTTATGTGATCAAGTACATCAAAGGTAAGTAAAATGTTGTGGTGGACACTCTTTCCCGCAAATGCATGCTTGTAACTCAACTTGAATTGAATGTCACAGGATTTGAGCACATCAAAGACTTGTATGAGCATGATGTTTCATTTGCCATTCCTTACACAAAATGTCTAATGCATAACACATGGGAGCGATATTATATCAAAGATGGTTATCTATTGCAAGCTAACAAGCTTTGTATCCATGAGTCTTCTCTTCATTTGTTGCTTTTGCATGAGGCCCACGGCGGAGGACTTATGGGACACTTTGGACGTGACAAGACATTCGCTACGCTCTCCAAGAACTACTATTGGCCCAAGATGTTTCGCGATGTCTCTCGCTACACCAGCCGATGCTCTACATGTCGCAAAGCTAAGTCTAAAGCTCAATCCCATGGTCTCTATATGCCACTTCCTATTCCGTATCAACCATGGGAAGATATTAGTATGGATTTTGTGCTTGGTTTGCCTAGAATTCAAAATGGAAAAGATTCAGTATTTGTTATTGTGGACCATTTCTCTAAGATGGCACATTTCATCCCGTGCAACAAGATAGGCGATGCTTCACACGTTGCCAATCTCTTTTGTAGGGAAATCTTGAGATTGCATGTAGTGCCCAAGACTATTGTGTTGGACCACGTCGTCAAGTTTCTTAGCTACTTTTGGAAGACGCTATGCGCCAAGCTCAGAATCAAGCTACTCTTCTCTTCGGCATACCATCCGCAAATCAACGGCCAAACGGAGGTCACCAACCAGACGCTATCGACTCCCCTCCATGTGTTGATCAAGAAGAACATTGTGGAGTGGGAGGAGTGCTTACCCATCGCCGAGTATGCCTACAATCGAGCAAGACACTCTACTACCGGCAAGTCCTCCTTCGAGGTCGTCTACGGATTCAATCCATTGTCCCCATTGGACATTCTACCGCTACCTCTACAAGAGCGCAACAACATGGATGCGAGTGCATGAGCAAGCTATCTCAAGAAGGTGCATGAAGATTCAAGGCACACCATCGAGCGCCAAGTACAACGACTCATGACCAAGATCAACATCAAAAGCAACCCATGATATTCAACATTGGAGATCTTGTGTGGTTACACCTTCGCAAGGAACGCTTCCCCAATGAGCGCATGTCCATGCTATTACCACGCACCGACGGGCCCTTCAAGGTGCTAGCACGCTATAACAAAAATGCTTACAAGATCGACATTCCACGCGACAAGTACAACATGAGCGATATCTTCGATGTGAAGGATCTATCTCCCTCCCATGGTGATGAGGTTTTCGATCCGAGGTCGGATCTTTCCAAAGGGGGGGGGGGAGATGATGCGAAACATCCTACGGTCATCTCCATGGATGTACCCTCATCTTCCAAGACACCACGTGGACCAATGACTAGAGCTCGAGCAAGGGCTATCCAAGCCGAGGTGAACTCCCTCCTCTCCAAACTTACTTATTCCACATGTGAGACATGGATACTACCTCAATCGGAGACCTTGTGTGTGATGATGTACTTGGAGGAAGGCCATGAAGCTGATACCACCAACGAACAAGATGGCGAGTACACCAAGCACGAGAGACAAGAGGAAGAGCTGCTAGAAAGCTACAGCCACCGGACAACCGGTCCTTATCGGATGTCGACACCTGGAGCGTCGGCTAGCCCGAAGGCCTACATGACGGACGCTATAGCGACAGATGGCCGACATGTGCCGAGCGTCCGACACACTTCAGCAACCAGAGGTCTGACCGACTCCAGATATCTGGCACCACCAGTCTAGTATGAAATTAATAGAAGTCCGACGCGTTCCAGACGACCGAGACACCGGACGTCCGACGTCCACCTGACATCCGGCAACACCTGTCCAGAGACAAATCACCGGACGTCTGGCGCCCTCCGGATGATCGGACGCTCGCGAGCAACCGGATGACCGGTAACTACCGGACGTCCGACGCCTGTCTGTGCATAGCCATCGGGCCGAGGCCCATTTACCCCTTCTCCCCCTAGACTATATATACTCCTCCTCCACCTACGTTTTAGGGTTAACATTGTGATAGCTTAAGATAGAGATAGAGCTTTGCTCATCCACTTATCCTCCTATTACCATGGAGATCAAGGCCTCTGTGTGAGAAGATCTCCAAAATTGATTCAAGACCCCTTCATGGGAAGATCCTCCTAGGATACAAGACCTCTCTTCTTCAAGGATTGGGATGAACTAGCTACCTTTGTACCCTCTTGTGTTGACCTTGGATCTTTGTATCTCCCCTTGTGTATGTGGATTTAGCACATGTGTGACTTGGATCTTGTTGATTGAGTGTTTGCCCTCTCGTGTTCTTTGTGTTCTTCGTTGGATCCCCCTCCAATTCGTAAAAGATTGGACCTTAGGGTTGTTGGGAAACGTTGCATGGAAAATAATTTTTTTTCTATGCACACGCAATGATCTATCCATGGAGATGTATAGCAACGAGGGGGAGAGTGTGTCTATGTACCCTCATAGACCGTAAGTGGAAGTGTTTCACAACGCGTTTGATGTAGTCAAACTTCTTCGCGCTTCAACCAATCAAGTACCGAACGCACGGCACCTCCGCGTTCTGCACACGTTCAGCTCGGTGACGTCCCTCGCCTTCTTGATCCAGCAAGATGTCGAGGTAGTAGATGAGTTCCATCAGCACGACGGCGTGGTGACGGTGATGGTGAAGTGATCTCCGCAGGGTTTCACCTAAGCACTACGAAAATATGACCGGGGTTGTAAATGGTGGAGGGGGGCGCCGCACACGGCTAGGCAATTATCTGTTGTGTGCTAGGCGCCCCCCTCCCACATATATATAGGTGGGAGGGAGGGAGGAGCAGCCATAGGAGGCGCCCAAGTAGGAGGAATCCTACTTGGAGTCCCTCCCAAGCCGCGCCCCCCTGCCATATATAATCGAGGGGAAAGGAAATAGGGGGGGGGGGGGAGAGGGAAGGAAGTGGGAATCCTAATCCACACTTTCCTTTCCCTTCTCCCCTTTCCTTCTCCTCCTTAGGCCATCCTATATGGGGGGCGCACCAGCCCCTTGTGGCTGGTGCGTTTCCCCTCTTGGCCCATAAGGCCCATATCTTTTGCCGGGGGTGCCCGGAACCCCTTCCGGTGACCCGATAAGTACCCGGTACCCCCCGAAACACTTCCGGTGTCTGAATACCATCATCCTATATATCAATCTTTAACTCTCAACCATTTCGAGACTCCTCGTCATGTCCGTGATCTCATCCGGGACTCTGAACAACATTCGGTCACCAAATCACATAACTCATATAATACTATATCGTCAACGAACGTTAAGCGTGCGGACCCTATGGGTTCGAGAACTATGTAGACATGACTGAGACACCTCTCCGGTAAATAACCAATAGAGGAACTTGGATGCCCATATTGGCTCCTACATATTCTACGAAGATCTTTATCGGTCGAACCGTTATGCCAACATACGTAATTCCCATTGTCCATCGGTATGTTACTTGCCCGAGATTCGATCATCGGTATCTTCATACCTAGTTCAATCTCGTCACCGGAAAGTCTCTTTACTCGTTCCGTAATACATCACCTCGTGACTAACTCCTTAGTCATTTGCTTGCAAGCTTATGATGTGTATTACCGAGAGGGCCCAGAGATACCTCTCCGATACTCGAAGTGACAAATCCTAAGCTTGATCTATGCCAACTCAACAAACACCTTCGGAGATACCTATAGAGCATCTTTATAATCACCCATTTACGTTGTGATGTTTGATAGTACACAAGGCATTCCTCCGGTATCCGGGAGTTGCATAATCTCATAGTCGAAGGAATATGTATTTGACATGAAGAAAGCAATAGCAATAAAACTGAACGATCATTATGCTAAGCTAATGGGTGGGTCTTGTCCATCACATCATTCTCCTAATGATGTGATCCCGTTATTAAATGACAACTCATGTCCATGGGTAGGAAACCTTAACCATCTTTGATCAATGAGCTAGTCTAGTAGAGGCTCACTAGGGACACGGTGTTTGTTTATGTATTCACACATGTATTTAAGTTTCCGATCAATACAATTCCAGCATGAATAATAAACCTTTATCATGAATAAGGAAATATAAAATTACAACTTTTGCCTCTAGGGCATATTTCTTTCATGGGTTCCACCCTACATCATCCCCCTAGGGGCATGCGTAGTAGTACTTTGCTTCGAGGGCTAATAGACTTTCGCAATAAGCTTGTGAGTTCTTTATGACTAATGTGAGTCCATGGATTATACACACTCTCCCCTTTCTGCAATTTGCTAGCCTCTTCGGTGCTGTGCATTGCCCTTTCTCACCTCGAGAGACGGTGCAAACTTCGCTAGTGCATCCAAACCCCGTGATATGATATGCTCTATCACACATAAGCCTCCTTATATCTTCCTCAAAACAACCACCATACCTACATATTATGGCATTTCCATAGCCATTCCGAGATATATTGCCATGCAACTTTCACCGTTTCGTTATTATGACATACATCTTCATTGTCATATTGCTTTGCATGATCATAGAGCTGACATAGTATTTGTGACTCAGTCACCATTCATCATTTTTATATATGTTATGCTAGATCATTGCACATCCTGGTACACTGCCAGAGGCATTCATATAGAGTCATATTGTTCTAGATATCGAGTTGTAAGTAAATAAAAGTGTGATGCTCATCATTCTTAGAGCATTGTCCCAGTGAGGAAAGGATGATGGAGACTATGATTCCCCCACAAGTCGGGATGAGACTCCAGACGAAAAATAAAATAAGAAAAAGAAAGAAAAAAATAGGCAAAAAAGAGCCCAACGAAAAAAAGAAAAAAAGAAAAGAAAAAAATGGGAAAACAAAAAATGAGAGAAAAAGAGAGAAGGGGCAATGTTACCATCCTTTTACCACATTTGTACTTCAAAGTAGCACCATGTTTTTCATATAGAAAGTCTCCTATGTTGTTACTTTCATATACTAGTGGAAAATTTTCATTATAGAACTTGGCTTGTATATTCCGATGATGGGCTTCCTCAAATGCCCGAGGTCTGAGCAAGCAAGTTGGATGCACACCCACTTAGTTTTCAGTTTGAGCTTTCATACACTTATAGCTCTTAGTGCATCCATTGCATGGCAATCCCTACTCCTCGCATTGACATCAATTGATGGGCATCTACATAGCCCATTGATTAGCCGCGTCGATGTGAGACTATCTCCCTTTTTGACTTCTCCTTATTAATCCCTACCACCACATTCTATTCCACCCATAGTGCTATGTCCATGTCTCACGCTCATGTATTGCATGGGGGTTGAAAAAGCTGAAGTGCGTTAAAAAGTATGAACCAATTGCTCGGCTGACATCAGGGTTGTACATGATTTATATTTTGTGTTAAGAAGATGGAGCATGACAAGGCTATATGATTTTGTAGGGATAGTGTTCTTTAGCATTTTCATTCTAAAAGGCATGATTGTTTGTTGGTATGCCTGAGTATTGATGTCTTTATATCAAATTATAGACTATTGCTTTGAGTCACTCATATCTTAATATTCATGCCATGATTAGATTATATGATCAAGGTTATGTTAGGTAGCATTCCACATCAAAAATTATATTTTTTATCATTTACCTACTCGAGGACGAGCAGGAATTAAGCTTGGGGATGCTGATATGTCTCCGTTGTATCTATAATTTTTGATTATTTCATGCCAATATTCTACAACTTTCACATATGCTATGGTTGACGAAAACACAAACCTGAGTAAGGGGGTGGTTGCGTATGGGAGTAAAGAGGACTTGTTACTTAATGCTATGGTTGGATTTTACCTTAATGATCTTTAATAGTTGCTGATGCTTGCTAGAGTTTCAATCATAAGTTCATATGATCCAAGTACAGAAAGTATGTTAGCTCATGCCTCTCCCTCATATAAAATTGCAATAAGGATTACCGATCTAGTTATTGATTACTTAGGGACAAATCCTTTTCTTGTGTTAAAAAAGATTTCTACTAAACAATTAACTTTAATCATCTGGAAAAGTACTTCGAGTTTTATTCTTGCAAAGTAGTTCGAGCATTACACCTACAATGTACTTCTAGTTTCATACTTGTTCTAGGTGAAGCAAACGTTAAGTCTGCATAGAGTTGTATCAGTGGTCGATAGAACTTGAAGGAAATATTAATTCTACCTTTAGCTCCTCGTTGGGTTCGATACTCTTACTTACCGAAAGAGGCTACAATTGATCCCCTATACCTTTGGGTTATCACCAAGCTACAGCAGTCGGACATCCGGTGCTACCGAACAATGGAAGACCAGAAGAATCAGACGCCAGGCGATTCTACAGCGGCCAGACATCTGGCCGAACCCCGGACATCCAGCGTCCGTCAAACGGTTGGACGTCCGACGTACCCCTGGAAATCCGGCATCGAATGTCCAAAAGAGGAGAAAACTCAACGACTAGAGATCCGACTCTATCCCGGACATCTGGCGCGTGCGCATAGCCTCGGGCCTTGCCTTGTAACCTCCCTCTCTCACCCGCACTTCACCCTAGACTATAAATAGACCAAATAGACCATCCCCTTCCTCTTGTTAGGGTTAGCAAAGTGATAGCTCATATCTAGAGAGAGCTTTGCTCATCTACTACCTCTCTCATGGAGATCAAGGCCTCGATGTGAGAAGACCCCCTAGTGTGTATCAAGACCCCTACCTAGGGGAGATCCATCTTGGATTCAAGACCTCATCTCCCCATGGGATTTGGGATGAACCTTACCATGTATCCTTGTTCCCCTTGTTGTGCATGTACCTTTGTGGATCTTGTGTGGATGTGAGTCTAGTGGATGTGTGATTGGACTTGTTGTTGAGTGTTCCTCTTGTGATTTCTTCACATTCTTCCCTGTTCTTCGTATTCTTCGAGGTTTCTCCCTCCAATTCGTGCAAGATCACTAGCAAGGGCTTGGCCCCATATCATCTTGGATAAGAGCTTTGGTTGACACGAATTTGGAGTCCCCACTCCGTTTTCTGGCCTAATTTTGTTTCTTTTGCTGCCAGTTAAAAAATCCCCGCCAAAAATAGCCTCACCAATTTTTTGTGTCAACCACGAAATCCATCCCAAATTTTCTTTCCGCCATCTATTTTGACCTTCAAATCAAGAAATTCCACCTCCAAATTGAGTTTGAGATGCACATTGAGATCCAGGATTTGTTGAGCTTGACATCCGGCACCTAGAGCATCAAAACGGATGAGTTTCTGGATACAGAGCCCTGGACCCGGACATCCGGCCCGTGTAGGTTTCAGCCTCCCGTGCTTCATCATTTTGACCACAACTTTCACACCTAGAGTCTGATTTTGGTGTTCTTTAGATCATTGGATAGCTATTGACATCCCCCATCCATATAGATTGGTTCCACCATCATTTGACTCCATCAAAATTTGTCATTTTTGGTATATTTTCCTAGGCCCTCCACCATATGATCCGCAATACCACCATAGCCTTCCGCAATCTAACCCATTTTGATCCCCATTGCATCTGTGGTTGCTTGAGTTGTGATTCGAGTCTCCTAAGGTGTTCCGACTACTTAGGGACGGTTACTTCTTTATCAGCCAGCATGCAGAACGATACAAGCACCGATTAAGTCCGTCAACTTCATCCCTCCACCATAACTTCTAATGAGGACATCACTAAAAAAGATACACCCACAACCCGTACTGCTACATATACTGGACCAATTACTAGAGCTCGCGCACGCTAGTTAAATAACCAGGTACTTTCGTTTCTTGGTAATGATTCTAATGTTCATGAGAATATGATGCTGCCTAATTTGGATACATTTGTTTTGCTTATAAATGAAGGGCCAAGCAAGGACAAGGACGATGAACATTGGAGCATGATCAAGCATGGAGAAGATGGCGCGTGCAAAGGGAGCAAGAACATAGTTTCTGTTGGAGTTTTCATTACTTTGGAGCCACCATGATGACATCCAAGGACATGGATGAAATATACAAGATGGCCTATCGTAAATTTTTTCCATAGCTTAATATAGGTGATGTGCAACCTTATTTTTGGGCCAGACCCATGTAATTTTGAAATACTACTTATAGGCTATTTTTTAGAGTCGTATTGTAGGGGAAACGACTCAGGAGGTGTTTTAGTCCTACCTTGCCAATGGGGGATGATATCCCCTCTCTTCCCCCCTACAAATACAACCCATAAGGCACCGTTCGACTTTGGGATTTGTTTAGTTAAAAGCTAGCCAACGCAACTTCCTGTACGTCGTTTGTGTCCAACGACCAGACCAAGACCGCTTTCGGAACCCCACTTTTTCAATACTTCATATATATATTCGCAATATTCAGTTTGCATTATCATATTCTTGCTTGTTCTTCGATTACATGCAGGAATAGACCTTTGTTGTCAGACTGATCCTGCTTCTGGCATTGTGAATAACCTTAGGAGATTGGTTTAGCGATTGCTAAGGTGCAACATCATGCGCATTTGTAGTCAGATCATTAAAGTTGACTCCACCAAATTGATAGTTATCATCTCATAGAAAGATTAGGACACCCTTGCCTCTATCAAGTGGTATCAGAGCATGATCTCAAAATCAATAACAGAGAAGTAAATACTGGACTTGGACTAGGATTGGTGGTGGAGATGGATCTGGTGAAAACTCGGAATGGCGGCGGATATGTGGTGGTTTTATGGAACGAAGGTGTATATGTGGTGGAGATATATGGCAGCGGAGGTAGCAATTGTGCGGCGGCAGCATGACAATCTGTTACCAGAACTCGAAACTCTAAAAGACTAGATGCTAAGACAAGCAACTAGACACGACGATGCAACCGTGAATTCAACAAAGCAAAACACAGAAACGACTATTGCTGACCCTTTTTGCTACCATATTATAAGCCTTCCCAGCTCCACATACACCTATGTTGTGCATTTGACACCACCTGGCAATCGCTCTATCCAAGCTTTGAGGCATTTTCACTACAACGGTTGCCGATCACCACCTGTTGCCTGGTAAGAACTAGTAAGAATTTGAGATTCGCTTGACGGATTTGTGACTCACCACCGCCACCACTGCCTAGTAGTCTACAGTGCCATATTCTTGTGTGTTTCTATTGCTGCTGACCATGCCAGGGTCACAAGCGGACGAGCTGGACTGGGAGAACATGATGAACAAGGAGCTCCATCATGAATTTCAGCAAATGTTGGGTGAACAGGTGCAAGACGTGATGAGCGGCTTTGGAAAGGCACTTGAGAGAATAGATGAAATTGAGAAGACAATTGACACCAAGTTGGATGCCAAGTTCAGTGAGGTGGTCGCGCGTCTACCACCACCTGCTGCCTCTGCTGTACCGTTGCAACAACAACAACAACCACCTCCATGTCACGATCCAGTAGGACGAGCGAAGCGTGTTCCTCTTGAGGAAGGCCAAAATTCTGGTGCCGCTGCTACTGTTGTTGCTGCTTCTGTGGCTCTTGCTGCTACTACTGAGGAGGATGATGAGTACGAGGGTGATTTCAAGGATGAGGTTATGCCAAATAAGAACTATGTGCAACCACCAGCACCACCAGGGTGACCACATGCATATAATCACAACGGTAGGGCTGCACCGCCACCTCAGGTATGAGATCATGACCATGTGCCTAAACTAAAGTTGAATATTCTGCCATTTGAGGGTAGATACGTTGCTGATGTATATCCTACTTGGGAGTTAGAAACTGAACAATGTTTTCATGTTTACAATATCCCAAGGATAGACATGTTGCTACTGCTGTTTGTGCATTCACTAGTTTTGCTTGTGTTTGGTGGTTTGAGCATTGTCGATTTTATCATGATAATATCACAACTACTTAGGCTTCTTTGAAAACTGCTATGCATACTCGTTGGGTTCCACCATATTATCAACATGAATTACTCCAAAAATTGCAGCGTTTGAGACAAGGAAAAAATTCTGTAGAGGAATATTATCAAGAATTACGAACTGGCATGATTAGATGTGGTATTGTTGAGGATAATGAAGCTATGCTTGCACGTTTTATGGGTGGATTAAATAGAGAGATTCAGACCATTTTAGAGTATAAGTATTATAACAATATCACTCATTTATTCCATCTTGCTTGCAATGCTAAACGTGAAGTGAAGGATCGACAGGCATTGGCGCGAACTAATTTTTCTGGAGGTCGATCTTCATCATCGACACCACGTACATCTTCGCATTCCACACGTCCTATTGCAGCATCGCCTATTTCATCTGCAAACTTCAACAGTGATACATGAAAACAAGCACCACCACTACCATATGCCAAGAGCACACCTTCTGGTCCGGCACAGAGCTCTTCTTCATCCGTGGCATCAACAGGGCAAACGCATGATGTTATATGTCATCATTGCAACAGTGGAGGTCACTATGCAAGCAAATGTCCATCTCCACATGTGATGATTGTTACTGAGGATGGTGGCTATGAGTCCGCTAGTGACTATGATGAGGAGACTTTGGCTGTTATTGCTAGTGAAGAGCAGGGTGGACATGATTATGAGCAAGAGATGCAATACATGGCTGCTGAAGATGCTGACAGGTATGAAAGTTTAGTTGCCCAGAGTGTTTTGAGTGTGCAGGTAACCTAAGCTGAGCAAAATCAGAGGCACAATTTGTTCCATACAAAGGGAGTTGTGAAGGAACATTCTGTCCGCGTCATCATAGATGGAGGGAGTTGTAACTACTTGGCTATCATGGAGATGGTGGAGAAACTGTCTCTCACCACCAGACCACATCCTCATCCTTACTACATACAATGCTTCAACTACAGCGGCAAGTGTCAGAATCGGGGCGCCGGGGACCCAAGGAAAGGTTCGAACTCTGGGGTGTGCACGGAGAACTTCACTAGGCTATGACTCGCTGCTCACTGCCTCACGGCGATGCTCCGACGTGCTCGAGCGAGTAGGAAGAAGGGAGGAACATGATGATTTACCCAGGTTCGGGCTACCTTGCGGTGTAAAACCCTACTCCTGCTTTGTGGTGGATTGCCTCGCGAGGAGGATGAGTATGAACCAGTACAAGGATGGGCTGCCTTTGGAGGGATCCTGGATCGACCCTCTCTAAAGTGGAGACTAGCCTATATTTTATACTAACCTTGGTCCTCTTCCCCTAAAAACTCTAGGCGGGAAGGGATGCCACAACGACCAATTTTGAAGGGACAAGAGCACACCCTATCCTTACTAAAGGTGGTATTCGCCTGCAAAGCTTCTGTCCATGACTCGCAGGTGGGCTTGACAATGACCTCTGTCCTGCCGAGCCAGTGTCTTGGTCTCGTTGCACCAAAGAGGCAACCTTTGGGGCTGCCTCTTGAACCCGCGTGCTGGCCTTGTTCCTTTAGCACCAAAGAGGAAAGCCTCATTGTCCGCGCCCATTGGCACCGGCCCTGGCGACGCGCGTTGTGGCTCGTGTCACGCACGTGCATCGCGAGGCAAGGTGGCGAGCCTAGAAGTATCTGCCCCGCGAGGGGCCTCAGAAGGCAGCCTCAGGAGGCCGCCCCTCATGGAGCCTTTGGGGCACCTGATGACGCCTGTTGATGATCACCTCGCGAGGCAGGGGCCCTCAGGAGGGCCTGCCTCATGAAGCCTTGATGATGGGCTGCGCCGGGCTCTTTGATGATGCCACGTGATGGGCCGCAGGCAGACGGGCTTAGGTACCCCCATTCCCAGAGCCCCGACAGTAGGCCCTGGGCCCGCGACATGCACGAGCCGACTTGGAGGCGGAGGCGAAGAAGAAAGGGGCAAAGCGACACGGGCCCCAACCGCCTGCAGGCCAGGCTCGACGCATGGTGCACGACGGGGCACGGGACGCCCCCACTTCCCCACGTCGCCTCGGCAACTACCCAGGCTGACATAAAGCCTGGCTCTTGCTGCGGAGCAATCATTGTTCCCTTGTATTGCATCTTCCTCATCCTGCCGAGATCCCCTTTCTCCTGACCTAGGTTTCTCCAGATCCAAACCGAGTGTAGCTCTTCCCCCTTCCTTGCCGGTGTCGGAAACTTCACGAATGTCGCCTGCCGGGAAGGCAAAGCTCGCAACTCCGGCCGTGAGCTCCTCCTCCATCGGGCCAGCGCTCCTGACCTCCTCTATCGCCGAAGAGAAGGACCTGAACCCGGTGCTCCCGCTGATAGCCGACGACCGAAACGAATGGGGCGCTACCAGATCTGGCCCGGCTCAGCGGCGCGGGGCAGCCTAGGGGAGTCTGCCTACCCCTACTTCCTCCATAGCATCTTCGCTAGGCTGGTTCCGCCCTTCTCTGAGTTCTTCTACGCCATACTCGCGCATTATCAAATCCATGCCCTCCATCTTCATCCCAACTCCATTCTCCTCCTGTCCGTTTTCGCCTTCTACTGTGAGGCCTTTGTGGGCATGAGGCCCTCGGTGGCACTCTTTCACCACTTCTTCAGCTTGCGGTTCACCGCCCAGGGCCAACGATCTGCGTGCATCTCCTTTGTTGACGTGCACAACAGAAACTCCCTCCTGAGAGCCGAGAAGAAGGTGGAAGGCTACCGGCAGCGCTGGGTCTTCATGGACGCTCGCGGCGCCGACCAGCTCTTGATGACTCCGGTGGCACAGCCCGAGCAAGCCCCAGGATGGGTCTCTACGAAGCTCGCCGACCCTCAAGCAAAGCCCGTCCTGAGGAGGATGGCCACGCACATAAAGGCAAAGTTGACAGGGGCGACGATCATGAAGGAGTTCCTGGCGCACTACCTTGCGCCACTCCAAACGCACTCGCAGCCCTTGTGGGGGTATGACGGCGTGGGGAACATGATGAGGCTGCAAGCCACCGGCCTGACTGTCGAGGAGCTAGATGGGGCCTTGGCAACCCTACTCGGCTACATCCCGGGGACCTTCCCAAGGCCGCCGCCCCGCTGTACAATCGCGACGACAAGGAAGAGCTGGTCTCGGCCATGCCCACCTTCGACGAGTGGGGGCTTGAGCCGCGCGACCATGCAGATTCACCCGTGGTGCTATCCTCTGGCGACACTGACGGCGACGAGGACTCGGAGGAAACGGTGGGGGACGACCTAGTGAGGGCGTCCCCACCGTCACGTCACCAGATCCTCCTCGGCCTTGAGGACGATGATTATGCCGACAAGCCTCCGCCCGCGGCTTCCCCAGGCCTCTCCTGGCATCCAGGAGGGCAGAATCCACTCCCCTGGCCGCGCGGGCGTCGGGCGGGGAGGCCCCAGGCAAGGGGGGAGCTGATCCCCCTCCTGCAGGCTCCCTGCGCCCTACTGGGGCAGTCAAGGAAACGGGTCTTGCCCTGCCGGCTGCGCAGTCGACGACTACGAAGGCCTCTGCCGGGGTGGTCGAGCTCTCGCCGTCCGAGGTCTCTCAGGGGAACCCTTGCGCCTCTCCGGGAACCGAAGCTGCAGCGAGGCTTGTCTAGGGTCACCCTGATGGGCCTCGGGACGGAGCCAGGGCGACACCAGGGAAGGAAGGTGGCGCGTCGGCCTCCGCGGAGGAGAAGAAGAGGAAGTGGACCACGCAGCCGGACGAGTAAGTACCCTTACCTTTCCTTTTGATTGCGCACCCGTAGTGCATATGTTCACACTGCCTTCCCATTGTGCCGAACCAGAAGTGGTGGCGCAGAGAAGAAGAAGAAGGCAACCATCATGGCAAAGGTGCCCCTCGTCCTGAGGGCAGCTTGGACGCTTGGCCACAACCTCGGCGGGCGTGGGGGCGCGCAACACCAACCTGTCGCCATGCTCGGGTGCACGGGCACCGCTATGCCTGGGCGCACGGGCGCCTTCGCTCCTCTCAGAGCTTCGCCCACTCCGCCAGGAGGGCCGGTTACCGGGGATGCAGCGGCCCATCACGCAGAGCCTCTCGCCTAGGTCACGGCAGCTTCGACCACAGACAAGCAGGCGGCACCTCTCCCCTCGCCGGCCGTACTGAACCCCGCTGCCGACGACAACGCAGGGCGCACCATGACGCAGCCTCAAGCAGTGCTCACTCCCGGAGCTCAACTGGCTGAGGCGTGTGGCACCCCGATAGAGGGCCGATGCACGCCAGCCCCAGGATAAGACCTGGCGCACGTCTAAGACATGATACAACAATTCCAGGCACAAAAATGACTTTATTATATGAATAGAGTATTACAATACTGTTGCTTACAACAATATTACATAGCTCCAAGGCTAACTAAAATGGCAGCGAAGGTTTTGGTTCAGTGGCAACGACGTCTCTGGCTGGGCTCCACAACTCACAGGACTGGCTGGGTTACGATCTAGCACGACGGATCTTCTCCTGCAACTGGCCACGTGCAAGGCCAGGTGAGTACTTTGAATGTACTCGCAAGACAACCAAATACATAGCATCCAAACAAGCAGATGACAAAGCAAGCCCTATGTTATGCAAGAATTTATTCTAAACATGGCATGGAATTAACAGGAAAGCTTGGATCAAGCATGGCACAACATGGATCAGGCACATACTCTACATAACATAGTATGGCAATGATCACATTAGGTGCTTAAAGTGCTTACTGTTACCGAATACCAACTTACTCTCTTCCGGGTTGTCCCACAACCCTCTAAATACTCATGATCCGTTGGGCACTTCCGATCATACGACGAGTTTTCCATCAATATTATTACTTTTACGGTTGACCACCTAGTGAGGTCTGGACGGGCTGTCCAATACCGTGGATGCGGCTATTCGAATAGATTTTACACTCTGCAGAGGTTGTACACTTTACCCACACCATGGAGCACCTGACCTCGTGATCCCATTCGGGTGGACCAGCGTTGCTCCAATGAAACCTGCCTAACCCGTGACTCCTCCATCGTACCACCGACAATCATACCCTCCCAGGGTCATGTCCTGGGTGGCCCCTGTGTCACTCTTGACACCTGCCACCGTCATGGCCAACACAACTATCCCAAACGGGGACTCCCGGGCTAAACAATCAACTGGGCTCACAAGGTTATCGCCGCCTACCTGATCAGGGCAGCACGCACGCATAACCTTCCCTAATTGGTGGTACAGGTGAAAGAACACAAAGCTAGACCAAGTCAAGGCCGTCCCATACCGGCAAATGTGGCTGCACGAATAAGCCCAGACAGGTGACTCTGGATCAACCAACTAGGTTTAGTTTATAAATTTAATTCAACATCTTCATCATCGCACTATTACATCGACAATTATAAGTGTGAAGAATCATAACAGCATAGTAAAATCATAGTACTGATAATCATGGCATGAGATCAAATCATAGGACTAACATGATAATATTATTAACAATGTTGTTACTAGCATGGCAAACTATGGCGTGAAAATAAATCATGATATTAGATGAAAAGTAATGGTAGCATCTAATACAGATGTCATAACAGGTGTATGCAAGTGCAGACTAACAAGTGATCCAGATGTACTACGAACACATGGTTCAAGCAAAGTCATCACGCAATTCCGGAGCTCATGATAAGAGGTTGGCTTGCCTGGGGTAGAGGAATACGTCGGGTGGAAGTGCGATAAAACTCCGGGAAGATTTGCCGGAAAAGTTTCCCTCTCGAAGGGGCTCAATCGGAGGGCAAGGGCAAAATGGTCATTTTCACAGTGTGAGAACATTATGAAAATGATGCCATCGGAACGGGCTCGACGAACTGAAGACGTGGGTGTTGGTTTTACCTCAATCGGAGTTACGGTCGCGGAGAAACGGCCGTTCGTTCGTTAAGCATAAAAACAGACAGAAACTGTCCATTTTGGGTCTTAACAGACGAACATTCACTAATTAAGCAGTTCGGCCGGCAGCTGAGAATTTGAAAGCGCCTTTCCAGGAATACTTTTTTAGCAAACCGAAAACGCCTTCCGTGGGATGCGTTTCCACTTACTACGGCTGGGCCGGGGCCTGGTCAACGCTGTATGGATGACAGGTGGGCCCCGCTTATCTTTTCCCTCTCTCTCTCCTGTCTACTTCTCCTGCCCGTGACAGGAAGCAAAGCCGGCGCCAGCCGGGCTCGAAGCCGACGCGCGGGGCCATGGCGGTGCTCGTGGAGGGGCGGGGCAAGCTCGTGGGGCTCGGCCGCGCCCGCAGGTGGTCGCCAGCGCTCGGGAGCCGGCCGATGGCGCTGTAGGCATTGACCGGGAGGCGGTGGCGGATGGCCACCAGGGGGCTGCTCCGGCAGCACTTCCCCGGAGTAACCGAAGACGGTGGTGGATTTGCAGGCTCTGGGAGAGGCCGAGGGCGAGGCGGGAGAGGAGGGCAAGGGCCAAGGCGCCGGACTGGCTCGAGGGGAGCAGCGGCAGAACTACTGCCATGGGGAGAGATGGGAGCTCGGAATGCTGAAGGGACGCTCGACGACCACTTATATAGCCGAGGGGAGGGGTCTCGCGACGATGGCCGAAGCTCCGAGAAGGCCAGCTTCGTGGCGGCGATTCAGCGAAGCACCGAGGTCAGCAGAAGCAACCACGGGCTACAGGACGAGGGAAGGAGGTGACCACACGATCCATGCGTGCGGTGGGGAGTTCTCCGGCGCGCCCGGACAAGCCGGAGCTCACTGGAATCAGCCTCCCAAAGCCTCCAATGCACAGAGCGCCATTTCGGCTTGCTCTGCCCGTGGTCACCACGTGGCCACGGCATTGCCACGCCCCACTCGATGCCAAAACATGTCTAGGGAGTTCTACAAACCTCAAGCAATTGACTTACGTAACTGGAAGGCACTGGATAGCTCTAGTGTGACTGCACCTTGATCAAACAACAGGTGGCAGCAAGGTGTTTGATATGTGTAGTAGCCACCACAGTGCTCCTTTTGGCAAGATACTCGGCTGAGGTGGATCAAGGTGATCATCTTGGCAAAGTTTCAGCTCAAATGGGCAAAGCTAGCTGGTGCTTCCTTCACAAAGTGCCAATCTGGCCAGAAATGAAGATGATGATGCTGGGATCAAATCGCTAGATGAAAATGATCCAAATTTTGTGGAGGCCAATAATTTAGGCATATGGAGGCACTGTAAAAATTTCATACCATTTGGACAAATAAAAATGGTACTTCCTTTACAGTGCTTCAATCTGGACAGAAAGTTGGATAATTTTCTGAGGAAGATTGGCTAGATGAAATGGGCTGGTTTTTTGTATCCATGGGTGATATCTCATAATGAATCACCATGCAAAATTTCAGCCCAAGGAGATTAAGGAATCAAGCACTTCCTTTGCAAACAGGAAATCTGGATAGAATTTGCAAAGTGGTGATGTGCTCAAAATTTAATTGGTGGAACTTGTGATGTTGATGTAAATGGTGAAGATATGGATAGGATAAGCTCCACAAATTATTTGGGATTTTTCCTAACTACCAAAATGGTAGTTCCTTTGGAAAGGCCCCAAATTGAAATATTGGATTCAAATAGGAAAATACAACTTCCCCTATTTAATTATGGCCAATATTTTTATGGGAGCTCAATATGATCATAAGGAATATCTCCACAAGTTTTCATGAACTTTGGAGATAGATAGGTATTTTCTTGGATTTAATTCCTCCGAAAGGCAGAAAAAGAAATTAATTCTAGATGAGAAATATTGCATATGACTTAGCAATATTTTTGCACATCTAGAGTTTATGAGTGAAGGAGGATCTCTGGGAATTTTGGTAGGATCAACTAAGCAAAGAAAATGGTAGCTCCTTTGTAAACACAAAGGCAGGATTTCCAGTTCTGATATTTTGGAACTAGGGTTTGAATGAGGTTCGGGGTTTACTGACGGAAACTTGACTAGCACAAGAGCATGGGAAAGGCACTGAGAGGTTGAGGATTGTCTGGATTCACCTGGTCACTCACCAGATTCCAGAGGAAAAAATCGGGAGAGAAAAGCTAGGAAGGAATAACAGCACAAAAATCGATAACCCGATTTTTGGGGTGTTACAAACCTTCCCCCCTTAAGGGAATCTCGTCCTCGAGATTCCTAGGGTTAGCTCAAAACAACTCTTACTCCTCCTGGAAAAACCTCTGGGTTGAGTTTTAACCCTGTGGTTGAAAACAACCGAGTTAAAAGTACCGAAAATTGGTACACCCAGATCGAGATATGGATATCGCGGGATTTACTCCACGGGTAGGGGTCGCTGCGTTTCCCTGTCATTTTTAGAAAAAGCAAAATTTGCTTTTTCCAAAAATGCTCGGGGCACCACAATGAACAGTGGCCTCTCTCGCTGACAGGTGGGCTTAGGGCCCACTGGCAGCCTTCTTCTTTCTCCAGCCAACGTCCCTCTCTCCCTCCCATGCTGTCCTGAGTGCGGCTAGGCACTGCGCACGCCTAGCTCCTGGGGCATAAAGCACCCTACAGCGATAGTGCGTGGCGTGCACGGGACCAATGCAGAGAGCGCTCCCATCACGGGCCAACGCCGGTCGGCACTGCTCGCGGATTCGCCTCCTGGACGGCGGTAATCGAGTGACGCGCGGTTCTCCTGCACTACAAGAAATATGCTAACTTGTGACCTTCTGTCAGTGACCCTGGAAGAAATGGTCGTAAATCTATGACCATTTCGAACCAATTGGTCGTGAGCTGTTTGGTAGGCTCCAAACCCTATAACATAACGATCATTTTGGTCAGGAAGGTCCTAATTGCCTTACACGACATGGTCGTAAAGCAGACAGTGTTGGTCTGTTGCCTTATTTCTAGCTGATCACGACCAATCTAGATGGTCATGACGTTGTAAACGTGGATGCATTAATATGACTGGACGCCACCTCATCAATTTTGCTTATGTGTCATGTTCATGTGTCAACTTTTCTCCTATGTGTCCTGCCCATGTGTCAATTCCCGCATACGTGTCTGTATTGAACTTGGTTTAAATCTACTACTAACATGCAGGACCCACACATTAACCTGTTGACCAAGGTCCAAACTAAACCGCCCATCCAATGACAGGTGGGACCCAAACCGCTTATTTAATGATAGGTAGGACCTGCCATACCTCCTGGACTCACCAAGCCACAAATATAACAAACAAAAGCAGCAAAAAGAGCACCAACGAGACTCGAACCCGCGCCTCCTCGCTCTCCACTCGGGTTGCAAACCACCAGGCCACTAGCTGGCTAGTGATAAAACTGAAAATGTGTCCTACTTAAGGTGTGGTTGCGGGTGGGATTGAGCCTCCGCGGGTTGAGGCCACCTATTTTTTTCTTTTGAAATTTTCGTGAGCAGAGTCGGCCTTGGCCCATCCAGTAGTAGATGCGAGATGCCCTTATATTTCTCAACAAAAAAAACATGCATTCAACCCATAATGTCTCAAAAAAATGCATTCGGCCCATAAAAAAAAGGAAAATAACAGGTTTTCTATTATTGTCTAAAAGACAGGTTTTTAACTACATCTCTCTAAAGTGTCTCAAAAAAAACTACATCTCTCTAAAAGAAGATTTTTCATTATGAAAATCTTGAAACAAGCTAAACAATAGAAAAATGTACGAATAGGAAAAATCATGAACTCATAAACGAATCTTGCTATATGGATTAGCACTTAGAAAATGAAAAAAGAATTTAACATGCAACCATTTGATTAATTACACACAAAATAAGGTCTAATGTTTTTAAATGGAGTGGTGACATTTAGCCAAAAATATTTGGTAGTTTCATCATAAAAAAGCCCATTTTTCACGCTCAGAAAATGAAAACTGAACTTTTTATGCAAAAAATATTTGGTAGTTTCATCATAAAAAGCCCATTTTTTGCGTAATATTTCATAAAATTGATTTGGTCCAATTTTGCAACAAATATATGGTAGGTGCTTCACAAAAAAAACTCTTTTGGGGCACTCGAAAAATGGAAAATGAATTTTTTGTCCAAAGAAAATGAAAAGTTCCTTAGGCAACATTGTTTGCCATTCTGGGATGCACCCTTCTGCACAATATGAGATCATTAGAACAAACTATGCCATGAATGTGGCCATAAGATTGATCATTTCGCCTGAAAGCCATGAATCTTCAAACAAGATAGCTCATTTTTTAGAACATTTTTTAAAAATAATTGTTGTATTACAAGTTTATTATTTTTCCTGGTAACTTGGTCAGATATAATGACACAATGTGAAGGTTTTTCAATTTTTTGAATTTTTTTGAATTTTTCATGCCCATTTCAAAATGCGGTCAAAACGGCGGGCATGGCCGTTCCTAGCTAGTGGTTGAATCTTGGAAAAAAAATTGGTGTTTCTCTCATTAAATAGATACTTTTGTACCTAGAAATGATTTTTGAAAAAATTAAAGAACAAACTATAAGCCAGCTGTAATTCAAATTTGACCCGTTTTCAACTGAATCGGCGGAAATTTGTCTTTTTCATGAGAGGTGTACCAAAACTTTTGACACCCAATCATTTGGTTAATTGTGCATTAAATATGACCTAATATTTTAGAAAATTGATTTGGTCCAATTTTGCAACAAATATATGGTAGGTCCTTCACAAAAAAACTCATTTTGGGCCCTCAAAAAATGGAAAATAAATTTTTCATCCTAAGAAAATGAAAACTTCCTTAGGCAACATTGTTTGCCATTCCAAGATGCACCCTTGTGCACAATATGAGATCATTTGAAAAAACTATGCCATGAATGTGGCCATAAGATTGATCATTTGGCTTGGAAGCCATGAATCTTCACACATGATAACTCGTTTCTGAGAACACTTTTTCAAAAGAATTGTCGTATTACAAGTTTATTATTTTTCCTGGTAACTTGGTCACATATAATGACACAATGCGAAAGTTTTCCAATTTTTTGATTTTTCTTGAATTTTCCATGCCCGTTTCAAAATACGGTCAAAACGGCGGGCATGACTGTTCCTAGCTAGTGGTTGAATCTTGGAAAACTTTTGGTATTTATCTGATTAAATAGATCCTTATGTACCTAAAAATAATTTTTGCAAAAAATTAAAGAGCAAACTATAAGCCAGCTGAAGTTCAAATTTGACCCACTTCCAGCTGAATCGCCGAAAATTTGTCTTTTTCACGAGAGGTGGACCAAAACTTTTGACACCCAACCATTTGGTCATTTGTGCATTAAATATGGCCTAATATTTTAGAAAATTGATTTGGTCCAATTTTGCAACAAATATATGGTAGGTCCTTCACAAAAAAACTCATTTTGTGCACTCAAAAAATGGAAAATAAAATTTTCATCGAAAGAAAATGAAAACTTCCTTAGGCAACATTGTTTGACATTCCAAGATGCACCCTTGTGCACAATATGAGATCATTTGAAAAAACTATGCCATGAATGTGGCCATAAGATTGATCATTTGGCTTGAAAGCCATGAATCTTCACACATGATAGCTCGTTTCTGAGAACACTTTTTCAAAAGAATTGCCGTATTACAAGTTTATTATTTTTCCTGGTAACTTGGTCACATATAATGACACAATGCGAAAGTTTTCCAATTTTTTGATTTTTCTTGAATTTTCCATGCCCGTTTCAAAATGCGGTCAAAACGGCGGGCACGACTGTTCCTAGCTAGTGGTTGAATCTTGGAAAACTTTTGGTATTTCTCTGATTAAATAGATACTTATGTACCTAGAAATGATTTTTGAAAAAAATTAAAGAGCAAACTATAAGCCAGCTGCAGTTCAAATTTGACCCGCTTCCAACTGAATCGGCAGAAATTTGTCTTTTTCACGAGAGGTGGACCAAAACTGTTGACACCCAACCATTTGGTCAATTGTACATTAAATATGGCCTAATATTTTAGAAAATTGATTTGGTCCAATTTTGCAACAAATATATAGTAGGTCCTTAACAAAAAAACTCATTTTGGGCACTCAAAAAATGGAAAATAAATTTTTCATCCAAAGAAAATGAAAACTTCCTTAGGCAACATTGTTTGCCATTCCAAGATGCACCCTTGTGCACAATATGAGATCATTTTAAGAAACTATGTCATGAATGTTGCCATAAGATTGATCATTTGGCTTGAAAGCCATGAATCTTCACATATGATAGCTCGTTTCTGAGAACAATTTTTTAAAAGAATTGCCGTATTACAAGTTTATTATTTTTCCTGGTAATTTGGTCACATATAATGACACAATGCGAAAGTTTCCCAATTTTTTTATTTTTTTTTGAATTTTCCATGCCCGTTTCAAAATGCGGTCAAAACGGCAGGCATGACCGTTCCTAGCTATGGTTGAATCTTGGAAAACTTTTGGGATTTCTCTGATTAAATAGATACTTATGTACCTAGAAATGATATTTGAAAAAATTAAAGAGCAAACTATAAGCCAGCTGCAGTTCAAATTTGACCCGCCTCCAACTGAATCGGTGGAAATTTGTCTTTTTCACGAGAGTTGGATCAAAACTTTTAACACCCATTAAATATGGCCTAATATTTTAGAAAATTGATTTGGTCCAATTTTGCAACAAATATATGGTAGGTCCTTCACAAAAGAACTCATGTTTGGGCATTCGAAAAATGGAAAATAAATTTTTCATCCAAAGAAAATGAAAACTTCTTAGGCAACATTGATCCAGTCCTTTTTTACAAAAATTAATTTATAGATTCTTCAAAAAAACTCATTTAAAAAAATATATAAGAGAAACAAAAGAGAAAAACACAATTGCATAAGGTTAATTATCATTGGTGGAAACATTTGTGCCATGGATCGATGACATGGCACACATCCATCCAACCATTCATCTCTTCATCCAACATCCATCTATCCATCCATCCACCCACCCGCCCACCCTCTGTGTCTCGCCCGATGCACACACA
Source organism: Thinopyrum elongatum (assembly GCA_011799875.1). NCBI lineage: Eukaryota > Viridiplantae > Streptophyta > Magnoliopsida > Poales > Poaceae > Thinopyrum > Thinopyrum elongatum. The sequence continues at coordinate 335,525,807 of CM022300.1, forward strand.
CAGAGAGAGAGAGAGAGCTCTACTCCTCCCCTTCCAGATCACCGCCGCCACCTCCCTCTCCATCCCCTCCTGGCTCTCGCCCCCGGCGAGCCCCTCAAATCCTAACTCAGATCCATCCATCCACCCGCCGTCTACACCCTCCCCTCCCCTCCCCTCATCACAAGACAAGAGAAGAAGACGAGAGGGAGGTCTGCCGCCGGCGGCCATGGCTCGCCTCTTCCCCACCACAGATCAGATCCAACACGCTCCCAACCAACCGCATCCATCCGTCAGAGGTCGCCGAAACCACGACGGCCGGCACACCCGTGTGTGAGGAGACGGGTGCGCCGCCGGGACACAACCCCTCCGACGACGCGACTGTGCACGTGCCCGTGCCCGTGCACGAGCGGCTGGAGCATGCCGTCCACCCCACGCACGTAGCACTCGACGCGCTCGACGTCTTCGGTAATGGAAGCACCCGGATCCCTCGGTTTCCCTCTTTGGTTTTTTCCTCCATTGATTGGCTTAGCTTCACCGACTGACGGGGAACTGATTTGGGCCTTTGCAGATACGGAGCGGGACATCAAGGACCCGGAGCACCCCTACTCGCTGGAGCAGATACGATGCGTGCTCTCCCAGGAGTCTGTCTCCGTCTCCATATCCAGTATGTATGCCTGCAAGAATGTGCTGCTCAAGGTTTCTAGTGATTATTAGGAGTTCGGGCTGGGACTAGAAGGTGCTGCTCAAGGTTTCTAGTCCGTCTCCGTCTCAAGGTTTGTAGTGTTAATTTTCAATGTCAGTTGCTTAGTTGCAGGCATTCTCTCCTGCAGCATCTTGCACTCATCCACCTATGACCCCTCCAATCTTTTCTCTATGATCCCCTTCCATTATAAGAAGCCAGAATCATTGTGAGTTTGTGGTGGAAATGTAGATTTACATTCATGATAAGATAATTAGCACAAATGGCCATTTCTCATCGATATCCCAGTAGAGATTCAGAGTGTGATCTTGAAAGCACGCTGCATACAGAAACACAACGCTGAGTGCCTTTATTAAATAGATTAAAAATAAGTCACGCGGGTTTGCTTGCTGGTTGGGATTATATTTCCCACTAGCTTGCTGATCCTACATATCTTCATTCTGTGTACGGATCTGCGACCTTCAGGATGCATTTACTTATTGCAAGCGAAGCATCCTATATTATTCTCATTGCACTGTACACAGTCTGCTCGCACGAAATATGTTTTGTTTCATGCAAGAAGTCAAGAACTATCATCTAGCTTGAACTTTTGGGGATCACTATTCACACCTTAGAATTGCTTTGCAGGATAACTTTCACCCCGACTGTGCAGCAGTGCAGTATGGCTACGGTGATTGGCTTGTGCCTCATGATTAAGTTGATGCAAAACCCGCGCGACTACACCACCGGTCGTCAACCTGCCCCACAGCAGGCAGACCCTCGACATCATTGTCGTCATGGCCGGGATGCCAGGTGAGACGCGCCATTTCCAGCTTCCTAGTTCCTATTGGTCGATACTCTTTGCTGCATTGACATGACCAGCTTGTGCTGGAAGACAGTGTAATGAAACTGTCTGAAGAACAGTTTACTAAAACTATCTGCAATTGCTGCTAATCTTCAGTTAGAAATTGGAAGCTGTCTGGACTCTTATAGTATTAGACATAAGTAGAAGGAGTTGATTGGAAACAGTTGGTATTTGCATTATGCCTGCTGTAAAGATGCTAGAAGGCAATCTGAATCCAGTTTGCTTGGGGATAAAATCATAAGATATTCATAGTAAACCCTTACAGAGACATTATTTCATAGTACTGTCCTTGATACAAATAATTCAATTTTCCCATTTGGCACTATTTTTCACTTGTAAAAACTTTGGAACATACTGTAAATTCATGATAAGACTTGGTGAGGCTGAGGCCATCACTGAGGTATATATATGGCCATGCCCTTGCTTGGTTTTTCAGATACATATTTACACTACTGAACTCTGGCTAGTTCGCTCGGAAATGACAGTAGGATTATGCTGAATAAACTAAATGTACGTATGATGGCTGTAGGCTGGATAGAGGCATGTGGACACAGCCACGGCCACGGCTCTTCGGCAACCAAGAAAACGACAGCGTCGACGGGATCCTCGGATGACCTGCGTCCTTCTGCCTGCGTCCCGACCACGCCCGCGACCTGCATCCAGCTGCTCCTGCCCCGGCCCTCCTCAACTTCGCTCCTAGTGAGCTGCTGTAGGTGAGACAATTGACTCCATCTATTGCTACCGGTAGAACTGCTGTTGTAGTTTGGGTGTAGCCGCAACTGCTGTAGGTTGGGTGTATAGGAGGCTGACCTACTACTCTTCTTAGTACCATGGCTGCTGTAGGTTGGTTTTAGCTGCAATACATACTATCTTGGTTTAGTTTAGGGGTAAATAGAGACGTTTTTGTTGGACTGTGTTATGTGATTGATAGGTCACTGTCCCATTACATACTATCGTGTAAACCTCCTGTTTTCCTGAAATGCCATTATTGATAAGTCACTGTCCCATGACATACTACTCTATTTGAGCAGGAATAGGTGGTGCCTGCGGTGCTGGATGCGGCATGAGTGGTTTAGGTGAGTTTTTTGGTCCCTCCCCTTTCTTGCCTACGTGGTCTGCGATACCACGATCATCGAGGCATGCCTGGCTTTTGTTACACTGTTATTTAAACGCGTTGAAACTGTTATAACATCCAGTAGTTCTCTTGAACTTTTAGTCTTTATGGATAGATAAAGTAAAACATTAAAGGGACCAGTTTCATTACAACTTAGTTTCTGTATTCGCAACCATGACTTGGTTTCAACCTATTGTTTGTTAGCAGAAAAACATGTGGCCTATTTTTATCTTATCTTGTATTAAGCTGCCTCGTCTGTATGGAACTCTGTAATTCCGACATCGACCACCACATCTGGTGAGAGAGAGAGACACTCTCTCTGATGTATTTTCTGTTTATTGTCTGTAGTGAATGACTTTCTATGTCTTGGTAGGTAATTATTATCATGTCCATGTTGTTGGCTAGATGGTAATGCTTATCAGAATATGTACACATGAGTGTATCATGTAACAAATGACAGGGTCACCAGAATATCGACACAGTAAATCCATTGTTCTATTTTATCATTATGCTGCATATCTTAAGGTGTTGCAGTCAAGTTTTGCTATGCCATCCTTAGTGCTTGCTGAACTGAGGCATTTGGGCATTTATGTATAATTTTTATTCTCTTGAATGGATATATTTTATTGGCAATCATTTAACTTCCACTGTATCTCACTAATAATTTATGTAGGCCAGGATCTAATGTCGTCGAGGTGGCTACTGCTCTAACAGAAGATCAGAAGAAGCCTGGAGATGTGCACCATAGTTTTAGTTGATGGTGCCTGTGTATTTGTTTTTTTATTGTATATGTACACTTGTTGGATCGTGCAGACGTGTATGTGCTGTTTTGAGTTTGATTGAGTGATTTGTGGATTTGATCATTTAATTGAGAGAATTATTGATTGTTTGCATTTGAAATGTGTAAAATTGAAATATGTGAATAAAAAAGATGAATGTTCTACTGGATCCAATAGTATTTGGGCTCTAAAAAGGCTATGGCCCAAACAATAGTGGACTGGAATATTGTGCATTTATGGAAAACCTGTACAAAAAGGCTTAATGAAATGGACTGCGAAATGGAATGAAATAAAAAGGCCGAATTGTTGGGCCAGGCCCATGTAGGTGATCATAATTGACTGGAAAAATAATAATAAATGGGCTGAATTAATGGGCTTGGCCCATATAGACACCGAATTGGACCGGGCTGATTCTAATAAATGACCAATTCAATTGGTCGCAATTTTGCCACGTTAGATTGCCACGTCAGATCCGACGTGGCCTGGGCAGGCTGCCAACGACCAAAACAATTCATCGTAGGACCAACGACCTTTTGTTTTGGTCGTTGCCTTCTATGACCATATCATAGAGAAGGTCGTTAAGTTTCATTAAAGACGGTCAGCTTTTGACCAATTGTTTTTTGTCATAAAAAGGTCGTAAATGAAAAACAATGACCATTCGGCGACTAATAGTGATGGTCGCAAGTTGACATATTTCTTGTAGTGCTGGACCTCGCTCACCGTACACCAGGCTTGGGCTATAAAAACGACCGCAGTCTTCTTCTTCCTCCACCTCGCATCTTACCTCACCTCTTCTTCCTCTTCTCCTTTTCTTTCTGGTTACAGGGGCGCAAGGCGAGGCGTTAATGGCGGACATGGGTTCGGAGCTGATCACCATCCTCTTGGTGTGTCTGCTGGCGGCATTGGTTGGTTTCTCGTTGCTGTTGTGTGCGATGATCCTCGATGATCATCGGGATGCCGCTAACCGAGTGGTGGCTGGTGATCATCTACGCCGTCTTAGGGCGGCGGAATAAGCACGGGCTGCGGCGGGCGAGGGGGCGGTCGGTCAGCATCACACAAGACAGTGACAGAGGCGCTGCTGGGTCTGTGGCTAGTGCGGTGTGGTCAGCGGAGCTCTACCAGTGTGGAAGCCACACTGCTTGTTGCTCCTCGCTGAACGACATCCACAACGAGTGGGGGGGGGGGTTGAGGTAGAATCGGGGTTTAGATCTTAGACTGGAGGGGTTGTAACGGTTTATGTTGCAATAAAATTTCCCAGAATTTCTCCGAGATTGCAACCGAGTTCTGGGAAAAGATTTTGGGACTGGGGAAATTACTGCGGAGAACTGGCTCTCCAGAATGCTGGGTTTAGAAAAAAAACTGTCAAACGGAGTAAGCATAGATGGGTATGGGTGGGCGGCTTTGCATTAGACCCGAGTACTGCAGCGGCTTTACTCAGGAGAAAGAACTTAGCGTGCAGACATTGCTCACACGATACACATGCAATCTATTCAGACAAATATGCAAGCAAATGCAGAATGCACACCGTAGCAAAATACAGACAGAGGAAAGAAGCATATCGAGCATATTACACTGAGGTGTTTTAATGCTAGTGGGTGTATGCACTCTTGCTATACATACACCTACACCAGCTCGCATTTCATTAGGGACTCCGGGCGAGTCCAATGTTATTAGGTGTAAGTTCTTTACTGACTAGAATCTTGTTAAGGATCCACTGCCAGCTCTATTAAACATTTCTGCTTAACAGAGAGACAGATGACTCAGACACACAGAGCAAACAAGCATACATAACATTACAACAGCACACAGGCACAAGCAATACAAGCATACAACAAAGCACAACCTTACTAGGCAACTAACAACAACAACTCACTCCGAACTACAGGGCTCTAATCTAAAACACGGGCGAAGAAACAATCTTCGCAACACACATACTTGCGGCATCTCCTGGCTACACTCATTGCCGGAGACGCAAATGGGCCTACTCTTGCTGAGGCTCTCTTGGGGGACGAAGGCTGAGCCAACTTCCGTCTTCATCAACGGCCACCTCTATAGGTTGGGGCTCAACTGGCTGGGTTGCGTCCGAAACCTGACGGAACACATCCCGACGACGAAGTTGCCGGATAGCTCCTCGAATGGAATTTGGGTGGATGATGCCGGGTAGACATGGGTTCACGGATTGCGAGGGTGGTACTAGCCGTGAAGGTGGCACTGGGTTTGGTAGCAGGGAACGGGTAGTCTGGGATGCAGTTTGACGGGCCGCACGGTATGCTCCCGTAACAACCCGTGTGGTGTCATGGTCAACGGATTTGAACTCTCTAAGAATACCGGCGAGTAGCAGTCCCTGAGCAGTAATGAACTGAACCAGGCGAGCCACTGCCGGGTCGGCATCTCCAACTGCGCTGGAGAACTCGCAACCTGCATCGGATGAAGAGGGAAAGTAACGGAACTCCTGCATCTCCGCTACTTGCGGAAACTGGAAACAAAGACGGGTGATGGCTTCCGCGGCAGCTATTTGGACAGCCAACTTGGGGGTGGGAATGGGGTTGCCCCAAAAATTCATGGGCTTCCCATCCGCTGTTGGACCTGGATTGATATGCACCTTCGCATAGAATCAGCAAAGGTGGGGAACGGGTTCCGATTGGAACACCAGATACACCGGAGGAGTACTACGGCCAAGGGCTTGAGTGAGCATACTTGAAAGGACGGGAGGAAAGCCGGGATAACCATTAGCCAAGGTTCGGCTATGGAAAGTGGGTGCCTTGGAAGAACTAGCCATGGCTACTGGTTTGAGGATACCAGTCTGGGTCTCTTGCAGGGATCTGGCTTGCTGAATGGAGAGAGCTGCGACTCGGAGGTGGGGGGGGGGGGGTTAAATAGGCAGTTGGGCTGGAACACACCAGCATGGCGTGGATCCTTCTCGTGCCGAGTAGAAGATACACCAGCATGGCCGACGACTGGGTAGGGTCGCGGTCTAATCCAGGGTGGCTGGGTGGGCGGACAGCTGGGCAGGGACGCGTCACCTCCGACTGCGCCGCCTATTGATCAACAGTGGCCGTGTCGGATACCAGCGATGGGTCAATTCTATAGGGCTCACTACCGGTTGAAAATAGGGGTGGTTTGGTGCTAGGGTAACCTACAGCCAGCCTGGCTCTGATACCACGTCCTGTGGCACCCCGATAGAGGGCCGATGCACCACGCCAGCCCCAGGATAAGACCTGGCGCACGTCTAAGACATGATACAGCAATTCCAGGCACAAAAATGGCTTTATTATATGAAATGGAGTATTACAATTCTGTTGCTTACAACAATATTACATAGCTCCAACGCTAACTAAAATGGCAGCGAAGGTCTTGGTTCAGTGGCAACGACGTCTCTGGCTGGGCTCCACAACTCACAGGACTGGCTGGGTTACGATCTAGCATGGCGGATCTTCTCCTGCAACTGGCCACGTGCAAGGCCAGGTGAGTACTTTGAATGTACTCGCAAGACAACCAAATACATAGCATCCAAACAAGCAGATGACAAAGCAAGCCCTATGTTATGCAAGAATTAATTCTAAACATGGCATGGAATTAACAGGAAAGCATGGATCAAGCATGGCACAACATGGATCAGGCACATACTCTACATAACATAGTATGGCAATGATCACATTAGGTGCTTAAAGTGCTTACTGTTACCGAATACCAACTTACTCTCTTCCGGGTTGTCCCACAACCCTCGAAATACTCATGATCCGTTGGGCACTTCCGATCATACGACGAGTTTTCCATCAATATTATTACTGTTACGGTTGACCACCTAGTGAGGTCTGGACGGGCTGTCCAATACCGTGGACGCGGCTATTCGAATAGATTTTACACTCTGCAGAGGTTGTACACTTTACCCACACCATGGAGCACCTGACCTCGTGATCCCATTCGGGTCAACCAGCGTTGCTCCAACGAAACCTGCCTAACCCGTGAGTCCTCCATCGTACCACCGACAATCATACCCTCCCAGGGTCATGTCCTGGGTGGCCCCTGTGTCACTCTTGACACCTGCCACCGTCGTGGCCAACACAACTATCCCAAACGGGGACTCCCGGGCTAAACAATCAACTGGGCTCACAAGGTTATCGCCGCCTACCTGATCAGGGCAGCACACACGCATAACCTTCCCTAGTTGGTGGTACAGGTGAAAGAGCACAAAGCTTGACCAAGTCAAGGCCGTCCCATACCGGCAAATGTGGCTGCATGAATAAGCCCGGACAGGTGACTCTGGATCAACCGACTAGGTTTAGTTTATAAATTTAATTCAACATCTTCATCATCGCACCATTACATCGACAATTATAAGTGCGAAGAATCACTTAACAGCATAGTAAAATCATAGTACTGATAATCATGGCATGAGATCAAATCATAGGACTAACATGATAATATTATTAACAATGCTGTTACTAGCATGGCAAACTATGGCGTGAAAATAAATCATGATATTAGATGAAAAGTAATGCTAGCATCTAATACAGATGTCATAACAGGTGTATGCAAGTGCAGACTAAAAAGTGATCCAGATGTACTACGAACACACAGGGTGCAAGCAAAGTCATCACGCAAGTCCGAAGCTCATGGTAAGAGGTTGGCTTACCTGGGGTAGAGGAATACGCCGGGTGGACGTGCGATAAAACTCTGGGAAGATTTGCCGAAAAAGTTTCCCTCTCAAAGGGGCTCAATCGGAGGGCAAGGGCAAAATGGTCATTTTCACAGTGTGAGAACATTATGAAAATGATGCCATCGGAACGGGCTTGACGAACTGAAGACGTGGGCGTTGGTTTTACCTCAATCGGAGTTACGGTCGCGGAGAAACGGCCGTTTGATCGTTAAGCATAAAAACAGACAGAAACTGTCCATTTTGGGTCTTAACAAACGAACGTTCACTAATTATGTAGTTCGGCCGGCAGCTGAGAATTTGAAAGCGCCTTTCCGGGAATACATTTTCAACAAACCGAAAACGCCTTCCGTGGGATGCGTTTCCACTTACTGCGGCTGGGCCCGGGCCTGGTCAACGCTGTATGGATGACAGGTGGGCCCCGCTTTTCTCTTCCCTCTCTCTCTCTCTCCTATCTTCTTCTCCAGCCCGCGACAGGAAGCAAAGCCGGCGCCAGCCGGGCTTGAAGCCGACGCGCGGGGCCATGGCGGCGCTCATGGAGGGGCGGGGCGAGCTCACGGGGCTCGGCCGCACCCGCAGGTGGTCGCCAGCGCTCGGGAGCCTGCCGGTGGCGCTGTAGGCATTGACCGGGAGGCGGTGGCGGACGGCCACTAGGGGGCTGCTCCGGCAGCACTTCCCCAGAGTAACCGAAGACGGCGGCGGATTCGCAGGCTCTGGGAGAGGCCGAGGGCGAGGCGGGAAAGGAGGGGAAGGGCCAAGGTGCCGGATTGGCTCGAGGGGAGCGGCGGCAGAACTACTGCCATGGGGAGAGAAGGGAGCTCGGGGAGCTCGGCTCGGAGGGGGCTGGGCTTGCTGATGCTGAAGGGAGGCTCGACGACTACTTATATAGCCGAGGGGAGGGGTCTTGCGATGGTGGCCGAAGCTCCGAGACAGCCAGCGTCGTGGCGGCGATTCAGCGGAGCACCGAGGTCGGCAGAAGCAACCACGGGCTACGGGACGAGGGAAGGAGGTGACCAGACGATCCACGCGTGCGGTGTGGAGTTCTCCGGCACGCCCGGACAAGCCGGAGCTCACTGGAATCAGCCTCCCGAAGCCTCCAATGCATAGAGCGCCATTTCAGCGTGCTCTGCCCGTGGTCACCACGTGGCCACGGCATTGCCACGCCCCACTCGATGCCAAAACGTGTCTAGAGAGTTCTACGAACCTCAAGCAATTGACTTACGTAACTGGAAGGCACTGGATAGCTCTGGTGTGACTGCACCTTGATCAAACAACAGGTGGGAGCAAGGTGTTTGATATGTGCAGTAGCCACCACAGTGCTCCTTTTGGCAAGATACTCGGCTGAGGTGGATCACTTACTAAGGTGATCATCTTGGCAAAGTTTCAGCTCAAATGGGCAAAGCTAGCTGGTGCTTCCTTCACAAAGTGCCAATCTGGCCAGAAATGAAGATGATGATGCTGGGATCAAATGGCTCGATGAAAATGGCACTGTAAAAATTTCATACCATTTGGACAAATAAAAATGGTACTTCCTTTACAGTGCTTCAATTTGGACAGAAACTTGGATAATTTTCTGAGGAAGATTGGCTAAATGAAATGGGCTGGTTTTTTGTATCCATTGGTGATATCTCATAATGAATGACCATGAAAAATTTCAGCCCAAGGAGATCAAGAAATCAAGCACTTCCTTTGCAAACAGGATATCTGGACAGAATTTGCCAAGTGGTGTTGTGCTCAAAATTTAATTGGTAGAACTTGTGATGTTGATGTAAATGGTGAAGATATGGATAGGATAAGCTCCACAAATTATTTGGGATTTTTCCTAACTACCAAAATGGTAGTTCCTTTGGAAAGGCCCCAAATTGAAATATTGGATTTAAATAGGAAAATGCAACTTCCCCTATTTAATTTTGGCTAATATTTTTATGGGAGCTCAATATGATCATAAGGAATATCTCCACAAGTTTTCATGAATTTTGGAGATGCATAGGTATTTTCCTGGATTTAATTCCTCCGAAAGGCAGAAAAAGAAATTAATTCTAGATGAGAAATATTGCATATGACTTAGCAATATTTTTGCACATCTAGGGTTTATGTGTGAAGGAGGATCTCTGGGAATTTTGGTAGGATCAACTAAGCAAGGAAAATGGTAGCTCCTTTGTAAACACAAAGGCAGGATTTCCAGTTCCGATATTTTGGAACTAGGGTTTGAATGAGGTTCGAGGTTTACTGACGGAAACTTGACTGGCACAAGAGCATGGGAAAGGCAATGAGAGGTTGAGGATTGTCTAGATTCACCTGGTCACTCAGCAGATTCCAGAGGAAAAATTCGGGAGAGAAAAGCTAGGAAGGAATAACAGCACAAAAATTGATAACCCGATTTTTGGGGTGTTACAAGGCGGTAGTCACCCGAGCCGCGCCGTTGGAGCCAAGCGCGTGGGAGGGCCCAGAGCCCCTTGCGCCTCAAGGAGAGCATGCCGAGGCCTCTTCGGCCGTCGCACCGATGAGCGCGTTGGTGCTGCTCCCTCATCGGGCCCTCGTGCTTGCGAACTGTGGCACCCTGATCAGGCGCGGGGCTTTGGCTAACGCCCAGGCCGCGCTCGACCGGCTCAGGGCAGACCTCTTTCACGCCGATAACCTTGATAGGTAGCGCCTGAGGCTTGCCTCTGGTGGCTCTAGCTTGAGACGGCAACCAAAGAGGCCCAGAGCCGGGCCGAGGACTCCGCTGCGGAGAATGTGAAGGAAACCATCGAGGCACGAGCAACTCGTGACAGCGCGCTTACTGATGCAGAAGCAGCCCCAAGCCCTGCAGCGAGGCGTAGGCCAGCCTGAAGGCGGCGCTCTAGGAAGAACACGGCACGCATGCACAGCAGCTCCAACAGTGGGAGGAGGACTTCAAGGTTCGCGAGGCAAAGCTCGCGGCTCGCGATTCCGAGCTGACGAAGGTGGGTGCTGAGCAGGCCACGGAGCGCGGGCGCCTGGAAATGCTGCAGCGCGAGACGACCAAAGCCCAAGAAACCTATGGCAAGCATGTTTCTGAGATGAGCGCTCAGCTGGATGCCAGGGAGAAGACGATCCAAGCCGATGCCAAAGCAAAGGCAGCGGCGGACCGCACCGCCTTCTCTTCCCTCGAGCTTAGGGCCCGCCAAGCACTGAAGTCCATATGAAGGTAAGGGTTCGAAGCTCCGCTCACCGGCCCCGACGCCGGATATGCCGAGCTTTCCTCCAGGCTCACCGACAAGCTCGAGGGCGCTGCCCAGAAGGTGGACTGCATCTTGGAGGAGGAGTGCCGTGACCACTTCTCCGTGGCGGTGACTCGCGTCTTAAGCCACTTTCTCCTCTCCGACTGCGGCTTCAACTTCGACGGGGTGATAGGCCCCGTCCCCAAAGAGTCTCGCGGCGTCATGGCGAAGGCTGCGGAGGGCCACATGGCCGCGCTGCTTGGAAAGTTCACTTGCAGCGGGGACGCGGGACCTGTTGGAGCCGAAGCAAACGATGGTGACGGCGGCGACAGTCCTTCTTCCTGAAAACTTCTTTATCACCCTACATCAGACTGGTTCTGCCTCGCGGAGGTGTGAGACTTTGCTTTAACTTGAGATACTTGATGCTTGTAATAACTGTTTGAACTCCGTGGTTTCCTTCCCGTGCTTGGCTTCATTCTTGCTTGCCTTTGTGCTCTACGTCGGCGATGCCGAGCCCCGCGCATACCTCGGTCGCCGTTGGATTGTAAGGTCGCGATGCCTGGACAAGACCCGCATGAAGGAAAAATTAGGGACGGTGAGGCTACCCCGGGGCCTCTCTTACCTAGCTCTCGTCGGCTTGCACCTAGGTGTATGCGAGGAGACTAGACACCAAGGGCCTTGGTGGGGTGACGTGCGCGGAAGCAGGCCCGCGAGCCAGAGCCCAGTTCTTTGGGTTTTTCAGTGCTGCTGGGACTGACCCGAGCACAGGCACTGTGTCTAGCCCCCGCTCACGTGATGCCCAGGGGAAGGTCACGAGCAGTGTTGTTGAAGAACCAAGCAGCGATGCTGAGGTTGATGCTACCCATGGGGCGCCCTTAGTTGTTTATCCACCAGCATGGAGCATGGGGCTTCCACTGGGTGTGGGCATGGCCGTATTGCGACCGTTTCCGCCAGCGCTATACATGGGGCTTCCACTGGGCGTGGGCATGATCATTGCTGGATCATTTCGCCAGTGCTGAGCATGGGGCTTCCACTGGGCGTGGGATAGAGCTCTATTCAAGAGTCTCTGGGGCGTGTATAGCCCTATCTTGTTCGTACGTGTGGCTGGCACGTCAGAACTTGCGAAGGTGTATTAGACGCTCGTGAGCCAGCGCGGGGCTCAGGAGGTCCTACCTCAGGCGGGTTGCACCTAGTTCCTGGCATGATCGCGCGCTTGTGTAACCTGAGTTACGAGGGCGACCTGCGCCGAGTGGACATCCAAGGGCCATTACATGAGAAGGCTAGACAACAAGGACCCATAGCAGGTGACATGTACGGGTCCGGCTCGTCAGGCAGAGCTCGGTCACTTGGGTTTATCGACGCTGCCGGGACGAACCCGAGCACAGACCTCGTGCCACGTCTTCTCATGGAACAATCCGAGGAGGACCACCCGGCACGCGGCACCCGCGATGGTGAAGCACCATGATCGCGGTTGTACGAGCCGAGTCGCGCCCTTACTCACCTACTCACGATGAGCTCATGAGAGGACAAGACACCAAGGACCCCAGGAGGTGACGTGCATGGGAGCTGGCCAGTGAGATAGAGCTCAGTTGCTTGGATTTAACAATGCTACAGGGACGGACCCAAGCACAGACGCCGTGCCAACCCTTGGTCATGAGGCGGTCGAGAGCAATTTCACGAAGGCGCGGCGACATTCATGGTGACGAAGCACCGATCATGCAATTTAAACCATTGGCGAAATTTCATCAAGGCGCAACCGAATCCGATACATGAGCAAAAGCAATGCAGTTGTAGGGGCAGACCCTACCCAGCCTAAGGATAATGTAGCCTGAGGGGCGCCCTCAATTGAACAAACCAAAAAGTCACCTAGCAATGTTGTTGCGGTAGCGTCGAGGAAGCCGATGAAGTGTGCCGCAAAGGTTCGCTCCTCATGAGCCGGGCGACTCCTGAGGCTCGGGAGGCTCTTGAGGAGACGGGTCCTGACGAATCACCAGCGCTGAGCGCTTGGCCTCGCGAGACGCCAACGCGAGCTGCGCAAACAACTGGTACGCGGTGCCCGCATTCAGCAGGCTGAAGGGCAAGCAGATGTAGATGCAGGGGTAACCCCCGCTCCGGCCGACCCGTGACAGCCAAAAGAGGTCCTGAGAAACACACTGTTGAGGCCTGGGATGTTGACGCAGACGCGCAGCTCATCACCCGCTTCGGGGGCAGTAGTTGAGCTGGTGGAGCGCACAGGTCGACGCTCGCCGTGCATGGCCCCTGCTTCGTGAAGCTCGCAGATCACCTTGGTGATGAACTATCGCGCTACTGGCACTTCGCGCCGTGTTCCTTGCTCGCGGGGGCATGCATCGAAGCATGCTTCCAAGTGGTGCCCGGGCGGCTCCCTCGTTGTAGTGGTCAGGTCAGATGCAGGAGGAAGGCATGCCCCGGCGACAGGCGCGGCGCCTGAGGCGTCGCCGTTGGTTGTGTTCTTTGCCTCGGGACAGTTCTTGGGGAGGAGCTGCTTATTCTTTGCGGGGACAGCCTCAGGGGGCACGATGTCTTCCTCGCCATCGGAGTTCTCGGTCGCCGCAGCCCGGTAGGCGTGCTCGATGGAGCAGACCACATCCTTTTCATCACAAGCCACAGTGATGACCCTGCTACACCCTGGCATCTGGTGGACGTTGTAGCCATGGTGGGTCACCGCCATGAACTTGGCGAGGGTCGGATACCCCAAGATGGCATTCTACAGGAGGCCAATGTGGGCCACGTCGAAGTCAATGAGCTCGCTGTGGTAGTTGTCGCGAGTGACAAAGGTGACTGGGAGGCGCACCTGCCCCAGGGGAGTGGTGGAGCCGTCGGTCACCCCAGAGAATGGCCTGGTGGGCATGAGCTGGTCGTAAGGCACTTGAAGCATCTCGAAGGTCTCAACAGAGAGCACGTTGAGGCCGGCACTGCCATCGATGAGGATCTTGGTAACAGAGATGTTGCTGATGGTGGGCATGTACAGCATGGGGAGCGCGCCGGCGGTGGCTGAACACCTGAGGTGGTCCTTGGAATTGAATGTGATGGTGCACTGCGACCACTTGAGGGGACGCACAGCCTCAAGCCTCGGGAGGGCTGCGCTCACCTCATGAGAGAACTGCTTGAAGTGGTGGTTTGACGCGGGGGCCCAAGCTCCACCGAGGATGCAAGCTATGGAGCAAGGCTCCTGGTAGCCCCCAACCCCCTCGTCTGGCTGGTTGTTGTCGTTCCTCCTGGGGGCGGCGGCAGCGGCGGAAGGCCCGCATTGCCCTAAGGATGGACCTCGTGAGGCTGATCGCGCCAGGTGCCATCACGAGGCCGATCGCGCCAGGCGCCGTCACGAGGCTGATTGCGCCAGCTGTCCTCACGAGGCTGATCACGCCAGCTGTCCTCGCGAGGCTGATCATGCCATCCCTGGTGGGGGTTGCGGTTGTACCAGCGTCCTCCATCGCGCATGAAGCCATGGTCGCTGCGCTCGAGGTGGCGCCCCAAGCGCTCGTCACGGAGCACCCTAAGCTCTCGACAGTCATCGGTGTTGTGGGTGCCCACTTTATGGAAGACGCAGAATGGGCGACCATCCTTGGCAGGCTCATCGCGGTCACGGCCATGCTTCAGCTCGGGCTCCGCCGCCAGCACGGCAGGGCCCTTGCGCTTCACTTCCTTGGTGTTGGCTTTCTTGTTTTCGAGCTCGACATCAGAGTTGTTGAGGAGGGAGAGGCGGCCTTCCTCCGCCCTCGCGCACTTGTCGGCCAGGTTGAAGAGCTTCAGCACCGTGCACAGGTCATTGTTGATGGCGAGCTTCTCATTCATCCTGACGTCCGTGACGCCTTTGGTGAACGCCGAGATTATGGCTTCGTCCGAGGTCTTCGGGATCTTGAGGCGGACTTGGGTAAAGCGCTTAATGTACATGCAGAGGGTCTCACCAGGGCGCTGCTTCACGCACCACGGGTTGCTGATGGTGAGGGTGCGGTCGCGGAAATTGGCGATGAACCGCTCGCAAAGCTTGTCCCATGAGGAGATTGACCCCTCAGGCTGATTCAAGAGCCAGGAATGCATGCCATCCTTAAGGACCATGGGGAACCAGTTCACCATGACCTTGTCGTCGCTGTTCACTGCCTCGATGCTCAGCGCGTAGAGCTGGAGGAACGCCGCGCGGTCGGGAATGCTGTCATAGCGAGTGAAGGCGCGGCAGCCGGCAGCGCTCACGGGCGCGCATCAAGCAGGAGCGGCGCGGTCATGGTGCCCTTGCGCCACGGCTTCTTGGACGGTCCGGTCTTGGTGCTGACGTAGCGGTGCGGGAGGCGCGCGCGTGTTGTGTAGTGGCTGATGCACAATCTGGTAGCAGGCCTCGTCCCGAGCTGGCACCAGCGCTCCACGCGGCGGTTCGCGAGGCCGCGCATCTTGCCGAGGCTCGGTGTTGTCGCCGCGCAGGGGAGGAGGCGGACGTGAGCCGTGCGCCACATCGCCTGCACGGGATGGCGGAGGACGGAGCGAATGGGAAGGCGCTGGGGCCTCGCCCATGGTGTTCACGAGCTCAGCGATGCGGCCCAACCAGGCATCGTAGCCCTCGTCGGCAGGGCAGTAGCGTAGTAGCTCACGCGCAATGAGCAGCGCAGCCTACGCGTTTGCCGGCCCACGGCGAGCATGGGAAGACGAAGTTGTGGCTGGGGTGAGAGAAGGCGTGGCAGTGCAGTTGTTGCGTTGCATGGAGGGTGGCAGGGAGGAGTCCTGCTGCTTGTGCGCAGCCGGGTCAGTGGCGGCGTTGGCCGCGACTGACGGGGAGAGGCGGCCGGTGCCACGGCCTGCCGGCTTTGTCTGGGCGACACAAGCCGCACGGTGCTCGGCACGAACACGGCGAGCGTCGGCCATGCGGACGGTGAAGTGGGGTCGGAACGGAGCGAAAGAACTCCGGCACACCCCCTACCTCGCGCACCAAATGTCAGAATCGGTGCTCTGGGGACCCAAGGAAAGGTTCGAACTCTGGTGTGTGTGCGGAGAACTTCACTAGGCTATAACTCGCTGCTCACTGCCTCACGGCGATGCTCCGATGTGCTCGAGCGAGTAGGAAGAAGGGAGTAACATGATGATTTACCCAGGTCGGGCCCCCTTGCGGTGTAAAACCCTACTCCTGCTTTGTGGTGGATTGCCTCGCGAGAAGGATGAGTATGAACCAGTACAAGGATGGACTGCCTACAGGGCTCCCAGATCGACCCTCTCTATGGTGGAGAATAGCCTATATTTATACTAGCCTTGGTCCTCTTCCCCGAAAACACTAGGCGGGAAGGGATGCCACAATGGCCAATTTTGAAGGGGGGCAAGAGTACACCCTATGGTGACTAAAGGAAGTCTTCGCCTGCAAAGCTTCTATCCATGATGCGCAGGTGGGCTCGACGATGACCTCCATCCTGCCGAGCCAGCGTCCTGGTCATGTTGCACCAAAGAGGCAACCTTTGGGGCTTCCTTGGGAACCCGCGTGCTGGCCTTGTTCCTTTGGCACCAAAGAGGAAAGCCTCACTATCCGCGCCCGCTGACATAGGTCCTGGCGATGCTCATCGTGGCTCGTGTCACCCCCGTGCATCGCGAGGCGGGGTGGCGAGCCTAGAAGTGTTCGCCCCGCGAGGGGCCTCAGGAGGCCGCCCGTCATGGAGCCTTTGGGGCACCTGACGACGCCTGCTGATGATCACCTCGCGAGGCAGGGGCCCTCGCGAGGGCCTGCCTCGTGAAGCCTTGGTGATGGGCTACGCCGAGCCCTTTGATGATGCCACACGATGGGTCACAGGAAGACGGGCCTGGGTACCCCCATTCCCAGAGCCCTGACAGCAAGGTTAAGGTATCACATGTTGTTCGTGTGCATTTTAGTATTGCTACATATGCCGATTATGTGATTGTGATGTGGTACCCATGCAAGCATGCTCCTTATTACTTGGTAGGCTATGGCAATTCGATAAAAACTCTGTACACCATGGTAGAAACAATAGTACACTCTTGTTTATAAGGATAAACATATTACTTTGCTTCCTATGTCTCCTGAACACATTTTGAAAGATGATCTTACTAGAGCTGGTAAAGCAAAACAGGAGCAAAACAAGAGTGAAAATCAGATTGTGGCAAAAGAATTAAGCAACAAATGAAGCCTAATAACACACCATCATCTAGTGTTGCCTCTAAAATTAAAATGAAAAGTGGATGTTTACTGGCCACTAAATCTGATATTGATGATCTAGATTTCAGCAAATACTTTTGCTATGCTTTTGTGTGCAAAGAGGCATTATTTTCATTCGAGGACGTGCCTTCCTCTTTAACTCCTACCGTCACTTGCATTCTGAAGGAGTTCGCTGATGTCTTTCCACAAGATGTGCCACCGGGATTACAACCTATTCGAGGGATTGAGCATCAGATTGACTTAATTCCCGGTGCTTCGCTGCACAACTGTGCGCCATACCGTACCAATCCATAGGAGACGAAGGAGATTATGCGTCAAGTACAGGAGCTGCTCGACAAAGGTTATGTATGCGAATCCCTTAGTCCTTGTGCTATTCCTATTATTCTAGTGCCAAAAAAGGATTGTACATCACGTATGTGTGTTGATTGTAGATCCATTAATATTATTATTATTCGTTATCGTCATCCTATTCCTAGGCTAGATGATATGCTTGATGAGTTAAGCAGATCTACAATATTCTCCAAAGTTGATTTGCATAGTGGAGACCATCAAATTCGTATGAAATTGGGAGATGAATTGAAAACAACATTTAGAACTAAGTTTTGCTTATATAAGTGGTTCGTCATACCTTTTGGGTTAACTAATGCACCTAGCACTTTCATGAGATTAATGAATGAAGTTTTACGTGCCTTCATTGGACGATTTGTGGTAGTCTACTTTGATGATATACTTATTTATAGCAGATCTTTGGAGGAACATTTGGAACATTTACGTGCTATTTTTATTGCTCTACGTGATGCACGTTTGTTTGGTAACCTTGGGAAGTGCACCTTTTGCACCGATCGAGTATCTTATCATGGCTATGTTGTTACTCCATAGGGAATTGAAGTTGATAAAGCCAAGATTGAAGCTATTGAGAGTTGGCCGCAGCCCAAAACGGTCACACAAGTGAGGAGTTTTCTTGGCCTCGCTGGTTTCTATAGGCATTTTGTGAGAGATTTTAGCACCATTGCTGCCCTCTCAATGAGTTTACAAAGAAGGATGTTCCTTTTGTTTGGGGTTTCTCACAGGAAGAAGCCTTCACGGTATTGAAAGATAAGTTGACACATGCTCCTTAACTCAAACTTCCTGATTTTAATAAGACTTTTGATCTTGAATGTGATGCTAGTGGAATTGGGTCAGGAGGTGTGTTATTACAAGATGGTAAACCTGTTGCATACTTTTCTGAAAAATTGAGTGGGCCTAGTCTGAATTATTCTACTTATGATAAGGAATTATATGCTCTTGCTCGGACTTTGGAAACATTGCAACATTATTTATGGCCCAAAGAATTTTTTATACATTCTGATAATGAATCTTTGAAACATATTAAAAGTCAAGCTAAACTGAACCATAGACATTCTAAATGGGTTGAATTCATTGAGACTTTTGCTTATGTCATTAAACACTAGAAGGGTAAGAAAATGTTATTACTGATTCATTGTCTCGTCGTTATACTATGCTTTCACAACTTGACTTTAAATTATTTGGTTTCGAGATCATCAAAGATCAATATGTGCACGATGCTGAATTTAAAGATGTGATGCAGAATTGTAAAGAAGGATGATAGATTTGTGTTCCGTGCTAACAAGCTATGCATTTGAGCTAGCTCCGTTCGTCTTTTGTTGTTGAAGGGGGCGCATGGAGGAGGATTAATGGTACATTTTGGCATGAAGAAGATGGAGAACGTACTTGCGACACATTTCTTTTGGCCAAAGATGAGACGGGATGTTGAGCGTTTTGTTGCTCGCTGCACCACATGTCAAAAAGCTAAGTCACAACTCAATCCTCATGGTTTATATATGCCTTTGCCTGTACCTAGTGTTCCATGGTAGGATATATCTATGGACTTTGTTTTGGGTTTACCTGGAACAAAGAAAGGGAGGGATAGCGTATTTGTTGTTGTGGATAGATTCTCAAAACTGGCACACTTTATACCATGTCATAAAATCGATGATGCTACTAATGTTGCTGATTTGTTCTTTCGTGAAATTATTCGCTTGCATGGTGTGCCAAATACAATTGTTTCAGATCGTGATACTAAATTTCTTAGCCACTTTTGGAGATTTATGGGCTAAGTTGGGGACTAAATTGCTTTTTAGTAATACATGTCACCCCCAAACCGATGGGCAAACTAAAGTAGTCAATAGAACATTGTCTACTATGCTTAGGGCTGTTTTGAGGAATAACCTTAAAAATGTGGGAAGAATTCTTGCCTCATATTGAATATTCTTATAATCATTCGCTGCATTCTACTACTAGGATGTACCCATTCGAGATTGTGTATGGTTTCCTACCTCGTGCACCCATCGATTTGTTGCCTCCTCCATCTTTGAAGAAGGTTAATTTTGATGCTAAACAACATGTTGCATTGATCTTAAAAAAGCATGAGTTAACTAAGGAAAATATTGAGCGCATGAATGCTAAATATAAACTTTCTGGAGATAAGGGTAAAAAACTTGTTGTCTTTGCACCTGGAGATCTTGTTTGGTTATATTTGCATAAGGATAGGTTTCCTGATTTGTGCAAGTCAAAGCTAATGCCACGTGCTGATGGTCCTTTTAAGGTGTTAGAGAAAATAAATGATAATGCATATAAACTTGAGTTACCTGCAGATTTTGGGGTTAGTCACACTTTTCACATTGCAGATTTGATGCCCTACTTGGGTGAGGAAGATGGGCTTCCATCGAGGACAACTTCAATTCAATAAGGGGAGGATGATGAGGACAACACTAACAAAGTTACACCCATAGCCCCTACTGCTACATATACTGGACCAATTACTAAAGCTCACGCACGCAAATTAAATTAGCAGGTACTTTCGTTTCTTCATAATGAATCTAATGTTCATGAGAATATGATGCTGCTAAATTGGATACATTTGTTTTTCTTATAAATGAAGGGCCAAGCATGGACAAGAACGATGAACATTGGAGCATGATCAAGAATGGAGAAGATGGCACGTGCAAGGGGAGCAAGAATAGAGTTTCTGGTGGAGTTTTCATCACTTTGTAGCTACCATGATGACATCCAAGGACATGGATGAAATATACAACATGGCCTTTAATAAATTTCATCCATAGCTTAATATAAGTGTCGCGCCACCTTATTTTTGGGCCAGGCCCATGTAATTTTGAAATACTACTTATAGGCTATTTTTTAGAGTACGTATTGTAGGGCAAACGACTCAGGAGGTATTTTAGTCCCACCTTACTAAGGGGGGATGAAATCCCCTCTCTTGCCCCTACAAATACAGCCCTTAAGGCACCATTTAGACTTTTGGATTTGTTTAGTTAAAAGTTAGCCAACACAACTTCATATACTCCGTTTGTGTCCAACGACCAAACCAAGACCGCTTTTGGATCCCCAGTATTATCAATACTTCATATATATTCACAATATTCAGATTGCATTATCATATTCTTGCTTCTTCTTTGATTGCATGCAGGAATAGAACTTCGTGGTGTCGGTCCACTAGAAACGGGGTCCCTAGGAATCCTGACTTGTGCATGGACAGTTGCAGCCTTCCCGGAAGAATGCCTTGACGGGGACTGATGATGAGCCAGAGAAACCGCTCTTCGTGAGATCAAGGAGTGTATTAAGAAGACCAAAGTGACCAGAGATTATCCCCAGGAAGGCCTCCCTTGCCGGGTAGGCGAGCCCGGTAGGGTCGAGACTGCGCCTGGGGCCAATCCAAAACCGCGCCGGCAAGATTCCCGGGGCCGCCAAGAGCACAAGAAAGAATCCCGGCAGGCTCCGTGCCGGCAAGCCTCCGCCAAGACGCCACCGCTCCACCTCATCGTACGCCAGTCACTAATCAGTGCGGTGTCGAGCTTCCAAGTGGCTAGATGGATCTTGTCAGATACGTGGCAACCTGTTGGAGAAGATATTAACTTTATTGACACCCGTCCTGATGGCGTGTCACGTTAATAAGAGGTAGATGCATAAGCGGCGTGGCAGTCTTGCCGGGCTTCAACCACTGCATGACACCTAGCAGTGAATTTAATGCACTTTGTCCTAACTGCCAGAGTTTGGTATGATAACACTGTTAGCTATCTAATCAAGCCATAATGCTGTTTTTCCACTCTGGTCGCCCCTTAAGATATAAAAGGAGGCCCGAGGCAACCTAGCAAAGGGTTTGAATCTTTGATCCCTCAACACTTGTACGCGCATAGCTACTCTCCCCGTGTCGTGGTGGAACACGATCACCTATGGGACCATCGGCCCCTTGTGGTTCGGCAAGGGGAAAGGTCACATTGCACAAAGAGCAAAGGCCATGGAACAACATGACGGTGGTGACGCTGGTGGTTTTACCCAGGTTCGGGCCGCTGAGAAGCGTAAAACCCTACTCCTGCTTTGGTGGATTGGATGGAGGAACACGACGAGCACGCAACGCTCAAGCCCGGCAAGGTCGCCTCGGGGAGAGCAGCTACGCGCGTACAAGTGTGCAAGGGTCCGAATCCTTTGCTAGTTAGCCTTGGACCTCCTTTTATAGCTTAAGGGGTGACCACCGTGGAAAAGTTGTCTTTATCTAGTGATTAGATAGCTAACAATGCTATCATACCTAACTTTGGCAGTTAGGACAAAGTGCATTAAATGCACTGCTAGGTGTCATGCTGAGGGTGAAACCCAGCAAGCCTGTCATGCCGCTTAACCCTCTTCTGCTTATCTGCTTGACACGCCTCTGGACGGGTGTCATATGAGGATAATCTGTCTTCCATGGGCTGCCACGTCCCTAGTAGAAGCCACTTAATCACTTGGAGGCTCGACACCGCATTGATAGGTGATTTGCGTTGCGGTCCGATGGAGCGGTGGAGCGGTGGCGCCTTGGCGGGGAGATTTGCCCTTGGCAGACCCGGCAAGCCTGTCGGGGAAATCTTGGAATTGTCCTTGGGGCGGCCTCGACCCGGCCAGGCTCTCCTGCCCGGCAATGGAGGCCCCCCAAGGCGATGCCTTGCTGTCTTGCTTGTCTTGGTCTTCTTGATCTGCTCCTGGATCTCATGAAGAGCGGTCCTTCTGGTTTGGCTTGGCTCTGTAACTTGGTGCAGGACATGCAGTGCCAACACGCCTGTGTATAAGTCCGGGCAAACAAACGCAAATGTTTGTTTCACTCACAGATACACAGGCGTACACTTTGGCTGAACCCGAATGGGACTTATGTCCTTTTTGATATCTCCCTTGCTTCTTCATTAACATGTGATTGAACCCATTTCCGATATTCCCGCGAGTCGTGCGGAACGATGTGGGGTTACCCACGTAATGTCTCATGGGTTGCCCACGTTCATGGGGAGGTAACTGCCATTTTACTCACCCACCATGCCTACCATTTCCGCCACGTACACTGCATGCATTGCGCAGGGCTGGTGGCGGACGTGTAGGGTGTGGGAATGAGTGCCATGGCAGAAAGCTAGGCGCCGTGGATAGGCGCAGGTGGGCAGTCATTGATTCTGGACGCCGTCAGCGACACAGGGAGGCAGGATTGGTGGAGCGGGGCGGTTCCCTCCCAGGTGGTGAGGAGCCAGCCCCCGGCCAAGTTTCTGTATAAAAGGGGACGTGGGCAAGGGGCTCACCCACACACATCTCCTCCTCCCTCCCTGATATCTTTCTTCCACTATGGTGAGGGGAAGAGGACGTGGTCAACCTCCAGCGGTGGCGATGAGGGTCACTTCTCGGTAGCGTGTCCCTCCCCCTGCTGGGGATGTAGGGGCAGAGTCCAGCGCACAAGGTGGTGCCGCTGGACGTGGGCATGGCCGTCGTGGCACTTGGGGCCGAGGAGGGCGTGGGGGTGCCCTGGTCGCCCCTCCCCCGGTCGCCGCGGCTCCAATGGAAGGCCATGCTGGGGATCAGCCGTTGGAGTTCATTGTCAAGCTGTGCGGGCCACCACGCAGCCGTCTTCGGCTTTCCACCCCATTCGCAGGGGTGATGGAGGAAGAACAGCTGCCTAGATTGAGGCTGCACATGAGGGGCTGTTGTAACGGCAGCATGCGGGCGAACGTAGAGTTCCTTGCACCTCATGTCATGCTCTCTGGCATGGAAAACCTTCGCTCGTGCCCATAGCTTGGCGGCGGGGCACGTTCTCCATTTCAAGCTAATGGAGGCCAATCTGCTCTCCATCAAAGTCTTCGGGCGTTCGGGTGCTCGCTTAGGGTGCTGCGTGAGAGCTCGACCAACGACGAAACCTCCTCCTCGAATGACAGCGACGAAGAGGACAGTGACGGTGATGACGATGACAGCGATCGGGAGGACAATGGCTCGGACTCCAGCTGAACACCGGACGTACAGTCACCGTCAGCAAGGCGCCGGCGGTACCATCATCTGCACCTGGGTCTTCTTCCCCCGGCAGAGAGATTTGCCGGGGTGTTGGGTGTGGACGTCTCCGCCTTCTCCAGCTGGACCCCGACAGGCTTCTCCGTGGACTCTGGCTTCATCTTCCCTGCCGGGGGCCTTCCTGCCGCGTTCCGCTGGTCCTGGCGGTGGTGACCAGGGCATCTCCTAGCCGCTCTCTCTGTCCATCACCTTCGCCCCCGCCCTCTCGATCTTGTCAAACTGCGTCCCGTGGGCCCTGACAGGGTCAGGCTGGGCTTCTGCCCAAGCACTCCTTTTGCCCTCTTCGCTTCCCACTGTAGCTCCTAGGAGGAGACGGACAAGAAAGGCATTACGGGGCACTTATCTTTTTTCATTCTAAAATATGTAGGCACTTGCCAAACTTTATCTTTAAGAAATGTAATCTTTTCAGCTATATTTGTACTCTGTAAGGCTTGTACTTGTCTATCCGTGCATTAATGAAAAAAGACATGCTTGCCGGGCGCTTGTGCATGTATCATACTCATGCAGAAGAGTGGCTCCTCTATACTTTCGAGTAAACAAAGTTTCTGGCAAGGTATCTTGCCGGTCCCTCTCCTTGTTGCCGCGAGGCTCAGCTCGGTGAGCCTGGGAACGCGGAAGAGATCCGGCCCCTTGCCACCCTGAGGGAGTTACGGACTAAGGGGTCCTCGGGGCGTCGGCCCATTGAATATGGGCCGGACTGGTGAAGCGGTACAGCGACAGGAGGTCTATGAAGCCGTGGTGTGCCCTCCAAGTCAAGGATAGGCAGGATCTCTTTACCCCTTATTGTAATCTATCTTTGGTAACCCTAACCCTACCAGTGTCTATATAAACCGAGGGTTGTAGTCTTTAGGGCTAGAGCTATATTCATCACCTCATCACCTTAGGGTTTAGCTCATGCTGATCTCGAGGTAGATCTACTCTGTAACCATACTATACATCCAATACAATCAAGCAGGACGTAAGGTATTACCTCTTCGAGAGGGCCCGAACCTGGGTAAACACCGTGTTCATTGTCCCTTGTTCCCCATCGATCCTAGATCCACAGCTCGGGACCCCTACCCCGAGGTCTACCAGTTTTGACACCGACATTGATGCTTTCATTGAGAGTTCCGCTGTTGGATCGTCGAAAGGATCAATGGCTCAACCGGGCGTTAGGGACCACACCCGTGCCGAGGGCTTCCCCGCCCCGGATCGTCTCTTTGTGTTCGATGGCGTATTATTATGCGTCAATCACACTGGTCGCCTCGACCAGATTCAAGGCTTCGCCCCCATGGAGGGACCCACCGACTTGAGGGCATCAACCCCGGGGCCAGTAGACCCAAAAGAATCAGATTCTCCAAGGGTCTAGCCTTGAAGCCTGACTCCGACAGACCGTCCACCAGATCCCCCGCCGAATCTCTGGAGTGTTCGGCACCCCCGTGTGCCCAGCCGGGAGACCACCTTGCAAGTCTATTCCGTGCAATGGGAATCTCTGTTACCAGGCCCATGGCATATGATCAGGTCAGCCTTAAACCCGACGACTGAGAAATCAACACCCCTTCGGTCACGCACCTCGTCGCCACCGTCGAAGAGGCCCAGGAGGGGCCATAGCCTTATAAGCTAAAAACAGTGGACACTCGAGTCTCTAGCTCGGAGTCAAGCACCAGCCCAGAAATACGTCCGGACTTGAGCTCTAAAGGAGGATCTGGCCTCGAACCGATCCAGTCGCACATCAGTCCGGATCCGAACCCTGCGCAATCAAAACCGGACGCAACTCAACCTCCTATTAAGGATAGTCTGGGTCCGCCGTAGGTGGGGATCTAAAAAATTTTCACACCCACCCACCATGCGAAATACTCGCCGGATTCGTGAAATCCGGACATATGGGACCTCATGAATGTCAAATAGCTGCCAAACAAGACAATCCATCATTATTGGGCTAGATTTCTCCTTGTGAAAAACAGGATGGCATCTTGCTGCGACAAAGAGGTAATCAAAGCTTTCCAGTTCACCTGCAGGGATGAGGGCCTTTTGAACGCCCTCGCTCGTCGCCGAGTTCAAAGCTTCACCAAACTATCAGACATGGTACGCAAGTATTGCACCTTGGAAAACACGTGGAGGGTGCAACAGATGAACATGGGGTCACCGCCGGCCATGCAGCACGGAAAGTCTCGCGTTAAACGAGCATACACACATCGGTCGCCGGAACGCGAGCCCGATGAAAAGAAAACTAGACCTAGATCAGTGCTGGATGAGTTGCTGGATAAACCGTGCCCAATACACTCAGTCTTGCTAAACGCAAACCCAACCCACAGACTTCGAGCCTGTTGGGTGGTAAGACAAGTGGCCAAATATGGCGAGTCAATCTTGGGCCTTACACCTCTAGATAAGCAGTCCGCGGCTTCACCATAGGACCACAATGTCCTTACAGTATACGAGACGTTTGCCTCAAACAATAAAAGGAAAAAGGCTCTTCGAGAGCTCAGCCATATATACCAAGTGACGGCCGCACAGCCATGGGCAGCCGCACCTATTACCTTCGACGAGAAGGACGAGCCAAGTCCCCGTAGCAATCACGCACCGGCCGCACTGGTCCTCGACCCCATTGTCGATGGTTTTCGGCTGACTAAAGTGTTGATGGACGGAGGGAGCGGCCTCAACCTCATCTATGAGGATACTCTCGACAAGATGCATTTCAACAGACCCCGCATCGAACATAGCCACACCACATTCTGAGGTATAATACCCAGTAGGGAGGCACACTGCTCGGGACGCATAACCCTGGACGTTGTGTTCGGCACACCCGATAACTACAGATCCGAACCTTTGCTATTTCACATTGTGCCCTTCCGCAGCGGATACCATGCCCTCCTAGGGTGTGAGGCATTCTCGAGATTTCAGGCCATACCACATTATGGGTATATGAAACTCAAAATGCCAGGGCCCAACGGGGTAATCTCACTTAAAAGCGACCCAAGCAAGGCCTTGCGAGCCGAAAACAAGAAGGCATCCCTCGCCCTAGAGGCACTATCCGAAGCCCTCACGGCCGAAGAGTTGACAGCACTACGCACTACAGTCGATAGGGATGATGTGGTCATCAGTAAAAGACAAAAATCTACATCATTCAAGCCAGCAGATGAAATAGTAAAATGTCAAGTGCACCCAACAGATCCCAATAAAACGGCATCCATACGAGCACAGCTGGACCCCGCAGTCGACGAGGCGCTAAGAACATTCCTGCTGAAAACTGGGAAATATTCACCTGGCACCCCTCAGACATGCCGGGAATCCCACGCAGGCTGACAGAGCACAGCCTAAACATCTTAAAAGGCTTCAAGCCGGTGAAACAGACTCTACGCCGATTTTTCGAACCCAAACGGCAAGCCATGGGCGAAGAGCTTGCAAAACTGCTGGAGGCCGGATTCATCCACGAGATCAAGCACCCCGAGTGGTTAGCAAATCTGGTTATGGTACCCAAGAAGGATAAGTCCTGGCAGCTCTGTGTTGATTTTAAAGACCTTAATAAGGCCTGCCCTAAGGACCCTTTCCCCCTGCCAAGAGTAGACCAGATCATCAACGCCACCACCGGACACGACTCGCTATGCTTCCTTGACGCTTACTCTGGATACCACCAGATCAAGATGAAAGAGTCCGACCAGGCGACAACCACATTCATCACTCCTTACGGGCCTTTCTGCTTCAACACCATGCCGTTCGGGCTGAAAAACGCAGGAGCCACATACCAACGCATGATTCAAGCATGCCTCGAAAACCAAATTGGCAGAACGGTTGAGGCGTACGTGGACGATATGGTTGTCAAAACCAAAAACATCGACCAGCTGATAGACGACCTCCGCCGAACCTTCTACAACTTGCAAGCCTATGATATACGACTCAACCCAGAAAAATGCGTCTTCGGGGTCCCTGCCGGAAAGTTGCTCGGATTCATCGTCTCCCATAGAGGAATCGAGGCCAACCCGACCAAAATTAGTGCGCTATCCCAGCTCGCAATACCAACAGAGCTCAAGCACGTCCAGAAATTGGCTGGATGCGTGGCAGCTTTGAGCCGCTTCATCTCTCGCCTCGGAGAAAAGGCGCTCCCACTCTATAGACTACTTAAAAAGACCAAGAACGTCCAATGGACAGACGAAGAAACTGCGTCGCTTGAGGAGATTAAAACACTTCCCACTGGCAACCCTATCCTGGCCGCACCTAGCGTCGGCGAGCCCATGCTACTATATAGTTCAGCAACCAATCAGGTGGTTAGCGCGGTGCTCGTTGTGGAGCGGGAGTCTGAGGGCCACAAGTTCCAAGTCCAGAAGCCGGTCTATTATGTGTTTGAGGTACTTACGCCATGCAAATCACGATACCCCCACTATCAAAAGATAGCCTATACGGTTTTTATGGCGTCCCGAAAGCTACGACACTACTTTCAAGAATGTTCGGTCACAGTGGCGTCAGAGGTCCCCTTGAATGATATAATCAACAACAGGGATGCCACGGGCCGCATCGCCAAATGGGCCATTGAGCTCCTTCCCTTCGAGATAACATACAAACCACGCCGAGCTATTAAATCTCAGGTACTCGCCGATTTTATAGCCGAATGGACCGAAGCTGAACTACCCCGAGAGTACAGTACATATTCGCACTGGACAATGTATGTCAACAACTCAAAAATGTTAGCCGAACTGGGGGCTGGGGTCATCCTAATCTCCCCTAGAGGAGACACTGTTCAGTATGTCCTACAAATAATGTACATCGACTCCAACAACACAACCGAATACGAAGCACTTCTACATGGTCTTCGTCTGGCCACGTCAATGGGAGTGCAGCGCCTCGAAGTAAGGGGAGATTCAAACCTAGCGATCTCTCAAGTCAACGGCGAATTCGACGCCAAGGACCCCAAGATGGCGGCATACAGAAATGCAGTTGTCCGGATATTGGCCCAATTCGAGGGCCTAGAATTCCACCATGTCTCTAGGGACAGCAACCAAGCCGCGGACGTCCTCGCCCGCATGGGCGCCAAGCACGACCCGGTTCCCAAAAACACTTTCCTCGAGCGGCTCTTCAAGCCCTCCGTAGTATGGCAGGACGGTGACGCCGGTGCACTAGTCAATCAGCCCGCTCACAATGCTTCCCCGGAAAAGGAGCCCGACGACCATATCATCGGCAGCTCCGCACTCGAGGAAACACCTTTCGCCCACGAAATCATGGCCGTAATTGCCCCCTGGACAGAACCTCTGCTCGCCTACCTCACTCGACAATAGCTCCCGGAGGACTAGACGGAGGCATGACGTATAGTCCGGCGCTCTAAAGCATACAAGGTCCATGAGGGCGAGCTTTACAAAAAAAAGCACCACAGAATCTTGCAAAGGTGCATCTCCGAAGAAGAGGGGCATCAACTCCTGGCAGAAATACACGCGGGCATGGGCGGCCACCACATGGCAGCTCGGGCCTTGGTCAGCAAGGCTTTCCTAGCAGGATTCTTTTGGCCTACCACCCACGAGGATGCCCGGGCTTTCGTCCAACGTTGCGTTGGATGTCAGCTGTTCGCAACTCAAAGTCACATGCCCCCCACAGCTCTTCAGACGATACCGATAACATGGCCTTTCGCGGTCTGGGGTCTCGACATGCTCGGAGCACTCAAAGGGGGCACAAAGAAAAAGAAGTACCTATTGGTAATGGTCGACAAATTCACCAAGTGGATTGAGGCAAGGCCCGTCACTTCGGCAGAATCCGGACCGGCCGTCGACTTCTTATCTAACGTCGTACATCGTTATGGTGTCCCCCACAACATAATTACCGATAACGGTACCAACTTCACCGCCCAGGAAGTCAAAGACTGGTGTGGCAAAATGGGCATTAAGCTCGATTACACTTCGGTGTACCACCCACAGACCAATGGACAGGTCCAACGGACCAACAGGCTCATTATGAGCGGCATCAAGCCTCGCCTGGTCCGATCACTTGAATAATCGGATTGCCATTGGGCCGAGGAACTCGACTTCGTATTATGGGGGCTGCACACTACTCCTAACCGATCAACCAGATACACACCATTTTTATGGTATATGGTGCGGAAGCCGTTCTCCCATGCGACCTCATCCATGACGCACCTAGAGTGCGCATGTCCGAAGAAAAGGAAGCCGAGTTGGAACGGCAGGATGACTTGGACGCTCTTGAAGGAGAACGGGATATAGCTCAGGCGCGATCCGCACTTTACCAGCAGCAAGCACGGTGCTACCAAAACCGCGAAGTCCGGGTGAAGACATACAACGTGGGCGACCTCATCCTCCGGCTCCCCGAAAAGCAGAAGCATAAGCTCTCGCCCAAATTGGAGGGCCCGTACATCATTGACGAAGCACTTGCAGGAGGAGCATATCGCCTTCGCCGCCCGTCCGATGATCGCCTTGAGCGGAACCCGTGGAACACAGCCCGACTGCGGCGCTTTTACACCTGAGTTAGACATCATCACCCGCATACATCCTCACCTCCCTTTGTTTTTTCTTCTTATTTTGGACATGGCAGGCGTTCGGCTAAAGCAAACCATACCAAGCTAATACCGTATACATCATTGAATGTAACACCCAGCTTTGCATGGGGGCTCCCTTAGAGGAGCCGAATAATATAATCAATATAAATCGCATTCATTTCGATTGCAGCCTTCTCATATCTTTCAAGCCAAAATATGCACTTATTTGACGCAAGATCTTTGCCAAGCTGGGTTGCCTGGCTCCTGTGTTTACCCTTGCGTTCCCGATTGTTCGGCTAGGGAGTAAAGGGAGCACCTCTGCGATTGTTATGACCGGGTCATCCGGGACCGTACCTCAGATGGGTGAAGCTGAAAGCTAGCGTTCTTACAGAATACAATAAGTCGGCCTAAGGGAAGTGAATATAGCCTCGCACTTACCTCCACGGTTTTTTCGCAGCCATTGGTCTCCGTTGATCTCATGTATCCGGACTATAATTTTACCCGGAGAAAGGAACCTTTGGAGGAACTATTTTCATCGGAAGATGTTTCTTACGTCAAATAGTAATATAACATAACTCTCCGCACATGTTTCGTCTGTTCGAGCCAGATGGCCGGATTGCCTGGTTCCCGAAGTGTTGCCTTGTTTCCCAAGGCACGTAGTACGGAACACTTCCCGATCACTGATCGGGGAGGTAGAAGCCGATGGCCGGTTAAGACAACATTCTTTAAAAATAAAAATAAGAACGCGGATTGAGCTCGGTCAATGTAAAGAACATAGATACATAGAATTGACAAAACTACTCTTGATCGACAATGTCTATCAATTGCTCTAGAGCACAATCCTTCTAAGAATAGCGAGCGGCTGGCATCACATCATCATACACCAAGCTTAGAGGTATCTCTCGGCCGTCAGGGCCCACTGGACCAACCAGGGCCATATGCTCCGGGTCTAGCTTGGTGAAACGGGTCTTTACCATAGGCCATGCCTCGCGCGCTCCTTCTCGGCAACACGAGATCTTCCATAATTCAAACCTTCGCCGAGCTCCCTTAAAGTGACTGGCTAGTTCGGCCATGTTCTCTGGCGGCACATCTGACGGCCATAATGCCTTCTCCATGCTCTTCATGGCTTTCCGGGCCCTCTCGTAAGTCTTCAACAGCTCCTTTAAAAGGTTCCCGTCATAGGTGCTGACTTCTTCCCCGGGCCGCCCAGTCAGGAGACCTGAAAAGCAGGTGTTGCATTTTGTCATTAAAACGCCAATGGTACTTGCCAGCGGAACGGTATGATCAGTGCTTACCAAATATGCCACCTTTAAGCTTCTGGTTTTCCTCCAAGGCTTGTGCCAGCTGAGTTTCCAAACTCTCAATTTCCTCGGCTTTCCACTGATTCTCTGCCTTGAGCTCATTTTTCTCCTTATGACTTTGCATCAGCACTCGTTTACCAGCCTCCAGCTCCTTCTGCAGCCCGCTTACGGCTTTCGCGGCTATATGGAGAAAGAGGTGTTAATGCATAGAATACACCGTATACCTTTCTACGCGTTGTGAAACAGTTTTTTCTTCTTACCGAACAATTCGCTGCTGGCTTTTCGAGCCGCATTGTCACAGCCCTAGCTTAGACCTTGTCTGTCATTGCATAAGCATCCATCTATCATGTCTAAATTTTATGAAACTTTGAAATGGGGGATGATCAAACCCTAGCATCAATGAAATTCAAATAGGTTCAACTAAAAAAATATATTTTCAGGAACCTAAATGGCCTTAAAAAATGTTCATCATTTTTGGAAAATGCTGGAAACAGTAACCAGAGATGATGCACATTTTTCCATGACATTTTGGATTTTGAATTAATTCAAACATATTTGAATTGGAGCTATTTAAATGCTATATATATATTTTAGATGCTCCGAAAATGTTGGAAATTGTTAAGGGTCACTGGAATAATTCAGAAGGCACCCATAATTATTTCCAGGATTTTATGAAATGGTTTAGTATTTATTTTAAACCAGAACATAAAAACAGAAAATAGAAAAAGGAAACATAAAGGGGGAAAAACCCTTACCTGGACTTACCTACCTGGCAGCCCAGCACGCGGCCAGCCCACAGCCGGCATCAGTCGTCGTCCTCCTGGCGCCAGGAGGACGAGGGGCACGCGCTCGCCGCACACGTGCATGGGTGCCACGCCACCTGCCTGCCTGCCCCTCCCCCTCAATGCCCCGGTCTCTCTGGACGACGCCACGCTGCCCCCTCGGCTCTCTGCTGCTCTCTCCCATCCCTATCCTCCCCTCTATCTCTCTCCCCCGCGAACGACCGAGTGCCCCCATCGCCGCCGCTCGCTGTTGCCGCGCCCACCACCACGGCCTCGCCTCTCCGACGTGTCCACGAGAATCGCCGCGTCGTCCTTGTCCTCTTGTCAAGCCACACGACGCCGGACACCCTGCATCATCGCCGCCATCGCCGTATACTACCTTCGGCCGCCCCGATCTCCGGCGACTGCATGTCGTCTCCAACGCGCCCCCGGCCTCGCCTCCGCCTCGGTTGGATCCGCGGTGAGTAGCTGCACCGTTCCACCTCTCTCCTCGAGCCCGTTACGTCATGTAGCCATCGTTTTCGTCAAGACCAAAAGCCTCCGCCGCCGGCCATGTCGCCGCTGTGGCCAGGGCCAGCGTAGCTTGCGCCCGCGTGTGTCACCATGCTCAGCAGCCTCCCAGTAGACGAACGCAGCCACCCACTCAACCTGCCGTGCCTCGTAGCGCCACCTCGATGCACACCTGAGTTCCGGCAGCCGCCAAGAGCTCCACTCTGGCGAGCTCCGGCGCCCCTGCCACCTCCCACCTAACCCACTGGGTGCGGGAGAGCTTGGGCTACGTCCCAGTGCCCTCAGCCGCCGCCCCCATGGCCGGCAACGCGGACACCACCGCGACCAGAGGTCGCTCGCGATGACCTCGCTGCCCTGAGCCACTGATCGGTGGCCCCCGCCGATCAGGAACCTAGTTAGCACTCATCCCCCCTTGTGACACTGATAGTGGGCCCCGACGCCCCTAATCTTTTAGTTAAGTTAATTTAACCCATGTTTTAATCCCGTGTCACTAACGTGTGGACCCCACACGTTAGGTTTGACCGGTCAGCGCGGTTGACCTGCTGACATAGGCATGACGCAGTGCTGACATAATTAATCATTTTCTGGATTTAAAATAATTCTGGAAATTCCAGAAATTGTTATAAACTTCAAAAAATGATAGAAAATCAACCGTAACTCCAAATGAAATAATTTATATATGAAAAATGATCAAAAAAATTCAATCTATCCAATGGCACTGGTTTCATGCATGACAAAACAAGTTAATCTTGCTGTTTAGTTCAAAACAACTAAATGGACTTTGAAAATTCATATGTTGTGTTTGAATTTGAATCTTTGGTTAAAATCAACTCAAACCCTTCTATTGCTAGCTGCATTAGCTCAAATCACAGCATATTGCCATGTCACATTCATGCATCATATTGTAGCATTGCATTGATTGTGTTCCTTCTCTGTTTGCCAGTGTTGTTCCCTCTTAGTGGACGTTGTTCCAACGTTGTGATCGTTGACACCGATGAAGAGCTATACTATCTTCTGAAGTGCCAGGCAAGCAACCCCCCCTTGATCACTCCGATACAATCCCACACTCTCGCTCCTGCTCTCCTTACTGCATTAGGACAACAATGATTCAACTGTTACATGTTGCGGTAGTTGAACCCCTTTCCTCTGCAAGACCTGTCTCTGCCACAGTAAATAGTTGAAACCCACTAGTATGAGTAGGAGTTGTTTGCGCCATGATGTGCCCACTCATTCATGCTTGCTTGTTATGCCTGCTATGCTTAGAGTTGAGTCAGGTTTGATTCATCTGGGATGGATTGGAATGGAGGTGAACATGTCCTACTGTTGAGAGCTAAGTGTGTGAACACGATTTGGTAAAGGTAGCGATGCGAGGCCATGTAGGAGTACATGGTGGGTTGTGTCATTGAAACCGTCCTCAGGAACTGAGTTCTGTGTTTGTGGTCCAAGACAGTTACTACCACACATTGGGATCCTTAATTGACTCTCTCGACTTATTAATCGCCTTGATCTCTATCCAGGAGTTGCAAGTAGTTTCTGGTGTTTGTAGTATGCTGGAGGCCGTGCGCAGCGCTGACCCTAGGGGTGGGCTTTGATGCGGTAGGCAAGTGGCCCGGTGTACCGAGTCGCCCGTTTGGTGACTCGGGAACCCTTCACACATTGTTTTGGGCCGTAGTGGAAACCCCGGCCGGATCTCCTTGTGGATGGAACCCGAATAGGCGATAAACCTGGACTAGAGAATTGTGTGGTTAGTCAGGTCGTGGCCGACACACTCACTGGGCTTCCGCTTGAAGGTTGCCGAGTACATGTCGTGTAAACGGTGATAAGTGGTGGGAGTGTGTGTGAAGAAGTACACCCCTGCAGGGTTATAAATGATCTATTCGAATAGCCGCGTCCGCGGATATGGACTACTTGGAACGCTTACAATGTTCATAGACAAGTGGAAGTGGATACTCTAAAATGCGCAAGATAAGCGTGAGTGCTATGGATGGCCTTCACATAGGGAGACGGGAGCGGATCCATAGTGGTGTATTGATATGGTGAATATGTGGACTCGTGTGCGCCACCTCAAAGAAGTTACTGGCAATTGTAGTTCAGGATAGCCACCGAGTCAAAGTTGGCTTGCTGCAGTTAAACTCCACCACCCCCTTTGTTGATACTGATGCATATGTAGTTAGTTCTGACGTAAGTCTTGTTGGGTACATTTGTACTCACATTTTCTTAATTTATGTTTTGCAGAGAGACTTCAGTCTCACTATGTCGGTGTACTAAGTATGGGGCCATTAGTACCCCTTACTTGTGCACGGGCAGTTGTAGCCATCCTCGCGGCAAGGCTTGCCGGGATCAGCTCGAAGGCGATTTAAGTTGTCAAGGAAATCATCAAGTCAGAAATCTGAGGATCAGCGAATGAGCAAAGCTGGAAATCGAAGATCTGCCTCCCCGGCAAGATCCTTGCCGGGGTGGCCTGAGGAACCCGGCAAGGCTTGGCGCCCGGCAAGGATCGGTGCCCGGCAAGGCTTGGCGCCCAGCAAGTTTCGGCGCCTGGCGAGGTTCTGCCACTGTGCCACCGCTTCGGCACAGTGACGAGTCTGACATTCTGGCTCCTTCCATGGATGCGTGGCGGCGCGCCAGTGGAGGAGAGCTTAAGCGGTGCTGATGGGATGGCCCCTTTTTCCATCCCCAAGAAAGTGAGGACACCTAAACGGACACCTCACGGTGCATTAAATGCGCTTGTCCTAATCCGTCAGGGGTTAGGTATGATACCCTGTAGCTACTTTACACCTCAATGTATGTACATTTTGCCACTGTGGAGACCCCTTTGAGCATATAAAAGGAGGCCCAAGGCAACTGCTACAGGGGAGGAGAACTTCTGGCCCATTCTGCATGCGTAGCTGCTTTTTGAACGTACTATTCATTGCGAGCGCTCCTGGAGGCTGGGCTCAAGAACATCAATAAGAACACAAAGCAGGAGTAGGGTTTTACGCTGATCAGTGGCCTGAACCTGGGTAAAAACCTCACGCGTCGGTCTCCGGCTCTGCTCTTTGCGTGTACCTCTCCCCCCGCCGAATCGTAAAAGGGGTCTCTCGGGATCCCATAGGTGTCGTGCCCCGACACACTAGTAGTTCTACGTGGGCTTCCATGGTTAGCTTGGGAATCCCAGACAGAGGTCTGGTTCCTTTGGAGGGTCTTGTAGATAGACAGGCTTCCTAGCCTTCTTCCTTTTCAGATGTCTGTACTTAGACATGTTTATGCTTTCGCCTGGCTTGTATGACTTTGTGTGAAGGTCATGCGGCCCGCTGCTTGTAATAAATGCTATGATGGCCCATCTGGGCCTTTATCTCTATGAGTTGTTGAGTTATGTTGTGATGCCATGTTGTACAGCGCATATTTGCATGTTATGCGTATGTGTAATATGTATTCCTATGTGTGGGATCCGACAACCTAGTTGTTTATTCTTGGTAGTCTCTCTTATGGGGAATTGTCTTCTAGTGCTTCCACTGAACCATGGTAGCTTGCTACTGCTCCGGAACACATGGGATGATCGGCATGTGTCCTTCTTTGCTCCTGTGTCTGTCCCTTCAGGGAAATGTCACGCGGTGCTTACCAGAGCCCTGATAGTTTGCTATAGCCCGGATTCACTCGCTGCTGACCGACACATGCATTGCTGGGTCATGTATTCCTGTCCCTGTAAGTTAGCGCCTCCTTGGGTTTATGACTAGTCATGTCGGCCCGGGTTCTCTGTCATATGGAAGCTAGCGACACTATCATATACGTGAGCCAAAAGGCGCAAACGGTCCCGGGCCAGGTAAGGTGGCACCCGTGGGAATACCGTGCGTGAGGCCGTAAAGTGATATGATGTGTTACACGCTAGATCGGTGTGACTTAGGATCGGGGTCCTGAGACGCATCCAGTTCGGCCTTTGTTTCGACCAACTTTGTCTGGCTCACCTCAAGGTCCTCGGACAGCTTTTTGCTCTGCTCTCTTGCGGCCTACAAAAATCATATCATTAGAAATCCTTAACTCGGTCGTCCCGCCCAAATTAAGGCTTGGGGGCTAGTTGGTTAGGGAACATGATCTGCTTTCAAGCTATTTTAGTTACATACCTGCACTCTGGCGGCAAAAAGACCGGCGATCCCTTCAAGACCTGTCCGGGCCGCTCCAAGGTACGAATCCACAAATTAAAGGCACTAAATTCCTGGTCGGCAAAGGCAGTATGACGTAAAGTTTCCCACTGGCGGTGATGATTCATTACGCTCTCCACTTCGGAGTTGGTGACCGAAACATCATCGGAATCCGCTAGAGGCGTGCCGGCTGCCGCGTGTTCGGAGGAAGCTCCGGCTTGTGCCGAAGACTTAGGACCGGAGCTCCAATTCGGTGCACCCGGGGAATCTTTGGACTGATGCAGGGGCATACTTCTTCTGCAAAAATAAGCAAGCTTTAATAAAAGGGTGTTGAAAGCAACCCTCACTGTAATAGTGAAATACGTCACATCTGGGCCGCGGAGGCAGGTGCTTCCGCTTCGGTGGAGGCCTTCCGCTTTGATCTCCCGTTAGGCGCCGAAGCTAGTGTGGTCCGCGCTCCTCCCAAGACGGTCTGATGCATAGTGCGGTGACCCTTGGGTGCAGAAGTCAGCACGTGGGGAAAAGCGCGAGATGAGCGCCCTGTTTGGCAGAGGGTCTTCCTTTCACTTACTGTGGAAGAGGGAAGAGCCCCGGGGTGATCGGCTGTCAGAGCGACCTTGGTGCCATCAAGGCTCTCCTAATAAAACACCCCGTCTTCAAAATCAATTGACGTCTCTCGGTCGTCATGATACCCCAGATCATCGTCACGGGAATGATCCTCCAGTTGAGGAGGAGGGCAATTAATGGACGCAACTTGATGCCTCCATCCCTGTTCAAATACCCAGTGCGCCGGATTGTATCTGGAGCAACCTTCCCGTATACTCATTCTAGCAAAATCTGCCTCCTCTCCCTTGAAGAGATCGGCCAATATTTTGGCCAGAGCCACCTTATTGTCTGGCCCTTGTCGCTGATAGCGGGTTACGTCATTAGTCCCGTTATAGCACCATAAAGGATGACCCCTTTGCTGGAGGGGTTGCATGCATCGGGTAATAGCGACGGCCATCACTTCAATCATGGTCAGCTTACTGCTAGTTAGCAGCCTGACCTTGGCTGCCAGCGAATGCACCTCTTTGCTGTCCTGTTGGGAAGGGCCTTTGGGCCGCCAGTTGAACCGCTTTATAGACCGGTCGTTTGAGTATTCGGGCAACCCTTGCCGAATTGCATTGGTGAGGGGAACGTCTTCAATATAGAACGACTCCGAGGTCCATCCTTCGGGATATTTTCGTGGGGTCCAATTGGGTACCCTGTCCCAGCTATCCACCATACTTCGGCACCGCCCACCTCGAATGTGGATCCTTCCCGAAGGCGAGGGACGAGACAGAAATACTTCCTCCACAAGTCGAAGTGGGCCTTGCAGCTCAAAAATATCTCGCAAAGGGCTACAAAGCCAGAGATATGCAATATGGACCCCGGGGTGAGGTTGTGGAGCTGGATCCCATAGAACTCCAACAAACCCCGTAAAAAGGGATGGATGGGAAAGCCCAAACCTCTTAGAAGGAAGGGCATGAGACATACCCTCTCCTCCTTACTCGAAATGGGGGAGTTCTTGGCGAGGACGCAACCATCGACTGAGATGAGACCAGCGTGGACGGGAACCAAATCTGCCGAAGGGAGGAAGCACTGCGTCTGCAAGCGCCTCATCTGAAGGTGTGAAACTGAACAACTCGACCAATCGCCTGGGAGTGGGCCGTGCGGGCGCGAGGATAAACCTAGGAGGTCGGCCATGGTGCCGGGGGAATTTCTTCGGTGTTGTTCCTTGTGAAAGGGGGGAGGTAAACTGTCCCCCACGCCTTTGGATCTATAAATAG
The DNA here is from genome assembly GCA_011799875.1 of Thinopyrum elongatum. NCBI lineage: Eukaryota > Viridiplantae > Streptophyta > Magnoliopsida > Poales > Poaceae > Thinopyrum > Thinopyrum elongatum. Next base: position 335,564,564 of record CM022300.1, read on the forward strand.
GCGTCTCATCTTGAAGCTAGAAGGACGGGCTCGTGGAAAGATGGCATTGGGCCACGCGCCTTCTGAAAATGTGCACAAAGCCCTTGCCCTGAGGAATGGCATTAAACTCTGATGGTCCCACCTCAATCTCGACATATCTTCGGATCCCAGAATCTTGAAACTGTCCGGGCCCGAGCACGTATTAGTTCGGGTTTCGGATAGTGTTCGACGAGATTGATACGGCTCCAAACTGAATAAAGGAATGGAAGAACTCGTCTCACAAGCCGATGATATGAAGATTCCAGAGGACAATCCTCGGCATTGGAGGCTAGTTCGGGGGCTACTGAGGGAGTTATGGACTAAGGGGTCCTCGGGGTGTTGGCCCATTGAATATGGGCCGGACTGGTGAAGCCGTACAGCGACAGGAGGTCTATGAAGTCGTGGTGTGCCCTCCAAGTCACGGATAGGCAGGATCTCTTTACCCCTTATTGTAATCTATCTCCGGTAACCCTAACCCTACCGGTGACTATATAAACCGAGGGTTGTAGTCTTTAGGGCTAGAGCTATATTCATCACCTCATCACCTTAGGGTTTAGCTCATGCTGATCTCGAGGTAGATCTACTATGTAACCATACTATACATCCAATACAATCAAGCAGGACATAGGGTATTACCTCTTCGAGAGGGCCCAAACCTGGGTAAACACCGTGTTCATCGTCCCTTGTTCCCCATCGATCCTAGATCCACAGCTCGGGACCCCTACCCCAAGGTCTGCAGGTTTTGACACCGACACACCCCTTTTCACAAATGCCACTGCAAACAATTTGACTGAAGTAATCCTCAAATCAAAAGATGGGAGCACAAATGTTTGAGGGCGGCAAGGTTTTACTACGCACAAGTTTTCCTCACAGATGTACCATATGGAACTCTTAAAGGAAACTTATCTGCTTTGGGTTGTCGGTGGCCGATATGCAAACCGGTTCTTTCTTCTCTTCCTTAGGATTTTATCCATGGTAGGGGCCCTGTGGTTAGCACAGGGAAAGAAAAACAGTAGCATATGACCCTCTCTAAATGACCATGACAAGATCATGCTAAAATAAACATGCCTGCAAGTTTTAGGCGCCGGCGCTTAATTTTATTATGTTTGCACAGGGTCTGTGCCTGGCTTTGTACAAAGGGTTACATGCGCATCGGCAAGGCTTGTACAAAAGGTGGCTGTCGGGGCTGAGCCCGGCAGCCGCGCCTTACGGGTAGAACTTGCGAAGATGCTCAATATTCCATGAGTCTTGCACCTTAATGCCATCTTCGGTCTCCAGACGGACTGCGCCAGGTCTGGTGACTCGTACTACCCGGTAAGGGCCTTCCCACTTTGGCGTCAACTTGTTGGAACCATTGGCGGATTGAACACGCCTAAGGACAAGGTCACCTTCCTCAAGGCTCCGTGCATGAATCCTGCGGCTATGATAGTGGTGCAAGGCTTGCTGGTAGCGTGCAGGATACACAGTGGCCCGGAGACAATCTTCCTCGAGGAGCATGACATTGTCATGCCCGAGGTGCTCTTGCTCTACTTCATCGTAGGCAAGTACTCGAGGTGACCCATATTTGAGTTCTGTGGGGAGCACTGCTTCCGCCCCATAGACTAGGGAGAAGGGAGTCTGTCCGGTGGCTCGATTCGCTGTCGTACGGAGGGACCAAAGAACCATCGGCACCTCGTCGATCCAGCGCCTGCCGCATTTCTACAGCTTGTCAAAAGTTCTTGTCTTGAGCCCATGCAGCACTTCAGCGTTCATCCTATCAGCTTGTCCAATGCTCCGGGGATGAGTAATAGAGGCAAAGGAGACCTTGCTTCCGAGGGTTTGGACATATTGCATGAATGCGCGGCTTGTGAATTGGGTGCCATTATCTGTGATCACTCTGGCGGCTACTCCAAAACGGCACATCAATCCTTTCAAGAACTTGATAGCTGACTGTGCGGTCACCTTCCTCACTGGCTCCACTTCCGGCCACTTCGTAAACTTGTCGATCGCAACATACAAGAATTCAAAGCCCCCGATAGCACGGGGGAAGGGGCCCAGGATGTCGAGCCCCCAGACCGAAAAGGGCCAGGATAAAGGGATCGTCTGGAGAGCTTGAGCTAGTTGATGGATGTTCTTCGAGTGGAACTGGCACGCTTCACATTTGGTGACTAGCTCAACCGCATCTTGGAGGGCTGTGGGCCAGTAGAAATCCTGCCGGTAAGCTTTTCCAACTAGGGCTCTTGATCCAATGTGGGAGCCACACACAGCCCCATGTATCTCTGCCAGCAGCTTCTGCCCATTTTCCCGGCTGATGCACTTCAATTTCACCCCCTTTGGCCTTTTTCTGTACAGTGTATCATCGATGAACTGGTAAATATTGGACCTTCGGGCCACTCTCTCAGCTTCTTCTTACTCTTCGGGAAGTTCTCCTGTTTGGAGGAAGTGGACTATGTGCCGTGCCCAAGTTGGAGCCTGAGGCTCAACAACAAGGACCAAAGGCACCTCCTCATTTGTGGGAGCGCTTACCTCGACCGCAAGAACCTGTGGTTCCGAGGGAGGGTGCTGCTCACCAACCGAAGCGGAGTTGTTCCCGACAGCCTCTCTACCGGAGGCTTCGGGAAGTCCTGCCAGGAGATACTTGCCGGAGTCCAACTTCCTTCTTTTCCCGGACATCATTGAAGGGGATACTGATGGTTGAGTTAGGTGGAGGACAAAAGTTCCTGGTTCCACAGGGAGCTTTTGGGCCACGCACTTTGATAAATGATCAGCAATGCTGTTTTCTGCACGTGGCACATGCTCTATTTGTAATCCATCAAAGTGCTCCTCCAACTTTCTCACTTCCTCTACATATGCCTCCATCAACGGGCTCTGGTAATCCTTGTTAACTTGTCTCACCACAAGCTGCGAGTCTCCAGGGATGATCAACTTCTTGATTCCCAACTCCACCGCGATTCTGAGCCCGGCAAGGAGCCCCTCATACTCAGCAGTGTTGTTGGTGGCTTTCTCCCGGGGGAAGTGCATTTGAACCACATATTTGAGGTGCTCTCCGGTGGGTGCAACAAGAAGCACACCAGCTCCGGCACCCTGTAATGAGAAAGCACCATCAAAATACATGATCCACTCGTGGGGCGCTTCCCTACCGGGGATAATTGTCTCCGGTAATTCTTCATCTGGAGTGAGCATCCATTCCGCAATGAATTCTGCCAGCGCTCTGCTCTGAATGGTGAAGTACTTTCATACTTCAAGCCAAAGCTTGACAACTCTAATGCACATTCAACTATCCTGCCAGTAGCTTCAGGGTTCCTCAGTATGCGCTGCAGTGGGAAACGGGTGACAATTGTGATCTCATGGGCTTGGAAGTAGTGGTGCAGTTTCCTTGAGGCCATGATGAGGCCAAAGATTAGCTTTTGCACCCAGAGTACCTTGACCTAGCCCCCTGTAACAGGGAGCTAACAAAGTACACTAGGCGTTGCACCACTTTCTTCTTCGCCGCCGTCTTGGAATTGCCTCTGCTAACTTGCTCTACTTCTCCTTGATTTGTGTCTGACCTTGCCGTGACTGGCTCAGTTTCATCTCCGGAGGGGACAATTGCTGCAGCTGCTTCCTCATCCACTTCTCGCTGCGTCACCAGGCTACGCTAACCACTTGGTTCATTGCTGCTAGGTATAGCAGCAACAACTCTTGTGGCTTTGGAGCGACTAAGGTGGGAGCAGAGGAAAGATATGTTTTCAGGTCTTGCAGTGCTGCTTCTGCCTCCGGGGTCCACTTCATTGGCCTTGCCTTCTTCAGAATTTTGAAGAATGACAAGGCATGCTTGGCAGACTTGGAAATGAACCTACTCAACGCGGCAACGCATCCAGTTAAGCGCCTCACATCCTTGACGGTCTTGGGTGCCTGAATCTGCTCAATTGCTCTGATCTTGTCGGGGTTGGCTTCTATCCCTCGGTGAGATACAAAGAAACCCAGGAGCTTGCCGGAAGGTACGCCGAACACACACTTCTCAGGGTTTAACTTCAGGTTGATCTTGCATAAGTTTGCAAAGGTCTCTTCCAAATCTTGAGTAAGTGTTGATATGTCCTTGGTTTTGACCACTATATCATCCATGTAAGCTTCTACATTTATGTGGAACTGAGGCTCAAAACCAACTTGTACTGCTCTTATGAAAGTGGATCCAGTGCTCTTTAATCTGGAAGGCATCCGTACAAAGCAGTACGTGCCACATGGAGTTATGAACGCGGTCTTCTCTTCATATTCCTTGGACAAGAATATCTAGTGGTACCATGAGTAGGCATCCAAGAAGGAAAGCAGATCACACTCGGAAGTGAAATCCACCATCTGATCAATGTGCGGCAAGGGGAAAGGGTCCTTCGGGCAGGCCTTGTTCAGGTCTGTGAAGTCAATGCAGAGCCTCCATTGCCCATTTGCCTTGAGCACTACCACTGGGTTTGCTAACCATGTTGGATGCAACACTCCCCTGACCAAACCAGCTGCTTCAAGTTTCTTGATTTCCTCGGCAATGAACCGCTGCTGCTCTAATGCTTGCTTCCTAACCTTTTGCTTGACGTGTTAGGCATGAGGGCAGACAGCAAGGTGGTGCTCGATTACCTCCCTGGGAACACCGGGGATGTCAGATGGTTGCCAAGCAAACACATCAACATTCGCCCGCAGGAAGGCAACGAGCGCGCTTTCCGATTTGTCATCAAGGGTGGTGCTGATGGCGAACATACCGCCAGCGCCATCCTACCTTGCCGGGACCCTTTTCATGGTAGGTGGAGTAGCCTTAGGCCTTTTGCTAGTGGAACTCTCTGGCAGGTCCTCAACGGGTGCAGCGCACTCCGAAGAGGCGCGCTTCTCGGAGTCCTTGTCAGCGTCACTGCTAGCTTTCTTTCCTTTCTTTGCCTCCTTGGTGGGAGCCGTGGCTTCAACAACCTTAGCTGCTACCGTGTCTCGATAGATCTGATCTACACAAATGATTGCATCCTTCTTATCCGATGGAATGGAAATGACGCCCAACGGCCCAGGCATCTTCAAGGTGTTGTAAGCATAGTGGGATGGAGCCATGAATTTTGCCAGAGCTGGACGACCAAGGATCCCATTGTATGGCAAGGGAAGCTCAACAACATCAAACACAACTCTCTCGGTCCGGTAGTTCAACTCCCCGCCAAACATTACCGGTAGCGTAATCTTCCCCTTAGGACGGCTCCTGCCATGGTTGATTCCTTGGAACGTGCCAGTAACCTTGAGTTCTTCATCAGGGATCTGTAGCTTGCTGACCACTTTGGGGGAGATCAGATTCAACCCAGCCCCGCCGTCAACTAACATCTTTGTGACCTTAAAGTTGCGGATTATTGGTGAGACCAACAATGGCAAGCACCCTACCGCAGTAGTGCGGTCAGGGTGATCCTCTTCATCAAAGATGATAGGCGTGCGGGACCATTTGAGCGGCTTCCGGGTGTCTGCAGCTGGCTCCACGGCATTGACCTATCGTGCCCACTGCTTGAGCTGGCGGTGACAGGAGTGCAAGGATGCACCTCCGTCAATGCACAGGGCTTCAGTTGCCTTCTGGAATTCTTGCTCACTGGTTTCTTCTTCATCCCCTTCATCACTTTCACCATCTTCCTCTTTCTTCTCATGGCCTCTAGCAGGTTTCTCCTTTTGCTGCGGGGCCTTGCCGCGGTGGCCCCATCTATTGCCACGGCCTTTTCCACCAGCACCCTCTTGGTCCTTCTCCCTGTCCCTTTTCTCATATTCTGCCTTCTGCTTCTTGACAAGCTGCTCGACTTGGTGGCACTCCTGGAGATCGTGACCCTTGGTGCGGTGGATCTTGCAGTATGGCCCATCGGACTTCCCAGCTTTCTCTGCCACCGCAGCTTCTCGACAATCAGCGCATGCGGCAGCTTCCATGTCGGGGGCTTCGGTTTTGGCCTTCTTGCCAGTGCTGAGATTGCCAGGGCTCTCGACGGCCAATACTGATTTATCCTTGCGCTTCTTATTGCGCTTCCGGCTCCTCCTCTTCGGGTTGGTGGTCTCGTTGTCGTCCTCTGAATCGACCTTGATGCCGTCCTCCTCCCTAGGAAGTCGCCTTCCTTCCTTAGCCCGAGCACATTTATCCGCCAAGGTGTACAACTCACTGACGGTCTTGGGTAGCCGGACGTTCATTTTAGACCGCATCCTTCTGTTACGCACGTTCGAGTGGAACGCGACAATCACAGCTGCTGGATGTATCTCTGGGATGTTCCTATGCACTCGACTGAACCTTTGCATATACTTCCGCAAGCTTTCCCCTTCCTTCTGTGGAAGGACTTGCAGATCGCTGGGCCGTTCTAGCTCTTGGTGGCCACCCGTGAAGGCGCCAACAAATTCGTTGCACAGGTCAGCCCATGATGAAATGGAATTCTCTGGCAGGTGCATCAACAACGACCACACGTTTGGTTTGAGGGCCAAAGGGAAGTAGTTGCCGAACACCTTCTCATCCCTGCCTCCGGCGGCTTGAACAACAATTGTGTAAATGCTCAAGAACTCTATCGGGTTTAGCTTTCCATCGTACTTCTCTGGTAGCTCAAGCCTGAAGACGCGGGAAGATGGCCAACGGAATTGCGGCAGCTCGCGATTGAAGGCAGGGCACCCAACCTCAAAGGGTAAGTACCCGCCATCATTGGGCGCGGGTTCGTCGACGTCAAGGCCGTTGTGCCTGTCAGATTGATGGTGGGTCTCCCGACGCCGTTCTATAGTAACGCGCACATCTTCCCTTCGCCGATCCTCCAGGACTTGCTGCTGATCTCGACGGGCTCGTTGATCAGACGAGGCCATTGATGCTTCGTCGGGCTCCTAGTCGCGTAGCTCTTGTTGTTGCCTCTAGGCCTGCTGCCACAGAGGGGACTGCACCATCAGCATGGCCCCCTCAACACGGCCAGTAGTCCGGGCTGCTGTCGTTGCTTGCGGGTGTCGTGATGGCTCCGCCCGCTATGATCCCCCAGCTTCAGCGAAGCTGATCAAACTCTGGATAGTGGCTCTCCCCTCATCCATTTGATCAGCTGCTGGTGGGAACCTTAGCAGGAGTTGGGCCCGCGCCATGGCTTCCGAAGCTGTGCTTGGCATAGATGATGAGGCAGACCACGACGTCGCTTGACTCCTGGTAGTACCAGCAGGGGCGCCGTCGTGTTTTGGCCGCTGCGAGCCGGTTGCCACGGCAGTTTGGTGATGAGTAGGGTGCGCTCGAGGATTGGCAACCCCGTTCGGTGCTCCGTCTTGGTCATCCTGCCCCGGGCAAGGTGCCTGCCCCATAGCCGCGCCCGTGACAGGTATGGCTAGAGGGTCACGGCCCGCACCAGAGCGGGCGTCGTTGCTGCGGCTGCACCCACTAGTACGGCAGGGAGGCGGAGCCAGAGTGTTCCCTCCACTCGCGGCTTGTGGGCTGTGCTTGTCTGGATGTTGTCGTTGTGACGCAACGATGGCGCCGCCTACGTTGGTCGTGTCTCCCACAGTACCCATCTCACCCAACGCCACCGCGGCGCCTGAGCTGTCTGCGGCCGCATGCAAGGGGGCTATCGAAGAGGAAGGGTGCGCCACATCGCCGGATTTCTTCTTGGGTGCCATGTACGAAGACGGTGATGATGATGATGATGATCGACGTGCTTTTCTATAGCTTCAGGTCCTCACAAGGGACCCCCCTACCTGGCACGCCAAAGATGTCATGGTGGAACACGATCACCTATGGGACTATCGGCCCCTTGTGGTTCGGCAAGGCGAAGGTCACGTTGCACAAAGAGCAGAGGCAATGGAACAACACGACAATGGTGATGCTGGTGGTTTTTACCTAGGTTCGGGCCGCTGGGAAGCGTAAAACCCTACTCCTGCTTTGGTGGATTGGCTGGAGGAACATGACGAGCACGCAGCGCTTAAGCCTGGCAAGGTCGCCTCAGGGAGCGCAGCTACGCGCGTACAAGTGTGCAAGGGTCTGAATCCTTTGCTAGTTAGCCTTGGACCTCCTTTTATAGCTTAAGGGGTGACCACAGTGGCAAAGTAGTCTTTATCTAGTGATTAGATAGCTAACAGTGCTATCATACCTAACTCTGGTAGTTAGGACAAAGTGCATTAAAGGCACTGCTAGGTGTCAAGCTGAGGGTGAAACCCGGCAAGCCTGCCATGCCGCTTAACCCTCTTCTACTTATCTGCTAGACACGCCTCTGGACAGGTGTCATATGTGGATAATCTGTTTTCCATGGGCTGCCACATGCCTAGTAGAAGCCACTTAATCACTTGGAGGCTCGACACCGCATTGATAGGTGATTTGCGTTGTGGTGCGGTGGAGCGGTGGCGCCTTGGCGGGGAGATTTTGTTGGGAAACATTGCATGGAAAACAAAACAAAAAATCTATGCACACGCAAGATCTATCAAGGAGATGCATAGCAATGAGAGGGGAGAGTGTGTCTACGTACCCTCGTAGACTGTAAGCAGAAGCGTTTGACAACGCGGTTGATGTAGTCGAACTTCTTCGCATTCCAACCGATCGAGCACTGAACGTACGGCACCTCCGCGTTCAGCGCACGTTCAGCTCGATGATGTCCTCCGCCTTCTTGATCCAGCAAGACGGCGAGGTAGTGGATGAGTTCCGGTAGCACGACGGTGTGGTGGCGGTGATGGTGAAGCTATCTCTGCAGGGCTTCGCCTAAGCACTACGAAAATATGACCGGGGGTGTAAACGGTGGAGGGGGGCGCCGCACATGGCTAGGCAATTGTCTGTTATGTGCTAGGCGCCCCCCTCCCACATATATATAGGTGGGAGGGAGGGAGGAGCAGCCAAGGGAGGCTCCCAAGTAGGAGGAATCCTACTAGGGGTCTCTCCCAAGCCGCGCCCCCCTTATTTGCAGCGCGGGAGGAAGGAAGGAGGAGGTGGCGCCCCCCCCCCTCCTTTCCTTTCTCTCCTGAGGAGGGAAAATCCCTCCCCTTTCTGTCCCATTAGGGCCGGCTAGACATGGGAGGGGCGCACCAGCCCCCTTGTGGGCTGGTCTGTCCCCTCCTTTGGCCCATAAGGCCCATATCTTCCCGGGGGGTGCCCAGAACCCCTTCCGGTGACCCGATTCCTTCCCGGTACGTCCCGAAACACTTCCGGTGTCCAAATACCATCGTCCTATATATCAATCTTTACCTCTCAACCATTTTGAGACTCCTCGTCATGTCCGTGATCTCATCCGGGACTCCGAACAACATTCGGTCACCAAAACATATAACTCATATAACACTATATCATCAACGAACGTTAAGCGTGCGAACCCTACGGGTTTGAGAACTATGTAGACATGACCGAGACACCTCTCCGGTCAATAACCAACAGTGGAACCTGGATGCCCATATTGGCTCCTACATATTCTACGAAGAACTTTATCGGTCGAACCGTTATGACAACATACGCAATTCCCTTTGTCCATCGGTATGTTACTTGCCCGAGACTCGATCGTCGGTATCTTCATACCTAGTTCAATCTCGTTACCGGCAAGTCTCTTTACTCGTTCCGTAATACATCATCCTGTAACTAACTCATTAGTCACTTTGCTTGCAAGGCTTCTTATGATGTGTATTACCGAGAGGGCCCAGAGATACCTCTCCGACACTCGGAGTGACAAATCCTAATCTCGATCTATGCCAACTCAACAAACACCTTCGGAGATACCTATAGAGCATCTTTATGATCACCCAGTTACGTTGTGATGTTTGATAGCACACAAGGTATTCTTCCGGTATCCGGGAGTTGCATAATCTCATAGTCGAAGGAATATGTATTTGACATGAAGAAAGCAATAGCAATAAACTGAACGATCATTATGCTAAGCTAACGGATGTGTCTTGTCCATCACATCATTCTCCTAATGATGTGATCCCGTTATCAAATGACAACACATGTCAATGTTTGGAAACCTTAACCATCTTTAATCAACGAGCCAGTCTAGTAGAGGCTTACTAGGGACACGGTATTTGTTTATGTATTCACACATGTATTTAAGTTTCCGATCAATACAATTCTAGAATGAATAATAAACCTTTATCATGAATAAGGAAATATAAAATAACAACTTTATTATTGCCTCTAGGGCATATTTCCTTCAGTCTCCCACTTGCACTAGAGTCAATAATCTAGATTACATTGTAATGAATCTAACACCCATGGAGTCTTGGTGCTGATCATGTTTTGCTCGCGGAAGAGGCTTAGTCAATGGGTCTGCCACATTCAGATCCGTATGTACTTTGCAAATCTCTATTTCTCCATCCTTTACCATTTCACGAATGGAGTTGAAGTGTCTCTTGATGTGTTTGGTCCTCTTGTGAAACCTGGATTCCTTCGCCAAGGCAATTGCTCCAGTGTCGTCACAAAAGATTTTCATTGGACCCGATGCACTAGGTATTACACCCAGATCGGATATGAACTCCTTCATCCAGACTCCTTCATGTGCTGCTTTCGAAGCAGCTATGTACTCCGCTTCACAAGTAGATCCCGCCATGATGCTCTGCTTGGAACTGCACCAACTGACAGCTCCACCATTCAATATAAATACGTATCCAGTTTGTGACTTAGAGTCATCCGGATCAGTGTCGAAGCTAGCATTGACGTAACCATTTACGATGAGCTCTTCATCACCTCCATAAACAAGAAACATATCCTTGGTCCTTTTCAGGTACTTTAGGATGTTCTTGACCGCTATCTAGTGATCCACTCCTGGATTACTTTGGTACCTCCCTGCCAGACTTATGGCAAGGCACACATCAGGTCTGGTACACAGCATAGCATACATGGTAGAACCTATGGCTGAGGCATAGGGAATGACTTTCGTTTTCTCTCTATCTTCTACAGTGGTCAGGCTTTGAGTCTGACTCAACTTCACACCTTGTAACACAGGCAAGAACCCTTTATTTGACTGATCAATTTTGAACTTCTTCAAAACTTTATCAAGGTATGTGCTTTGTGAAAGTCCTATTAAGCGTCTCGATCTATCTCTATAGATCTTGATGCCCAATATATAAGCAGCTTCACCAAGGTCTTTCATTAAAAAATTCTTATTCAAGTATCCTTTTATGATATCAAAAAATTCTATATCATTTCCAATCAACAATATGTCATCCACACATAATATCAGAAATGCTACAGAGCTCCCACTCACTTTCTTGTAAATACAGGCTTCACCGTAAGTCTGTATAAAACCATATGCTTTGATCACCTCATCAAAGCGTATATTCCAACTCCGAGGTGCTTGCACCAGTCCATAGATGGATCGCTGGGGCTTGCACACTTTGTTAGCACCTTTAGGATCGACAAAACCTTCCGGTTGCATCATACACAACTCTTCTTTAAGAAATCCATTAAGGAATGCAGTCTTGACGTCCATTTGCCAGATTTCATAATTATAAAATGTGGCAATTGCTAACATGATTCGGACAGACTTAAGCATTGCTATGCGTGTGAAAGTCTCATCGTAGTCAACTCCTTGAACTTGTCGAAAACCTTTCGCGACAAGTCGAGCTTTGTAGACAGTAACATTACCATCAACGTCAGTCTTCTTCTTGAAGATCTATTTATTCTCAATGGCTTGCTGATGATTGGGCAAGCCCACCAAAGTCCACACTTTGTTCTCATAAATGGATCCTATCTCAGATTTCATGGCCTCAAGCCATTTTTCGGAATCTGGGCTCATCATAGCTTCTTCATAGTTTGTAGGTTCGCCTTGGTCTAGTAACATGACTTCCAGAATAGGATTACCGTACCACTCTGGTGCGGATCGTGCTCTGGTTGACCTACGAGGTTCAGTAGTAACTTGATCTGAAGTTTCATGATCAACATCTTTTGCTTGCTCTCTAGTTGGTGTAGGCATCACTGGAACAATTTTCTATGATGTGCTACTCTCCAATTCGAGAAAAGGTACAATTACCTCATCAAGTTCTACTTTTCTCCCACTCACTTCTTTCAAGAGAAACTCCTTCTCTAGAAAGGTTTCATTCTTGGCAACAAAGATCTTGCCTTCGGATCTGTGGTAGAAGGTGTACCCAATTGTTTCCTTAGGGTATCCTATGAAGACGCACTTCTCCGATTTGGGTTCGAGCTTATCAGGCAGAAGCCTTTTGACATAAGTGTCGCAACCCCAAACTTTAAGAAACGACAGCTTAGGTTTCTTGCCAAACCACAGTTCATATGGTGTCATCTCAATGGATTTAGACAGTGCCCTATTTAATGTGAATGCGGCTGTCTCTAATGCATAACCCCAAAACGATAGTGGTAAATCCGTAAGAGACATCATAGATCGCACCATATCTAATAAAGTACGGTTACGACATTTAGACACCCATTCCACTGTGGTGTTCCAGGTGGCGTGAGTTGTGAAACTATTCCACATTGTTTTAAATGAAGGCCAAACTCGTAACTCAAATATTCGCCTCCGCGATCAGATCATAGAAACTTTATTTTCTTGTTACGATGATTCTCCACTTCACTCTGAAATTCTTTGAACTTTTCAAATGTTTCAGACTTGTGTTTCATTAAGTAGATATACCCATATCTACTCAAATCATCTGTGAAGGTCAGAAAATAATGATACCCGCCGCGTGCCTCATTACAAAAAAAAGACACATCCGTGACATTCTGGCCTAAACGAAATTTTTTCTGTCATGCTTATGACACTTCTATGACGATAATTGTGACAAAACCCGGTATCATCATACATGTGGTGGGATCCTACTTCTATGACAAAAAATCATGACAGAAAATGGGCTTTTCGTCCTGGGCGGGCCGGAGACGCACCTGGATGACATTCTTTGGGTTGTCCATGATGGAGAAAATTGTGGTAGAAGCGGGGGCGAGGAAAATTTCGGGGAGTTCCCGGTTACGGTGGGTGGTCGGGGCCGAGCAATGCATCGAGGTTTGCGTGTTTGTCTCGTACATGTACGCGCGTGTGTGTGAGGTGTTGGGCTCTAACTGAACCCGAGCGAGGCATTGGGCTCTAACTGAACCCGAGCGATTGCACTAGCTACGTTACTGAACCCCGATCGATCTCTTGGCTGTTAAGTGAACCCGAGTGATTCCTTCGCTACAGCTGCTAACTAAAGCCGATCCAAGCTGCCTCTTGATGAACAGTCCCCGGTGGGGGCTGGATGAACAGTTCCCGGTGGGGGTTGGATGAATAGTTCTTGGTGGGGGTTGGATGAACAGGATCCCATGGTAGTAGAGGCCATTACCGCTGGATGAACAAGACCCCGATCGAGGAGGTGGGGGTGGATGAACAGTACCCGATGGAGGGACCCCGTGGAGGGCTAGTTGAACAGGACCCCATGGAGGGCTGGTTGAACAGGACCCCGTGGAGGGCTGGTTGAACAAGACCCCGTGGAGGGCTGGTTGAACAGGACCCCGTGGAGGGCTAGTTGAACAGGAGCCGGTGGAGGCTAGATGAACAGGACCCCGTGGAGGTCCGGTTGAACAGTAGCCGGTGGAGGCTGGATGAACAGGACTCCGTGGATGAACAATAGCTAGTGGAGGCTGGTGGAAGTCGACGGTGGATGAACAGTAATAGGTGGAGGCTGGAGGAAGTCGACTGTGGATGAACAATAGCCCGTGTAGTCCCGTTTTGCGGTACCCCACACCCCTCCCGATGAACAGGACCCCGTTTCAACCGTAGGCGCTCCAACACAAGTCCGTTTCCTCCATTTTGCGGTACGCCACACCCCTCCCGATTAACAGCACCCCATTTCGACCGTAGAAGCTAGAACACAAGTCCGTTTCCTTCGTTTTGCGGTACGCCAGACCCTGTTTCGGCTGCTCCGTCCAAGCCGGTTGGCTCCCGATGAACACGACGCATTCCGACCCAGTCTGTTGCCTCCCGATGAACACGACGCTGTTTCTCTATTCTGACCCAGTCGGTTGGCTGCCGATGAACTGGACGCCATCGCTGTACGCGTTCGAGACCCCGCTCATATGTACATACGTAGTCGTATTTACTTTCTTGCAGTGTGGCTGTACGTACGTGTACATGATATAGACGGGACTGCCTAAACAACTACCGCTCCTTACTGGGCCACGGTTCATCATGGCAGAAAGACTGATGGACCAGTATGTACGTACACGTTTGCGACGAGAATGACAACGCTACATACGCTTAGACCGGGTGGGTCCCGGCTGTCAGGGAGGATAAGGAGGCACTTCCTTGCGTGCGAAGATATTGATGGTGGGTCCGAGCTGACAGGGGGAGGATCTTTGTTTTGAGCATAATAAGGAGGCACTTCCTTGCGTGTCAAGATGTAGCTGGTGGGTCCATCTGTCAGCCTCACCACGTACAATCCTCTTCTGATGGCTGTTGTTCATTGACCACATTGACCACGCCACGCGGACAGCACCACGCGGTGGACGATGGTGAGGCAGGGAACGACACGGAGCCTGGGAATATGCGGAGGGTAGTACGAGGGTTGACTAGTTCGGCTACAGTGTGAGGCTGCCATCGCCGCAGAATAACAGGGGGTGTGGGTGAGTAGAGGGATGGCCTGGCCAGCGGTGGGAGTAGTAGGGGGCGGTGAGGCCTGCGTGGCAGCACAGCCGGCCACGAGAGGCAGGAGCACACAGTGGTTTGGATGGCTGGAGCAAGAAAATCAGAGGTTGAAGAAGCAGGACGACCGTTGGATGTTAACAATCCGACGGTCACTGGTGATATAATCATTTGTTGACTAAGTTGACAAAGCCCTGCGTACGCATCAACTTAGTAGGGCCACAAGTTAGCCTCCACATCTGGTGGGCCCTAGCTGTCATGGGGAGCACTTGTTATTTTTCGCTTAATAAGGAGGCACTTCCTTTCATGCCAAGATATAGCTGGTGGGTCCCAGCTGTCATGGGGAGGATTCATTCTTTTTGGTGTAATAAGGAGGTACTTGCTTGCGTGTGGCCATGGACCATGTGGGTCCCAACTATCAGCCTCTCCATGTACATCCCTCTTCCGATGTTGTCATTTGTTGACAATGTTGACCACGCCGTGCCGAGAACACCAACGCGATGGACGATGGCGAGACCCAGGAAGGGAATGACCCGGAGGCAGCAAAGGCACAACAGTGGAGGGATGTGGATGAGTAGAGAGATGGCCTGGCCAGTGGTGGGAGTAGTAGGGGGCGGTGAGGCCTGCGCGGCAGCATAGCCAGCCACGGGAGGCGGGAGCAGGCGGTCCTGCCGGTGCTGGATTTGGCGGCTGGAGCAAGAAGATCAGAGATTGAAGAAGCACGACGACCGTTGGACTGACATCCAACGGTCACGTCTGCCAGAATCGTTTGTTGACGTATATAATAAGTAAAAAAATCTTGCATACGCGTCAACTTAATAGGCCCACAAGTCAGACCATTCCCTATTTTTTTAATAATTTACAGCTCATTGCAACTTCTTATGCAATTTATTGCAGTCCATTTTTTTTGTTGGCCAGGGCCAGGGTTAAAAATTTAAACGAAATTTTGCATATTTTGGTGGGGTCCAAACTATTTTTAATACCGAAATGTCGAGCCAGATTTAAAGTACTTTGCAGATATATTTAAATTAGGTTAAAGCCCAGTGAAATTGGAATCTGAAAATGTGAAAAATTCAGAAATTTAAAAGTAATTGCCAATTTGTCGTGTTTTTTTTATATTTACAGCCCATTTCATATTACTTTCAAGATTTGCAGCCGTCTTGAAAGAGTTGCAGCCCAGCAGGGCGTAGAAAAATAAGTAGGCCTGGATTGGGTATTCTTCAGAAAAAATAAATGCTCATTTTCACAAAGAAAAAATAGCTGGCTGGTCATGTGGTGAACGTAAAATAGAAGCCTGGGCTAGACAGGCCACAGCCCAGTTGAAACCCTGCTCTATCTCAACAATAACAAAAAAATACTGCTTGAGCAGCTATGTCCCAGTCGTCAGCCGATCTTGTGCTGTTCTCTTGTCTATTGACTATACGCTGACAATGTCGTGGGTCCCAGATGTCAGCAAACAACTAGGAGGAAGCATTTTATTTTTCTATATGCTCACAATGGAGTATATAACAAAAAATGTGGAACTTGATTGCGTACGGCCATGGACATGGTGGGCCCCTACTGCCATACTCTCCACGTACAGTCCTCTCCTGATTCCTCGTGTTTGTTGACCATGTTGACAACGCTGGAGGGCGGCACCGCGGCGAGTGCACCAAAGCACGCGGAGGACGACGGCGAGGCCTCGGACGTCGGTGTTAACGATTTAGGAGACGGTGGGGCGGCGATGCGTGCACTGAAGCGCAGCCAGCCATGGGAGGCGGAAGCAGGCGGCCCCGCCGGTGCTGGTCTGGTTTTGGCGGCTGGAGGAAGACAGGACTGAAGAAACATGAGAGACTATAAAAGCAGCAGGAGTACTTAACAACCTTAACTGAAACCAGCAGGGGCACTTAACAACCATAGCTGAAAGCAGTATGAGTACTTATACAGGTTCAACCTTACAAAGCACGCCTCGAACAGTGCTACTTTGCCTACAGATAACGAAGGGTGAGGCCACCAAGCCTCAGGACAAGGCCCAGACGCCACCCCGCGCATCCACAACCTTCTGAAAGCGGCTTCATCTCGCAATGTGGTCAATAAACATGATATTTGCTTTAGAGCCATGGAAAAGCATGAGCATAACTTTCTGTCCTATTCTCCAAGATGGACAGGCCTTCATTATTTGAGACCACCCATGAATAAGTATCTTTTCACCTCCAAGGGAAATGGAGTAGGTCGACATAAACATCATGTTGTCACCAAGCGCAAGTCTGACCCGACCATGGTCAAGCATCTATATAGGAACAATAGAACTGGGCAGTTTCTGTTTCAAGAAGATCATAGCTGTAAAACTGTGTATAAGCAAGAGTTTATGAACAACATATATAATAGAAAACAACTCGTACCATAAGTTTCTCGACACAGTTGGACCTGTTCAACATGTGCAGCAGTGGCACACATATCCCACGTGGCCTTCCACCATTGAAACGCCCCACAAGGACCTCAAGACGATCAATAAAGTGTTGGAACTGGTGGATGTCGTCCCAGTCAACTTTAGTGCCATCAGTAACAGTCGACTTCTTATAGAATAACAAACGAGTAGCATGCTTAACTTTGAAATAACCTACACGTGCCACCAATTATAAGAAATATTAGTTAGAAGTAGCATCTTCTTGAGAGAAGGGAATCACAAATCGTTGCTACTTTTAAAGTTAAATTGTGATTAGTTAGACAGAATAGGTGGATTAAGAAGTAATCGAGGCAACATGCAAGAACCAGATACCAAACTAACATGGATGAACTACTGGAATGACGTCGGGGTGGAAAATCACAGTGAAGATGAGACCAGGTTCTGCTATTTCCATCAACATTCGGGCGCCAACTTTCAGTCTGTAACACTTGAGAAAGTTTATCCAAGTTCAGCCATAAAAAAAGTAGCGATCTTATTGGTTCATGAACCCAACTTGGAACTTATATCCATGGCTTGTGTTCAATGTGACCATTAAACTGGTGTATTCAGTTAAGGCAAGGCCGACCATCTTGAGTACATGTGTTCTGGCAGAGCAAGGAATGCACTGCAGGAAAAATAATATGAAAACACAATGTATTCGCTATCCAAATCTAGAAATAATTTCCTCTTTCACGTCAGTGTTGACCATGGTACTAGTACCTTTTATCCAAATATAGCAATCCAAATTTCCAAATTAGTCGACAGCATGTTCAAAAAACACCACCCTCCCGGATAGAAAAGAGGATTCTAGGAACATACTGTGCGCATTTCAAAATCCTGTGTTATGATGAGAAGTAACAAGTGTGGCGTCTCGCTGAGGGCGTAGAAACCTGTAGGGTCCTCGCACTTTGGGCACTGCCAATGAAACACACTAGATTCAGTAGGAAGAAAAATGCATCAACGGCGGCGGCTGCCATCCTAGGATTACCCGCGACCAAGGGACTAGGATTTATCAGGGATGGATGAAGAATTCGTACCTGGTTCTCCATGAGAAAACCCTACGCAATCGCTGAGAGGGTATTTTCTCTGAACAAGCAGATGAGGGAGAAGGGGATTCAGGACCAGTGAAATATTGCTTCTTCCTCCATCCAGCTTACTGCTAGAGCTGGAAAGGTGGGGGTTTTTGTGATTTGACGGCTCATTGGGCATTACTGCGGCACTACGACCGGGGTGAGTCTACCGTGTAGTTGTGCACTCTAATTTGGTGCATGGCACGTGGACCCCATTGCCGGATGCCCCACATATCAGCGAAAGGAAGTAGAAAGGCAGGAGTAACTAGTTACACATACATATATTTTTGATAGAGAGATACTCCCTCTGTAAAGAAATATAAAAATATTTTATATCACAACTTTATACATAAGAAAAATCAAGGGGAATATATATATATATAACATAATATGGGGGTTCAGCTCAGAATATAATACTCAGACAGGCTCACGGTTCTGGACTTTGAGCCACAGGCCGGTGGGCTTGCATGTTTGGGGGCCCATGTGTTCTAACTCAGTGCATTTCATATTGCAAGCGATCAGTACAGCGCTGGTTTTAGATGCTGTTGCAAGGCGAATACAGAAAATTAAATAAAGCACGACAGCTGTTAGATTGAAATCGAACGAAAGTTCCTAACCCGCAATCAGAGATGCAATTCTTTCACGATATCCTACGTGATAAATAATACTGTCGTACTACTTATACACACAGGACACTTGTTTCACCATGCCATATTATTACATCAAAAGCTCTCGAAGGATAGATCAGTTCGGTAGTTGTGTGCTGCTACTGAAGAATTTCAAAGTTGATTTGGACCAGCTCTCCTTGCCAAGAAAGTTTAATTTTGACATCATCCCCTACCGCAAGATTTGATAGACTTTTGAACCTTGACCATACTTTAGCATCAATCATCATGCGACCATCCTTTGTACTTACGGTATATTGAGCAGATTCATTCACACCAAGGCTGCGCATGGTAAGAGAAACTTGGCCACGGTCGCCTGGATTATTGAATGACTCCCTCGTTGCTCTAGGAATTCTCTGTTTGCAAACAAGAAGACATACACAAACAGTTAGATCAACACAGTGAATCATGTGAAACAACATGGAAAGAAAAAAGAACGAAGCACTTGGGCGGCCAATGCTTACCAAGAAGGTGCATATGCCGGTTTTTGTAAGGACTTTGGTATATGCAGTGCGAACTGCAGCCCAGTCTGTTGCTGGTGCAATGCTGGTTCCATTGCCAGTGCACGGGCCGGAGCAGATGCAAGTGCAACTTCAAGTGTTGGTGCAGGTGCCGGAGCCGTTTCTGGTGCCCGTGCCGGTGCGACTGGTAGTGCCGCTGCTGCTGCCGGAGATGGTGCTCCTTGTGGAGCTGGTGCCGGTGTCGGAGCAGGTGCCCGTGTCGGTGCCTGATCCTCCGGTAGATCAGCCTGATCCGCTGACGCGGTCGCTGCCCAATCCTCTGGTGGATCAAACTGAGCTGCTGCCGCTGTCAGTGCTAGAGCCAGTGCCGTCTGAGAAGGTGTCGGTGCTCGATCCAATGCTGAAGGTGGTACTGATGTGCGAGATAACAGTGATCGTCTCTAGTCTACTATGATTTCATACTTCAGCTTTGTAACTTCACTAGGCTCCGTGACCTTGATCCAGTCTTTTTCTTCACTTCTTTTAAACGCCAGAAGGACTAATTATGGCGTGTTTGTTAAACCAAACTGCAGTTCATCATAGGGCTTCAGATTGTACTCAGACAACAGACTGATCCAATTGTGTCCAGTAATATAAGTGATGGACAGTGCCTTCGTTACTGACATGACATAAGAATTGAAACCTGCAAAAATAACCATCATAGAGCAAACCAAACGGTTTATTCTGTAACGAATGTGACATGGCAAAACCTGCATCGTAAAATTGCAGCAAAAGTAAGAAAACATGACAGTAAATTAATAAGATTTAGACAGTAAATCAATAAGATTTACTTGATGTGACACGAGTGAATCCTTACCAGGAAATCACTATGTTCAAGTTCTAAACTGAAGGTTGATCGTCCAATTACGGGTGGCATGCAGGGCCCCCACTTACACGCACAAGTAGGACAGTCCAAAGGTCGTGACAAATCATATGGACCGAACATCCATGGGACTGGAAATCCTGGTGGGTGCAATAAACCCTGCAATGCATACAGATATTGGAGTGTAACCATAATTGATAAACCGCCCTCACAAAAAATATGATCTGGATACTTCAAAATATACAGACTGAATTGAGTGGACAAACATTAACATAGACTATTCTCAGGACTCACCACACAACAAAAGCGGCAGTACTAAACAATACAGGGTTCACACACACAAATCAAGTACTGAACAATAGTACTTACTACAGACAAGCAAAGTTGCACTAATTAAACTCTACAGACTATTTCTTGCCACTGACCTACGGGATGTACCCCACATAACTGATTAGGACATGGACTTCGTGAGAGATGTCTACTGGCACCATCGCCATCTCGTCAACCATGGAGAAACTAACAGAGTGGTCTTTCCACTCATAAACATGACGATGAAGACAGTCCGCATCAGATTTGTCGGGAAGCTTTACAAGAACCACACCCTTCGTAATCGAAGGCACAACTAGGAAATTGTTGTGGTGAAGTACACCCTCGAGAACACGCCTGACAACAATGCTACAGGAAAACACTAGTTCACAACACGTGGCGACAAGGACACAACAGCTGGATAGTTTAGTAGTAGAACTCATCCTCAGGTCTTCCAGTTCACACAACATGACTTTGAGAACTTCATCTCCACCGCGGACCTGGTTCTAATTCAAACAGAAACCAAATATTTTATTACTACCTCCGTTCAGAAATATAAGATGATTTTAGATATTTTACTCCATATAAGACTACATATACGCGCAGAAATGAGTGAACAAAGACACTAGAACATGTCTTCAAAGGCATGAGAGCAGAGGGATTACTTGCAATATCCATAACACAAGTTACTAAGGCTAATATACCCTATTCAAAGGAGTGAGAGCTAAAATCTTGCATTTCCTACAGCTAGCATTGATGTTCATAAAGTAGTTGAAAGTAATCTATAAGAAATCAGTGTTTTGTGCAATAATCATATGTATGTCAACCTCTCGCATGTTTTGGTCAAAAGAGAAATTTAGAACCGTCATTTGGCACACAAAAATCACATGCAAGATCACCCAGAAAGTTGTACTACTAGTACTAGTACTGTGTGTTAGATGAAAAAACACGATCAAGATCGCCAAAAGATCGGCAAGAAGAGATATTACCTGGACTTGCTTAATGAGGGATCCCGGAGAGGGGGGCTTGGACAGGGCGATGGCCTTGAGCTTGTCTGCGGTAGTCTCGGTGGGGTGCTTGTGCTTCTTCGTACCCTGAGACTCGACGGTTTTGGCCAGAGCCATAGACATCACTTCGACAGGTGATCCAGGGTCCATCAAGAAACTGTCAAATAGAAATAAAAGAAAAGAAACCATAATCACAAACCCAAAAGAAGAACAGAGAGGGAGTTATAGGATCAGTCTCGGGGTTGCAAGACCGGGCCGTGGCCAGAATCAACACCATTGATGCACTCACCTTTCCTTCTTTGGGAGAGAAGAACAATGGCAGAAGCGCATCGGGGTTTTCTTGAAGAAATGAGGAACAAGATGTGGGAGAAGCGAGTTGGGGTTTTCTTCAAGAGAGGAAGCTAAGGGAGAAGAGTGAAATGATGGTTGCTTCATTCGTCCAACTTACTGCTGGAAAGGTGGGGGTTTTGTGATTTGACGGCTCATTGGGCATTACTGCGGCGCTTCGACCGGGGTAGTCTACCGTGCAGTTGTGCACTCTAGTACGGAGTAATTTAGTGCATGGCAAGTGGACCCCCGATGCTGGCTGTCCCACACATCGGCGAAAGTGAGTACCAAGGTTCCCGACGACCGTCGAGGAGGATTTTCACGGTAGAGTGTGTCCACTGTTTCTGAAGAAAAAAATGATTACAGCAAGCGTTTCCACTCTTACGACGGAGGAGTGTGAAACACGGCAGCCACTTGAACTTACACAGTACTCCTACTACTAGGCATGTGCAGTGGTTCAAACATCAGTACTATATAATCTTGTTGCTAGTGTAGTAAGATATGACGATAACAAATTATGTTGTGCGCATGTCAACTATATGAACAGTAATGTAACATACCCCTTTTTTGACTGTCTGGTCGAGAATGAAAGGTGAGATCAATGTTAACAGAACTAGGTCTACAACGCACGGAGAGTACGGTGCTACAGTACTCCACGGAACATGAACCATATGAAGCACGAATCAGTGTTAGGCAGGGTGTATGAAGGGTGCATGGGATGGGAGCAAAAGTTCCCTCCTCGACCCACTTTTGGGTGTTTGGCAGAGTGCATGAAGGGTGCATGAGTCCACACTAGTAGGTTAACACAAATACACTAGGAGTATGCATGAAGAGGGGTGCTGAGATGAGCATGCATGAAGAGGGAACAACTATATTGAGATGAGAATGCAACCAAACACACCCACACGCTTTGTGCTACAGTGACTGATCTGCACCGTCTGAGTTTGATGCAATGGTCATGTTGCGCCGAGACATGGACATGCCCATGCAGAGGATGCCTAAACACCACCGAAGTCCCTCTGCTTCTCGAAGTGCATGACATTGGTGATGCAGGGTGCCACCGCCCGCAGAGCCTGCTCCCGGTCGAAGGGAGCCAGCTCGTCAAAGACGGCGTCCAATGGCATGAATGGATTCCGGTGACGAAGCCCTGAGAGGATTTGCCCGACAACGGTGACGGCCACCCGCAACCCCTCCTTGTCCAGCTCCGTCCCCACCATCGCGTGGAGACGGCTCACCTCCTCGGAGATATAGGTGAAGAAGGAGACCAGGTCAGGAACCCGCAGCCCCGCAGCTTGTTGAAGTCGACGGGGTGGTCGAACGGGTTTAGCCCGATGGCCGGCATGGTCGCGCTGGCACGACGGTAGGCATCGTGTAACTGCAACACGTGCGTGCCAACATGGTCCACCAAGTGGCTGAGGCGATCCTGGACCTCGTCACGATCGGCCCGCTCGCGCTCCAGCCGGCTCGCCTGACCGCCTATCGTATCTCCCGCTTTCTGGAGCAACGCCGCCGATGCCTCGAACATCTTTGTGGTGGACGCCTACCGCTTCTGAAGCTCCATGAACTCCCGCACATAAAGGAGGAGCATGGCACTCCTCTCCTCCTTGAGCTCACGGAGCTCCACGTCCTTGGCCCTGAGCTCCGCATCCTTGGCATGGAGCTCCTTTGTCAGGCACCTCACGTCAGACTCCGTGATCTAGTGCGCCGCCATGGAACCAGGTAGAAGCAATGGGGAGAGGAAGCAATGGGGGCGAAATGGCTGAAAGGCAATGCAATCTATGGGAAGGCGGAGGGAGCCAGCCGTGCAGCGGGATGAATCTTTTGGTTTTCACCATGGGAAAACACCAGTCGAGGACTTTTCACATCAGGGAGCAGTGGGATTTACAGGTGGAGTCATTATGACTAATTGCTATCGTGCCTGCTCCCATCAATCAAAAAAATAAAAATCCTGCCGCGCCTGCCGCACCCAAAGACCAGAGCAACGCTGCGATGGATATTTAAATTTACCTGCCGGCAAGGAGAGAGAAAAGGGGTGACAAAAACAAATGTGGCGGCCGCCTAGCTAATCGGCCGCACTAGCCCAACTAGCTAGCCACCATGCTTCACTGATGTACTCGGCGGGAAAGGTGGGCTTTTGTGATTTGACGACTCATTTACTTGCTTCGGCACTATGACCGAGGAGGACCCAGAAAACGCACGGTAGGGCGTCCCACGTCTCGTCAAGGAAGAAAATATGCGTGCACCACCTGGGAGGACCCAGAAACCGCGCGGTAGGGTGTGCCACGTCTCGGCGCGGAGGGAAAATGTGCATGTAAAAATATACTGTATCAGATGTACTACCTATGGTTCGACCTCGGGGCCCAGCCAGTCGGTCGAAAACACCCCACTAGCCACACAACTTCATCATGCTAACGTGGCACGGAGGATAGGTGTGAATAGCTCCATCTCGACCAGCCACAATGTCTCTTGTTCTAGGTGATTCTTCTATTTTTCAAGCATTTTTTAGTTATAATAACACCACGGCAAGCTCGCGCCGCTCTTCGTGTGTGCCCGTGCATCTAAAGGTTAGACGATGGAGAGGAGAGAGAGATCGCAGACATGGGACCCACCAGTAAGTGAGTCAACGGTCATGCACGTGTTGACGAGCCACTCCCTCTACTCTACTCAATGTAATACTGTATAAAATCAAGTTATGCGACAAAGCC
Source organism: Thinopyrum elongatum (assembly GCA_011799875.1). NCBI lineage: Eukaryota > Viridiplantae > Streptophyta > Magnoliopsida > Poales > Poaceae > Thinopyrum > Thinopyrum elongatum. Next base: position 335,588,905 of record CM022300.1, read on the forward strand.
AACAACCGTTGTTGTTTCAAGCTATCGACTTACGCTTTGTAGTCCAGGTTGAAAGTTCGAAACTCATCTTTCAGATTTGTTAGGTTTAGGTCCAAATTTGATCAATGAGAAGTGGGACCCCCGTGTGTTGTTCCGATATTTCAGTGTAGGATGTTTTTTTTGCACAAACACTTTGCGCGGTTAGACAAGTTCTGACACCAGTTACACGTATTTTGCAAGTTTAGGAACAAAAATGACAGCAGCATAGAATATCACATCCACCCCGCAGCTTAGATGCTATGGTGATACGAGTTTTTACGTCGTTGGATCTGAGATCCAATGGCTTGGGAGTAGTCTCTGTAATTATGCGCAATTTCCAAACTCTCCAAGGTTTTTTTTTCAAATAAAACATTCAGGCCTCGTGTGTGCCGCTGCATCTTGGATCCAACGGCTCCCAGTAGCTCATAATAGCTGCTCCCCATAGCTTAATTAGCCGCTACGGTGATACAAGCATCTAGGTCGTATGATCTGTGATCAGATGCCACATGCGTAGTACTTGTACTTTCTGCGCAATTCCCAAACTCTTTGAGGCCTATATTGCAAAAACATTCAAACCTCCTACTATGAGCCGTTAGATCTCCCAGGAACTTGTACCACCATAGAATCTATGGTGTGGGAGCACCTCATATTCTCCCGTGCGAGAACACATCAGGTGCTCTCGCATCTTGGATGCTACGGTGATACAAGCTTCGAGGTCGTTCGATCTGAGATCCAATGGCATCTGAGCAGTCTTTGTGCTTGTGAGTAGTGGCCGAACTCTTTGGGGGCTTTTCTGCAAAAAAACATTCGAACCACCAAGGAATTGTTGGATCACAGATCCAACGGCTTCGAAGAGCTTGTATCACCAAAGCATCTAAGGTGTGGTAGCACATGATATTCTTACATACAGGAGAATATGAGGTCCTCCTTCATCTTAGATGCTACGATGATACGAGCTTCGAGGTCGTTGGATATGGGATCCAAGGGCATCTGAGTAGTTTTTGTACAAATTGTGTGAAATTCTCAAACTCATTAAGGTTTCCTGTAAAAATATTAAGACATCCTGTGAGCTACTATATCTCAGATCTACAAGCTCCAAGGAACTCGTATCAGCATATAGCATCTAAGGTGTGGGGGCACATGATATTCTCCCGGGGAGGGGGTGCACAACCAATCAGTGTTTGGGAGGGTGGGGACAAATATAATGTTCAGAAAATATAATCTAAACAATCTTAAACAGAGCTTCACAATTTTATCTAAGGCCGAGGGGTTAACCCCTGACAATCTACATAGCTCCGCCTATGCAAGAGGTGTAGTGCGAGCGTCTATGCATGAGAGAGACGACGCGAAAAAGTGAGGTCAATCGAGTCATTTATAGAGGGAGAGATCGAGGGAGTATGGCCTAGCATACACTCGAATGTTAAAGACGATACACCAAGATATCATGTGGCGAAGCTGTGGTGAGGGCTGGAGGGAGATAGTTACCGAGAGAGTGGCCTAGAAATACTTTGTGTGTGCGCGCACGGTGAAGGTGTTTTACAAAGGCAACATATGTGTCTTGAGAGAGAGAGAGGGAGCGTTTGTCATGGAGGGCACGATGAGGTTGTGTGTGAGAAATACATTTGTTGAGAGTGTGAGGGCAGGAATGACATAAATGGAGATCGAAACATGAAGAGCAATAATGAGCGCGCGTGTGTCGGATACCAATAGCTCTATTAACAAAGAAATGAACATCAATCGATACATGAAGTATGTGTGTGTGGGGGGGGGGGGTTCGATGGAGAGACCTAACCACAACATTCTCACGTATGTAGTACTAGACTTAATATTCATGTTTCAGTTTCCTGTGCATTTTAAATATTGAATTAAGGACCATGCATGGCTTACATTTCACTCCCTTCGTTCCTAAATATTTGTCTTTTTAGAGATTTCAAATGGACTACCACATACGGATGTATATAGACATATTTTAGAGTGTGGATTCACTCATTTTGCTCCGTATGTAGTCACTTGTTGAAATCTCTAAAAGACAAATATTTAGGAACAACGAGAGTATTTTTGAATTCGTGTCATACATGCATGGTTTGGAAAAATAGATGCACTATACTTACTGGATTTTTGTTATATTCGTGTGTGTGTGTGTGTGTGGTCATATGCTTGATACATACAAAGTTTTCTCACCACCATACCATTCATCTTTTAAATTTGAATTTGCAATGAAAAACTTACTGGGGATACCATGAAATGTGAAATCCACGTTGAGATCACTATATCACAAAATCACTCTAATTCAAGAACTCGTCATAAATCAATTACCATGCCTTTTGGAATGACCAGTAATTTGCAAGGAAAATACGGGCATTGTAATACATATAGATTTGTTCGGCAATTTAAAAGATTCCTTTCGTATTCTCAAATGGTAGCACCCGACGGCGTACCAGCCAGACCTGGGCTCGTGTTGATCCTAAAAAAAACCGGGCTCGTGTCCTTCTGGTGGCATGCGTGGTACGCACATTAGCCAACCACAACCACTCGAGCCTCCGCATTTCGAGTCGAAATATCTGGCGGCCAGAATTCCATCCCTAGGAAATTCCCCTCATGTCCCCGGTCCATAATGACTATCGATGAACAATGGAGGGATGCTTTAGTAACTAGACAATGTTACCTACCGTGCCAAGCATGGTTCAATTCCCTCGGTCGCCGCTACCCAAGGTCACCCATCAACTCCATTACCTAGTACTAATAGGAGTACTACACCAGGATGAGCATAGAATTGAGCCCCGTTTGTTCGTGCCTAGTACTAGAGTTAATATATCAGGCAATGCACTGGTACGGAGGGATTATCCTTTTACTCTGCATATATAACTTGTCTGAAGTCTAACTAAGCAAAATGTTTGACCAAATCCTTTCTTAAGAAATATTAACATCCACAACAGTAAAGATGTAGCGCTTGAAAATTTATTGCATGATGCAGGTTATGATATTGTTTCGAATACTGGATTTTAAATTTCAGAAAATCCAAAAGTGACCTGAAATTCATGAAACTGAGCATGGTCTCGTGATATGGCATAAATATGCTGTCGTAATTTTTTTTGTTCAATTTGAGACAAGCTGCTTATGAAAAGTTGCACAAATGAAGAGCCAAGGTATTTTGGAACAAAGACCTATCACGTTAACGTGAAGGCTTTCACTATTCAAACCATGGGCGTTTACGTGCCGCCATGAGTCCCGCTTCTCATCGGCAGGTGCCGTCCGAGCAAGCGTGTGAGTCGATGGGAGGCGTGCGAGCAGACTGCTGCGCCGGCTGACCGGGAGGCGTGCGAGCAGGCCGCTGCGCAGGCTCACCGGGAGGCGAGCCCTTTGACCAGGTTCTACCACCCACCTTCATCCCAACTACCCCCACTTTTAATGGCGCCGGCGCCGTAGTTTAAAATCACCCCCGCACTACCTGGTATCGCTACAATCTTCTGTCTTCCTCTCTGATTCTCCTGTCGTCTACCTCCAACCAACCTGACCTAACCGTACGCCATTCCGCATCACAATGGTCTGCCCTTAGTCTTCCAGTTTCCTGAGGAAGACACCCAGCCGGAGTCTCAAGAACATAAGGCGCTTTGGGACGAGCTTGAACTGGCCTTGCGGGAAGACGCCACGCCTGTCCCCGCTCCCGTTCCGGCTCCCGTCGCGCTGACTACACCAACGCCCATCCCCGTGGCATTGATGGGCTAGGAGCCCCACATTGTCACCGAGCTTGATGCCACAGGGTTCCACGAGGTCCCGCCGACTTTCACGCGCCCATGCACCTGCTAGCGCATGCGCCTACACATGCACTAACGCGCGCGCCCGTGCCGGTGCCCGTGCACCTGCCAGTGCATGCGCCTGCACGTGCACTAACGCGCACACCCGTGCTGGTGCCTATGCACACGAATGTCTCCGCGGCACCGTTGCCAGCGCCTGTCCCCGCGCGGGTGCCAGTGTCTCCATCAGCGGCATGGATCGCTGCCGTCGACCGCTTCCTTGCACCAACGCCAGTCGCCTCCTCCCGCCAGTTGACTCACTTCTGGAGACCGAAGTCCAGAACATTCTGGCCTTCCTTGAAGCTAGGGCCAACATCCAGGAGTATGCCAACAACGCTGCAAGACGTCGCCGTCGGTCAGTGGCCCGATGACACACAGAGCATGGCAGAGGAGCCGCTTCCCACCGCAAGATGCCCCCGCCGCCGCCGCGTAATCTAAATTTGCCATGAAAAACGTTCGGATTACCATGCTTAAAATCCGAACGTTTGGGATTTATCATTTCTGTTTATTTTAGTTCGATCATCGTATGAATGTAAAGTCGGAGTCAGACTGAATGAAATCTATGGTTTGATCAATTGAATGTTCTGCTAGAGCCGTATCAAATTAAATATAAAACGTCATCAAGCCACATGTATTCCTTCTCATCGCAAACATTTCATATTAAATACCACGTCAATTCCAAATATATTTTTCGGGAAGTCAATTCCAAATATTTGTAGGGCGCGACTAGTCCCCTTGTTCGAGCACTAGCCGATACATCTATATATCCACACATTTAATTATTACGGAGTAGTAGATAAATAGTACTACAACTAGCCTAACTTGTCCGTCACAGTCACTTTTGTTCCTAAACTTGTTACATGTATAATACTACTAGTACGTGAAACTGGTGACGTAACTTGTGAACGCGTCCAGATATGGTCAATGGCCACATCGCCCGCGCGTTCTTCGTGTTTGCCCGTGCGTTCTTCGTGTTTGCCCGTGCGTCTAAACGTAGAAGGGGAGGAGAGAGAGAGAGAGCAGACATGGAACCCACTCGTAAGTGAAGGCGAATAGTATGTGCTAACGAGCCGGTCCCACTAATGTACTAAAATTAATATTAAAACATGTTGTCCATTAAATAGGTTGTGGTAATATAAAAACATTATATCAACAAAGGGGGGGGTACAACAAACGTTGCTACTATGTTGCCTATTGACGTGCGGCTTGAAGGCCCTGGTCGCATGTTCGATCCTTGTCCTTTTTCATTTTTAATTTATATATGATTCCAAATTTGTTCCATGACAGGTGGCCCCCTCGGTGTGTAGTTTGTAGCACTTTAATTTGTGGGTCGAATTTTTTCCATTACTGGTGGACTATCGGTGTGTAGTTTGTAGCTTATTTGTAATAATTAAAGAGAGCAACATATTTTTTTGCAAAAATACCATGGTGCGACGTGGAAGGTGAGAAAGGACGTGCGAGAGAGCGGTGACTGAGCCAGAGGGAAATCAATTGGGGAAGGTGCAGGGGTTGCAACGGTGTTAATCCAAGGTTGGAGTCCCCCTCGCAATGTAAATAGCTCTGGCTCTGCGAGGGATGGAGAGGTAGCTTCAATGTGTGGAAGATACGGCGTGAGAAAGCAAGGTCAATCGAGACATGGATAGATAGAGAGACAAAGTGAGTGTGGTCCGGCATTCGTTGAAAAGATATATATGCTCTGGAGAAATATTGCCCGGTTGAGCTTTTGGGACGGGTGAGGGCTGTAAGATAGAGCTTGAGAGATGATCCAGTCACAGACATGAAGATATATTTTGTGCGTGGGAGGAAGCAATGTCAATTGATACATAGATAAAGGGAGAGAGATTGAGTGAGTGTGGGTCATCATGCGATCGAAAGAGTGAGACGGGTTGGAGAGAGTGACCTAGATAGACAATATGCGTGAGAGAGTATACAATATGAATATGTCGAATTGGGCTCAAACATGGAGATATATCGTTTGTGTCTGAGAAAGAGCGAGGTCAATCGAGACATACATAGAGAGAGAGAGAGAGAGATTGAGCGAGCATGGCCGGCCATGAGGTCGAAAGAGTGGGGGCGGCTTGGATGGACTGACCTAGATAGACAATCTGCGTGAGAGAGTATAGAGTGTGTCGATCGAGGCCCGAACAGTGAGATATATCATTTGTGTGTGAGAGAAAGCAAGGTTAATCGAGACTTTGATAAAGAGAGCGAGATTGAGTGAGTGTGGGCCGCCGTGCGGAAGAAAGAGTGAGACAGTCTTGAGAGAGTGACCTAGATAGACAATGTGCGTGTGTGCGCACGAGAGGGGGGGGTCTAGATAGCCAATGCATGTATCTAGCGAGAGAGGGTGGGGGAGAGAGAGCTTGGCATGGAGTGCAATGGCGGGTGTGTGAGAGAGATACATTTGATAACAGAGTGGAAAAAGGTGGTTGTGTAGTTGAGAGAGTTAGAGATCGAAACATGGAGAGAAAGAATGAACGTGTGTCGGAAACCGATAGCTTTCTAAGGTGGTTAGGAGAGGAAGATTGATCGATACAGGAAGTATGTAGCGTGTGTGCCGAGGGGGGTGGGGCTAAAAACAACATTTGAATGTAGACAGTACGAGACTTAATATCGACGTTTCAATTTAGTGTACATTGTAAGATTTGATTTGAGGACCATGCATATGGCTTCCGTAATTATTTCAAATTCATGCCATACTAGGTTTGGAAAAGTTGACATTGACTCGATTGTTGTGCTATTTTGTAGGTCATATGTTTGAATCCATCGAAAGTTTTCTCACTACCATGGTGTTCATCTTATACATATGAATTTGTATTAAAAAAGTAGCATGGATACCGTGAAATGTGAAATCCACGTTAGAATTGGAGATCGCTATGTGACACACACTCTAATTCAAATAACTCCTCATTAATAAATTTATAGTATCTCGTTTCGAATGACTAATTATTTGCAAGGAAAACACGGGCATGGTAATACATACAGATTCGTTTGCATCCTCAAATGTAGGTGCACCAGGTGGACCAGGGTCATGTCGTGGTGGTCGCTTATGTCGTACGGACGCTAGCACCCAGCCACCCACCCCCTCCCTCCCTCCCCCACGCCCCCCCAAAAAAAGAACGATGACAAAAAAAGTTTGCGCTTCCACATTTCGGATTGAAATATCTGGCGGCCCCAATTCCAGCCCTGCAAAATCTCCCTTCTCCACCGTCCCCTTCCGCGCCCAGAGCGCTCAAATCCCTAATTCGCCGCCAACCCAAGCAAAGTTCGAATCTCCCCTCATCTCGTCTATTTCCCCACCTTTGTGCCGGACGACGACGACGAAGACGACGGTCATGCTTCACCACCGCACCGGAGCTACGTCATCTACGCCCTCGTCCACCGCACAGGGTGGTCCACTGACAACATCGGCCGCCGCAATCGACGTGCCTCACAGACACTGACTTACACCGCATCAGGTGCGCTTCACCGATGCCGTCTCTTCACCTCACCGGGGCTACTTCACCGAGAACATTGTCGCACCTCCACCCCTGAGGCCGTTGGGGCTTCACCAATGGTCTCTTGCACTGCATCGTAGCGCTCCGCTGCCGCTCAAGATCTGCATCCGTGCGCGGCCAGCCAATGCCGGCGTGTGGCGCCCGCCTGAATACCACTGTAGCCAGACGGTCGCCACGCATACCAGGCCAGGAAATCACTCTGACATGCGCGCTTACAACAAGTATCAAGAACACAAGCATTTCTATTAATGGATATATAAGTCTTACATGGTATATTACAAGAGGTGATGGCAGCGGAAAAGCTCTATCTAAGGCAGCATGGTCTTGGTGCGGCTCCAATCCACAGGGATCTGACTAGGTTACTCTTCTAGCTCGCGAATGCTCTGGCTCCTCGATGACGGATGACGGATCCTTATGTGAACCTGGCCACGTTAAAGTCCGCTGAGTACTTTTGAATGTACTCGCAAGCAAACCAAACTAACATATACACCAAGCAAAGCAATCCATGGAATTCAAGCATGCATTTGTTATTAGAGCAATATTAATCATCATGGCATACCTATCTAGTAGTATTAATAATCATGTCATAACTGGGTTATCTAGCAAGATAACTACTAAAGTAAAATACAATAAAGTAAAGCATATCAAGTAAGTGATTCATACTCCGAACAATCTCAGGATCCAATCCAACTCTTTCGGTCATCTAACCATCTCTTTCATAGCCATTCCATGGCTAACATTATCTGATGGCTATACATCTCCTCCGTAAGTCTGATAAACTTACTCTCTTACGGGTTGTCTCACAACCCTCAGAATACTTATGAGTCATCGAGTACTTCCGATCATACGACGAGTTCTTCCATCATTATTATCATTGTTACGGTTGACCACCTAGTGAGGCCTAGATGGACTGTCCAATACCGTGGACGCGGCTATTCGAATAGATTCTTACACTCTGCAGAGGTTGCGCACTTTACCCACACCATGGAGCACCTAGCCTCGTGATCCCATTCGGGTGGACCAGTGTTGCCCCAACGAAACCTTCCTGACCCGTGACCCTTCCATCGTACCACCGACAATCATCCTCCCCCGGAGTCCTGCCCTGGGTGGCCCCTATGTCACCTCATGACACCTGCCACCGTCGTGGCCGAACCGAACTGTCCCAAACGGGGACTCTCGGGTTAAACAATCAACTCGGCTCACAAGGTTATCGCTGCCTATTAGGCCAGGGTAGCGCGCACGCATAACCTTCCCTGTCTGGAGGTACTGGTGAAAGAGCACGGAGCCAGACCAAGTCAAGGTCGTCCCATACCGGCAAATGTGGTTGCACGAATAAGTCCGGACAGGTGACTCTGGATCAACAAACTAGGTTTAGTTTAAGCAAACATTTAGCAAGCATGGTGGTTTATCACAATACCTTGAGATGGCAGCAACTATGCATTTAAGTAAATCACTTCGAATTATCACATAGCAAACTAATGCAAGTAATGTAAACAGTAAGTGCAATCTAGCAGAAGTTTATTTATTTCTATCACATGCATAATCATTAATTAAACACACAAGAATAACACAGAGCAATGCTTTACGGCATATATCAGATGGTCGGCTAGCCTGGGGGTGAAGGATCCACCGAAAGGAGGTGCGGAAAGTCCGCGGAACGGATCACCGGAAAAGTTTCTCTCCCGAAGGGAGCTAGATGGGTGCAAGGGCAATATGGTCATTTCCACCATATGAAAACATAATGAAAATGGTACCAAAAGTTCGAGTTCGACAAGACGAGAACGTAGGCTTTGGGTTTACCTGATTCGGAGTTATGGATAAAAAGATATGAGTGTTTTTCTGCTGGGGACTAATCTGCAAAATAAATAATAGCATCCGGGTCCCTGGGCAGAGTGGCTGGTCGTGCACTTAGGCAAAATGCGCCTTCCAGTAGGGAAAACGTAAACAGGGCAGGGCGCGGCCACTTAATCGACGTGGCGGGGAGGGGCCCGGCTGCTGGTCACCTACACGTGGGCCCCATGTGGACCTTCTCTCTCCTCCTCCCTTCTTCTACCTCCTCTCCGTCTGCCCGGCGCCACGGCTGGAGGCTCAGGCTCCGGTGGCCGGCGACGCTCCGGCAAGTCTCTCGGGCGGACGAGTGGATGGGTGGGCACACCAGCGAGCAGCGCAACCGGAGGTCGGTAGCACGGGCGGCAGTGGTGGCTAGAAGTGCGGCAGCGAGGAGAGGCAGAACTGCGGCGGGTCTGATCGATGTGGGCGCTCTGGTGGGCGCGGGCTTGCGGGGATGTTGGGGATGGGCGCAGAGCTTCACGACGAGCTCGCGGGTACTCGAAGTGGAGGCGGGGGCGGGCTGTGGTGGCTGGAATTCGACCGAGGCCGAGCAGAGGCAGTGGCGATGGAGCGGGCAAATTGGAGGGGAAGAGGGAGAGGGCTTCGGCCATGAGAGTGCTAGGAGGGTGGAGAGGCTACAGGTGAGGCGTGGGTGCTCGGGGAGAGCTCGGGGGTGGCCTATTTATAGGTGCCCGACGGCGAGCGGATGAGCTCGGTGGCCGTGGCATCCCCATCGACGCACTGGAGTGGGGAGACACGCGGAGGGAGGGGGCGATGTCGACAGGGGCGCCAGGGAGGTGGAGAAGGCAGCAGTAGCTTCGGGAGAGCTCAGAGAGGAAGAGGACAGAGGAAGACGACGACGGCGGTCACGGGCAAAATAGTGGCGGAGCTTGTCGCGGCGCGGTGTGTAAGAAACTAGAGGGGGAAGCTACGGGAGAGGGTCGGCGTGGACGTCGCGGAGCCGTAGGACATGCTCAAACAAGCTCTGGCTGGCCGGAGTTATCGGGCCTACGAGGATAGTGCCATAGAGCACCGCGTTGGCCTGTCCTAAGCGTGGTCACCACGGTGCCACGTGTTCTGGAGTGCACCTGCACGTCCCACCTTGTCAAACATTTTGCTCACTGGTCCTAGAGATGAATCGTAAGGGTTTGGATGGAGGTGGGAGTAGGAAATGGCAGATTTGACTGGACTTTGGTTTTTGGCAGGAAGTGTTTGATGTGAGCTGAGAGAAACTGAGAAAGAGGTAGACTCTAGTCTTTGGGTGAGAGTGATCACCGACTAAGATGATCATCTCTGCAAATTTACAGCTCATTTGGATGAAAATAAGCGGCACTTGCTGTAGATTGGACCCCACTGGTAAGAAATCCAAACTTTGATGTGGCACTCACATACTAGCTATCATTGAGCTAAAATTTGGAGGAGGTGAGTGATTTGAACATATGAAGCCACTGTAAAAGTTTCATACCATTTGGGTACACCAAAATGGTACTTGCTTCACAGAGGTTCCAAATGGACAGAAACTTAGGAAAATTTCTGTGGAAGAATGGATAGATAGATTGAGCTGGTTTTTGCTTTCCATGAGTGATTTATCAATGTTAATCACCATGAAAAATTTCAGCTCAAATAGATCAAGGGTTCAAGCACTTCCTTTGCAAACTGGAAATCTGAACAGAATTTGCAAATTGATGTTGTGCTCAAAGTTTGAACTATGGGACTTTGTATTTTCATGGAAATGGTGAAGATATGGATAGGATAAGCACCACAATTTATTTGGGACTTTTCCTGGCTACCCAAAATTGTAGTTCCTTTAGAAAGGGCCCAAAATGCAATATTGGATTTAAATAGGAAAATGCAATTTCCCATATTTAATTATGGCCAATATTTTTGTGGGAGCTCAATATGATCACAAAGAATATCTCCACAAGTTTTCATGAACTTTGGAGATGGATAGATATTTTCCTGGATTTAATTCCTTTAACTGGCAGAAAAAGGAATTAATTATAAATGAAAAATATAGCAAATGACTTGGCAATATTTTTACATATCCGGGGTTTATAGATGAAGGATAATCACTGGAAAAAGTTTGGGAGTCAGCAGATCAAAGGAAATTGGGGTTCCTTTGTAATGGAAGAGATTAGGGTTTCCCTTTCGGCAACTCGGAAGGTAGGGTTTCGACGGCAAAACCCTGAGAATATATCTCGAGTGGTGAGGTTGGACTGGAGAGATTCTCTGATTGGATAGGGAAGGAAAGGCTAGATAACCATCTTCATATACCCAAGAGCTAGAGAAATCCGATAACACCAAGAAAAAGGACGGCAGTCAAATCCCGCGTAGGAAAAAAAACAGGAGTGAAGACCAGGGTGTCACAAACCTACCCCCCTTAAGAAAATCTCGTCCTCAAGATTTTCGGGCTTACCTCCCGGTGATGGGGGACTTACCTGTGTGCGACTTGGATCCATCATTTGTCTTGTCTTCATTGGGTTTACTGACCTTTTAACTGCCTCATCTGATGGCTCAAGTGTCGTCTCTGCACACAGTTTCCTTGAATCCTTGAGTTTCCTATCAAGTGCACCTTTTGTCCACGCAGTGGTGTTGCTGGGTGGGATAGCGGGTAATTCCAACAAACAGCTCAGTTTCCTTGGCCTGTAAGTGACTGCTTCGGTTTCATTGCGATGCTTCGTACTCTGACTGTCATGGGCAAGACATCCTCTGCTGGTACAAGGCTTACATGCTCGTATGGCCTTGGGTGACTTTCTTTTTGTCATGTCAGAATACTCAGTCTGGCTGTGGGTTTCATACTGACGTTTTCTACTGTCTTAGGCATTCTGACTCTGTCCTTAGGTGATCCACAACATGACCGAGTTATTGCTGCTATATCCCCAACTGAAATGTCAGCCATGATCACAAAGTAATCATAGACAGTAATCTCTTATTTCAATGATGTCATGATGTCTACGAGCTGTTGATGCTGATGTACATGTGTTTTCAGCTATTCTATCAGAATGTCTTGTTTCAAACTCTGTCGCTCGTGGAGATGGCATTGTCATATATAGCCTCTGTAGTCCATGCTATGACCACTGAGCTGAACATAGTATCGCTATCATCCGGTGTATCTTTCGGAGTATAGCCTCTTGTCTGGGTTGATGGCCCATATTCATGATAATTGCAGCAATCTCACTTGTAACCGCAAGTAGTGCATTGTTGTGGCCGCATATGCAAGAGTCTGACGAAGATTGGTAATACCACTCTGTCTGTGAAGTTGTATCCTGTTAACCATCACGGAGGTTGTTTGTCCACAACTTCTTTGTTCTTGAGGGTCCCTTTGATGGACCTATAATGACCTGCCAACATGGCTCTTTGATTGTTTTTCCGGCTTGTCGAGCTTGTTCTCACAACTTGCTCTTGCATATCTCGTAGGGGTTGTTGTGCTCATATTATTTTTTAACATGGGGCCAATGCTTCTCTGAACACAGTCATTCTCGTGTACGAGTGGCTCGCATGAACTGATCTGCTGGACTAGATGCTCACAACATATGCAGGTGTAATATAAATTCTTTCATAACCACTGAGTTCTGAGGTAGACGGGTGTGTCTGGACTAGTTCGTGCTCCGGACAATCTTGTGGCGGGCACGAGGGCGTGTTGAAGAAGGCTGAATTCCTTATGCTTGAAGCTTTTGCCAAGGTAGCATGCTGAAGAAGGCTGGGTATCGTACCTCAAAAGTTTTCCCTTCATGTGTCCTGCTGCGGAAGGTCAGGTGCCTTATGCCTGAAGTTTTCCGTGGTAGCACGCTGTGGAAGATGGGAGTGTTGTATCCCAGAAGATTTTTCTCACCAAGTGGTGTACCAATGGAGATTAACAGTCTTGCGTCATAAGCTTCTCCCGGTAGCTTGCGGAGGAAGGCTGGGTTCCTTATACCAGAAGCCTTTCGCTGTATAAGTAGTCAGATCTATGGCCGAGTCTGGCCTCCTTCTGAAGTATCCGGAATTTTACCCATAGCGGAGCCAAACTTGGTATAGGCCATACCTTGTCTGAAGATATTCTATTATCACACACCGCTTGTCTTCTGCTGGTCTGATCATTGCTGCTGTAAGGGTTGCAGAACTGATGCAGGCTTTGTGTTGTTAATTAGTTCGGAATATCCCTTGCATTCAAACCAAGTGTTGCCGATAATAAGCAGTTGACGGATAATTCCATTCGGTTCAGCTGAGCTTCCAAGCGTATTAAGTTCTTATTGATTCTAGGTTACCGCGAACTTATCCATATTCCTTGCAAACCTTGTTCACAGTGCCCAGAAAATTTTGAATATACCCCGGTGAACTTCAAGATTACTTTTAAATTTGTACCAACGTACCGGAGTTTTGTTGCTGCTCTTGGCACATTCACATTCATGAAATATGTCTTCGGTGGGTAATAAATGATTCTTGGATCCATTGAGAAAAGACCTGGTTCACCTCACTGACTGAAATAGTCCTTGTGTCACAGACGGAATAATTTGTCCTTACTGATATTCATTCTTGGTAACTCATCTGACTGCTCCTTAGGCATGATCCATTCTGAGGCAAACTCTCTCAGGTATATTCTGGCCTTGTCTATTGCACATAGATTCTGCTTTTGACCCATTCTTCATTCCTGACAGATCCGGTGTTGCTATTATGAATACCAGGCAATTGACTGGGCAGGACTCCTGTTGAATGTTGGATTATTGGGTATTATCCAAGTTGTATGCTGATCTTCTTGACAACACTTGCGGATGGATCCAGTCAGAGCGGAGAAACGAAACCGACAAAAGAAACAAGAACCGCAAAAAACCAAAAAGCAAATAAAGCTCAAATCTTGCGGACCTTACACACGTGGCAGAAGATGCACTAGTATAACTAGTATAGCGCACTCGATGCACCTTTAAGGACTTAGAAGCAAAACCACACAAAGCTCCTGGTAGCACTGGTGTCAAGCTCCTACTACTTCCTTAGGGAACATCACTCGCAACGCACGACCATAGCCAAAGTGGCTTAATCAACGATCCTAAGGTTGTTGGGGAAAAGATGGGATTTATAGGCGTTTCCCAAAGGAAACTAGAGTTAAGAAGAGAAATGCCATGGTTAGCAAGCAGGGTAGGGATATCTAGTTTACCTAGGGGTTTAGGGCTCACGGGTCATTGCTGGGTGCGAGCATTTCACACCGGAGACAAAGGCTACGAGAGTTGGGGTCTAATGGAGCCAGAGACCTATGGGATGGCCGTGCCAGTTTGGCAAAGACGGCTGAAATCCATCTGGGCTTTGTACTGAGCACAAGACAATGAAGTCTAGCTAGCGTAACCTATAGTCAACCTGGCTGCTCTGATACCATCCGTTGTGGCGCCCCGCCTAAATACCATTGTAGCCAGACGGTCGCCACGCATACCAGCCCAGGAAATCACTCTGGCATGCGCGGTTACAACAAGTATCAAGAACACAGGCATTTCTATTAATGGATATATAAGTCTTACATGGTATATTACAAGAGGTGATGGCAGCGGAAAAGCTCTATCTAAGGCAGCATGGTCTTGGTGCGGCTCCAATCCAAAGGGATCTGACTGGGTTACTCTTCTAGTTCGCGATCGCTCTGGCTCCTCGACGACGGACGATGGATCCTTATGTGAACCTGGCCACGTTAAAGGCCGCTGAGTACTTTTGAATGTACTCGCAAGCAAACCAAACTAATATATACACCAAGCAAAGCAATCCATGGCATCCAAGCATGCATTTGTTATTAGACCAATATTAATCATCATGGCATACCTATCTAGCAGTATTAATAATCATGTCATAACAGGGTTATCTAGCAAGATAACTACTAAAGTAAAATATAGTAAAGTAAGGCATATCAAGTAAGTGATTCATATTGCGAACAATCTCAGGATCCAATCCAACTCTTTCGGTCATCTAACCATCTCTTTCATAGCCATTCCATGGCAAACATTATCTGATGGCTATGCATCTCCTCTGTAAGTCTGATAAACGTACTCTCTTACGGGTTGTCTCACAACCCTCGGAATACTCATGAGTCATCGAGTACTTCTGATCATATGACGAGTTCTTCCATCATTATTATCATTGTTACGGTTGACCACCTAGTGAGGCCTACACGGATTGTCTAATATCGTGGACACGGCTATTCGAATAGATTCTTACACTCTGCAGAGGTTGCGCACTTTACCCACACCATGGAGCACCTAGCCTCGTGATCCCATTCGGGTGGACCAGTGTTGCCCCAACGAAACCTGCCTGACCCGTGACTCTTCCATCGTACCACCGGCAATCATCCTCCCCCGGAGTCCTGCCCTGGGTGGCCCCTATGTCACCTCATGACACCTGCCACCGTTGTGGCCAAACTGAACTGTCCCAAACGGGGACTCCCGGATTAAACAATCAACTGGGCTCACAAGGTTATCGCCGCCTACCGGGCCAGGGTAGTGCGCACGCATAACCTTCCCTGTCTGGAGGTATCGGTCAAAGAGCACGGAGCCAGACCAAGTCAAGGCCATCCCATACCGGCAAATGTGGTTGCACGAATAAGTCCGGACAGGTGACTCTGGATCAACCGACTAGGTTTAGTTTAAGCAAACATTTAGCAAGCATGGTGGTTTATCACAATACCTTGAAATGGCAGCAACTATGCATTTAAGTAAATCACTTCGAATTATCACATAGCAAACTAATGCAAGTAATGTAATCAGTTAGTGCAATCTAGCAGAAGTTTAATTATTTCTATCACAGGCATAATCATTAATTAAACACGCAAGAATAACACAGAGCAATGCTTTAGGGCATATATCAGATGGTCGGCTTGCCTGGGGGTGAAGGATCCACCGGAAGGAGGTGCGGAAAGTCCGCGGAACGGATCGCCAGAAAAGTTTCTCTCCCGGAGGGGGCTGGATGGGTGCAAGGGCAATATGGTCATTTCCACGATGTGCAAACATAATGAAAATGGTACCAAAAGTTCGGGTTCGACGAGACGAGAACGTAGGCTTTGGGTTTACCTAATTCGGAGTTACGGATAAAAAGATATGAGCGTTTTTCTGCCGGGGACTAATCTACAAAATAAATAATTGCATCCAGGTCCCTGGGCAGAGCGGCTGGTCGCGCACTTAGGCAAAATGCGCCTTCCAACAGGGGAAAACGTAAATGGGGCAGGGCGTGACCACTTAACCGACGTGGCGGGGAGGGGCTCGGCTGCTGGTCACCTACACACGGGCCCCACATGGACCTTCTCTCTCCTCCTCCCTTCTTCTTCTACCTCCTCTCCCTCTGCCCGGCGCCACGGCTGGCGGCTCGGGCTCCTGTGGCTGGCGACGCTCCGGCGAGTCTCTTGGGCGGACGAGTGGATGGGCGGGCACACCGGCGAGCAGCGCAACTGGAGGTGGGTAGCACGGGCGGCGGGGGTAGCTAGAAGTGCGGCAACGAGTAGAGGCAAAACGACGGCGGGTCTGGTCGATGTGGGCGCTCCGGTGGGCGCGGGCTTGCGGGGATGGTAGGGATGGGCATAGAGCTCGCCGCCGAGCTTGCGGGTACTCGAAGTGGAGGCGGGGGCGGGCTGCGGTGGCCGGAATTCGACCAAGGCCGAGCGGAGGCAGTGGCGATGGAGCGGGAAAATTAGAGGGGAAGAGGGAGAGGGCTTCGGGCATGAGAGTGCTAGGAGGATGGAGACGCTGCAGGTGAGGCGTGGGTGCTCGGGGAGAGCTCGGGGGTGGCCTATTTATAGGTGCCCAATGGCGAGCGGATGAGCTCGGCCGACGTGGCATCCCCATCGACGCACTGGAGCGGGGAGACACGCGGAGGTAGGGGCGATGTCGGCAGGGGCGCCAGGGAGGTGGAGAAGGTAGCAGCAGCTTCAGGAGAGCTCGGAGAGGAAGAGGACAGAGGAAGACGACGACGGCGGTCACGGGAAAAACAGTGGCGGAGCTCGTCGCGGTGCGGCGAGGAAGAAACTAGAGGGTGAAGCTACGAGAGAGGGTCGGCGTGGACGTCGCGGAGCCGTAGGACATGCTCGGACAAGCTCTGGCTGGCCGGAGTTATCGGGCCGACAAGGACAGTACCGCATAGCACCACGTTGGCCTGTCCTAAGCGTGGTCACCACGGTGCCACGTGTTCTGGAGTGCACCTGCACGTCCCACCTTGTCAAACATGTTGCTCACTGGTCCTAGAGATGACTCGTAAGAGTTAGGATGGAAGTGGGAGCAGAAAATGGCAGATTTGACTGGACTTAGGTTTCTGGCAGGAAGTGTTTGATGTGAGCTGAGAGAGACTGAGCAGGAGGTAGACTCTAGTCTTTGGGTGAGAGTGATCACCCACGAAGATGATCATCTCTGCAAATTTGCAGCTCATTTGGATGAAAATAAGTGGCACTTGCTGTAGAATGGACCCCACTGGTAAGAAATACAAACTTTGATGTGGCACTCACATACTAGCTGTCATTGAGCTGAAATTTGGAGGAGGTGAGTGATTTGAACATAGGAAGCCACTGTAAAAGTTTCATACCATTTGGGTACACCAAAATGGTACTTCCTTCACAAAGGTTCTAAATGGACAGAAACTTAGGAAAATTTCTGTGGAAGAATGGATAGATAGATTGAGCTGGTTTTTGCTTTCCAAGAGTGATTTATCAATGTTAATCACCATGAAAAATTTCAGCTCAAATAGATCAAGCGTTCAAGCACTTCCTTTGCAAACTGGAAATCTGAACAGAATTTGCAAATTGATGCTGTGCTCAAACTTTGAACTATGGGACTTTGGATTTTCATGGGAATGGTGAAGATATGGATAGGATAAGCACCACAATTTATTTTCGATTTTTCCTGGCTACCCAAAATGGTAGTTCCTTTAGAAAGGGCCCAAAATGCAATATTGGCTTTAAATAGGAAAATGCAATTTCCCCTATTTAATTATGGCCAATATTTTTATGGGAGCTTAATATGATCACAAAGAATATCTCCAGTAGTTTTCATGAACTTTGGAGATGGATAGATATTTTCCTGGATTTAATTCCTTAACTAGCAGAAAAAGGAATTAATTATAAATGAAAAATATTGCAAATGACTTGGCAATATTTTTACATATCCGGGGTTTATAGATGAAGGATAATCATTGGAAAAAGTTTGGGAGTCAGCAGATCAAAGGAAATTGGGGTTCCTTTGTAACGGAAGAGATTAGTGTTTCCCTTCCAGCAACTCGGAAGGTAGGGTTTTGATGGCAAAACCCTGAGAATATATCTCGGGTGGTGAGGTTAGACTGGAGAGAATTTGTGATTGGATAGGGAAGGCAAGGCTAGATAACCATCTTCATATACCCAAGAGCTAGAGAAATCCGATAACACCGAGAAAAAAGACGGGAGTCAAATCCCGCGACGGAAAAAAAAACAGGAGCGAAAACCAGGGTGTCACAAACCTACCCCCCTTAAGAAAATCTCATCCTCGTGATTTCCGAGCTTACCTCCCGGTGAAGGGGGACTAACCTGTGTGCGACTTGGATCCATCATTTGTCTTGTCTTCGTTGGCTCAGGTGTTGTCTCTGCACACAGTTTCCTTGAATCCTACAGTTTCCTATCAAGTGCACCTTTTGTCCGAGCAGTGGTGTTGCTGGGTGGGATAGCGGGTAATTCCAACAAACAGCTTGGTTTCCTTGGCCTGTAAGTGACTGCTTCGGTTTCATTGCGATGCTTCGTACTCTGACTTTCATGGGCAAGACATCCTCTGCTGGTACAAGGCTTACATGCTCGTATGGCCTTGGGTGACTTTCTTTTTGTCATGTCAGAATACTCAGTCTGGCTGTGGGTTTCATACTGACATTTTCTTCTATCTTAGGCATTCTGACTCTGTCCTTAGGTGATCCACAACATGACCGAGTTATTGCTCCTATATCCCCAACTGAAATGTCAGGCATGATCACAAAGTAATCATAGACAGTAATCTCTTATTTCTATGATGTCATGACGTCTACGAGCTGTTGATGTTGATGTACATGTGCTTTCGGCTATTCTATCAGATTGTCTTGTTTCAAACTCTGTCGCTCGTGGAGACGGCTCTATCATATATAGCCTCTGTAGTCCATGCTATGACCACTGAGCTGAACATAGTATCGCTATCATCCGGTGTATCTTTTGGAGTATAGCCTCTTGTCTGGGTTGATGGCACATATTCATGATAAGTGCGGCAATCTCACGTGTAACCGCAAGTAGTGCATTGTTGTGGCCGCATATGCAAGATTCTGACTAAGATTGGTAATACCACTCTATCTGTGAAGCTGTATCCTGTTAACCGTCACGGAGGTTGTTTGTTCACAACTTCTTTGTTCTTGAGGGTCCCTTTGATGGACCTATAATGACCTACCAACACGGCTCTTTGATTGTTTTTCTGGCTTGTCGGGCTTGTTCTCACAACTTGCTCTTGCATATCTCGTAGGGGTTGCCATGCTCATATTCTTTTTTTAACATGGGGCCAATGCTTCTCTGAACACAGTCATTCTCGTGTACGAGTGGCTCGCATGAACTGATCCGCTGGACTGGATGCTCACAACATATGCAGGTGTAATATAAATTCTTTCATAACCACTGAGTTCTGAGGCAGACGGGTGTGTCTGGACTAGTTCGTGCTCCGAAAAATCTCGTGGCGGGCACGAGGGCGTGGTGAAGAAGGCTGAATTCCTTATGCTTGAAGCTTTTGCCAAGGTAGCATGCTGAAGAAGGCTGGGTATCGTACCTCAAAAGTTTTTCCCTTCATGTGTCCTGCTGAGGAAGGTCAGGTGCCTTATGCCCGAAATTTTCCGTGGTAGCACGCTGTGGAAGATGGGAGTGATGTATCCCAGAAGATTTTTCTCACAAAGTGGCGTACCGAGGAAGATTGGCAGTCTTGCGTTGTAAGCTTCTCCCGGTAGCTTGCGGAGGAAGGCTGGGTTCCTTATGCCAGAAGCCTTTCGCTGTGTAAGTAGTTGGATCTATGGCCGAGTCTGGCTTCCTTCTGAAGTATCCGGAATTTTACCCATAGCAGAGCCAAACTTGGTATAGGCCATACCTTGTCTGAAGATTTCTATTGTCACACACCGCTTGTCTTCTCCTAGTCTGATCATTGCTGTTGTAAGGGTTGCAGAACTGATGCAGGCTTCGTGTTGTTAATTAGTTCGGAATAGCCCTTGCATTCAAACCAAGTGTTGCCGATAATAACCAGTTGACGGATAATTCCATTCGGTTCAGCTGAGCTTCCAAGCGTATTAAGTTCTCATTGATTCTGGGTAACCGCGAACTTATCCATATTCCTTGCAAACCTTGTTCATAGTGCCCAGAAAATTTTGTATATACCCCGGTGATCTTCAAGATTGCTTTGAAATTTGTACCAACATACCGGAGTTTTGTTGTTGCTCTTGGCACATTCACATTCTTGAAATATGTCTTCGGTGGGTAATAAATGATTCTTGGGTCCATTGAGAAAAGACCCGGTTCACCTCACTGACTGAAATAGTCCTTGTGTCACGGACGGAATAATTTGTCCTTACTGATATTCATTCTTGGTAACTCATCTGACTGCTCCTTAGGCGTGATCCGTTCTGAGGCAAACTCTCTCAGGTATATTCTAGCCTTGTCTGTTGCACATAGATTCTGCTTTTGACCCATTCTTCATTCCCGACAGATCCAGTGTTGCTATTCTGAATACCAGGCAGTTAACTAGGCATGACTCCTGTTGAATGTTGGATTATTGGGTATTATCCAAGTTGTATGCTGATCTTCTTGACGGCACTTGCGGATGGATCCAGTCGGAGCGGAGAAACGGAACCGACAAAAGAAACAAGAACCACAAAAAACCAAAAAGCAAAAAGCAAATAAAGCTCAAATCTTGCGGACCTTACACACATGGCCGAAGATCCACTAGTATAACTAGTATACCGCACTCGATGCACCTTTAAGGACTTAGAAGCAAAACCACACAATGCTCCTGGTAGCACTGGTGTCAAGCTCCTACTACTTCCTTACGGAACATCACTCGCAACGCACGACCATAGCCAAAGTGGCTTAGTCAACGATCCTAAGGTTGTCGGGGAAAAGATGGGATTTATAGGCGTTTCCCAAAGGAAACTAGAGTTAAGAAGAGAAATGCCATGGTTAGCAAGCAGGGTAGGGATATCTGGTTTACCTAGGGGTTCAGGGCTCATGGATCGTTGTCGGGTGTGAGCATTTCACACCGGAGACAAAGGCCACGACAGTTGGGGTCTGTTGGAGCCAAAGACCTATGGGGTTACCTAATAGTAGCCATGCCAGTTTGGCAAATATGGCTGAAATCCATCTGGACTTTGTACTGAGCACAAGACAATGAAGTCTGGCTAGGGTGACCTATAGTCAGCCTGCCTGCTCTTATACCATACATTGTGGCGCCCCGCCTGAATACCACTGTAGCCAGACGGTCGCCACGCATACCAGCCCAGGAAATCTCTTTGGCATGCGCGCTTACAACAAGTATCAAAAACACAGGCATTTCTATTAATGGATATATAAGTCTTACATGGTATATTACAAGAGGTGATGGCAGCGGAAAAGCTCTATCTAAGGCAGCATGACTTGGTGTGGCTCCAATCCACAGGGATCTGACTGGGTTACTCTTCTAGCTCGCGAACGCTCCGGCTCCTCGACGACGGACAATGGATCCTTATGTGAACCTGGCCACATTAAAGGCCACTGAGTACTTTTGAATGTACTCGCAAGCAAACCAAACTAACATATACACCAAGCAAAGCAATCCATGGCATTCAAGCATGCATTTGTTATTAGAGAAATATTAATAATCATGGCATACCTATCTAGCAGTATTAATAATCATGTCATAACAGGGTTATCTAGCAAGATAACTACTAAAGTAAAATACAGTAAAGTAAAGCATATCAAGTAAGTGATTCATACTCCAAATAATCTCAGGATCCAATCCAACTCTTTCGGTCATCTGACCATCTCTTTCATAGCCATTCCATCGCTAACCTTATCCGATGGCTATGCATCTCCTCTGTAAGTCTGATTAACTTACTCTCTTACGGGTTGTCTCACAACCTTCGGAATACTCGTGAGTCATCGAGTACTTCCGATCATACGACGAGTTCTTCCATCATTATTATCATTGTTATGGTTGACCACCTAGTGAGGCCTAGACGGACTGTCCAATAGCGTGGACGCGGCTATTCGAATAGATTCTTACACTCTGCAGAGGTTGCGCACTTTACCCACACCATGGAGAACCTGGCCTCGTGATCCCATTTGGGTGGACCAGTGTTGCCCCAACGAAACTTGCCTGACCCATGACTCTTCCATCGTACCACCGGCAATCATCCTCCCCCGGAGTCCTGCCCTGGGTGGCCCCTATGTCACCTCGTGACACCTACCACCGTCATGGCCAAACAGAACTGTCCCAAACAGGGACTCCCGGGTTAAATAATCAACTGGGCTCACAAGGTTATCACCGCCTACCGGGCCAAGGTAGCGCAGACGCATAACCTTCCCTGTCTGGAGGTACCGGTGAAAGAGCACGGAGCCAGACCAAGTCAAGGCCGTCCCATACCGGCAAATGTGGTTGCACGAATAAGTCCGGACAGGTGACTCTGGATCAACCGACTAGGTTTAATTTAAGCATGGTGGTTTATCACAATACCTTGAGATGGCAGCAACTATGCATTTAAGTAAATCACTTCGAATTATCACATAGCAAACTAATTTAAGTAATGTAAATAGTAAGTGCAATCTAGCAGAAGTTCAATTATTTCTATCACAGGCATAATCATTAAGTAAACACGCAAGAATAACACAGAGCAATGCTTTAGGGCATATATCAGATGGTCGGCTTGCCTGGGGGTGAAGGATCCACCGGAAGGAGGTGCGGAAAGTGCGCGGAACAGATCGCCGGAAAAGTTTCTCTCCCGGAGGGGGCTGGATGGGTGCAAGGACAATATGGTCATTTCAACCATGTGCAAACATAATGAAAATGGTACCAAAAGTTCGGGTTCGACGAGACGAGACGAGAACGTAGGCTTTGGGTTTACCTGATTCGAAGTTACGGATAAAAAGATATGAGCGTTTTTCTGCCGAGGACTAATCTACAAAATAAGTAATTGCATCTGGGTCCCTGGGCTGAGCGGCTGGTCGCGCACTTAGGCAAAATGCGCCTTCCAGCGGGGGAAAACATAAACGGGGCAGGGCGCGACCACTTAACCGACGTGGCGGGGAGGGGCCCGGCTGCTGGTCACCTACACGCGGGCCTCACGTGGACCTTCTCTCTCCTCCTCCCTTCTTCTTCTTCCTCCTCTCCCTATGCCCGGCGCCATGGCTAGAGGCTCGGGCTCCGGTGGCCGGCGACGCTCCGACGAGTCTCTCAGCGGACGAGTGGACAGGCGGGCACACCGGCGAGCAGCGCAACCGGAGGTGGGTAGCACGGGCGGCGGGGGTGACTAGAAGTGCGGCAGCAATGAGAGGCAGAACGGCGGCGGGTCCGGTCGATGTGGGCGCTCCGGTGGGCGCAGGCTTGCGGGAATGGTGGGGATGGGCGCAGAGCTTCACGGCGAGCTCGTGGGTACTCGAAGTGGAGGCGGGGGCGGGCTGTGGTGGCCGGAATTTGACCGAGGCCGAGCGGAGGCAGTGGCGATGGAGTGGGCAAATTGGAGGGGAAAAGGGAGAGGGCTTCGGCCATGAGAGTGTTAGGAGCATGGAGAGGCTGCGGGTGTGGCGTGGGTGCTCGAGGAGAGCTCGGGGGTGGCCTATTTATAGGTGCCCGATGGCGAGTGGATGAGCTCGCCGCCGTGGCATCCCTATCAACGCACTGGAGCGGGGAGACACACGGAGGGAGGAGGCGATGTCAGCAGGGGCGCTAGGGAGGTGGAGAAGGCAGCAGCAGCTTCGGGAGAGCTCGGAGAGGAAGCGGACAGAGGAAGATGACGATGGCGGTCACGGGCAAAACAGTGGCGGAGCTCGTCGCGGCGCGGCGAGGAAGAAACTGGAGGTTGAAGCTACGGGAGAGGGTCGGCGTGGACGTCGCAGAGCCGTAGGACATGCTCGGACAAGCTCTGGCTGGCCGGAGTTATCGGGCCGACGACGACAGTGCCGCAGAGCACCGCGTTGGCCTGTCCTAAGCGTGGTCACCACTGTGCCACGTGTTCTGGAGTGCACCTGCACGTCCCACCTTGTCAAACATGTTGCTCACTAGTCCTCGAGATGACACGTAAGAGTTTGGATGGAAGTGGGAGCAGGAAATGGCAGATTTGACTGGACTTAGGTTTCTGGCAGGAAGTGTTTGATGTGAGCTGAGAGAGACTGAGCAGGAGGTAGACTCTAGTCTTTGGGTGAGAGTGATCACCCACTAAGATGATCATCTCTGCAAATTTACAGCTCATTTGGACGAAAATAAGTGGCACTTGCTTTAGAATGGACCCCACTGGTAAGAAATATAAACTTTGATTTCGCACTCACATACTAGCTGTCATTGAGCTGAAATTTGGAGGAGGTGAGTGATTTGAACATAGGAAGCCACTGTAAAAGTTTCATACCATTTGGGTACACCAAAATGGTACTTGCTTCACAGAGGTTCCGAATGGACAGAAACTTAGGAAAATTTCTGTGGAAGAATGGATAGATAGATTGAGCTGGTTTTTACTTTCCATGAGTGATTTATCAATGTTAATCACCATGAAAAATTTCAGCTCAAATAGATCAAGGGTTCAAGCACTTCCTTTGCAAACTGGAAATCTGAAAAGAATTTGCAAATTGATGCTGTGCTCAAACTTTGAACTATGGGACTTTGGATTTTCATGGAAATGGTGAAGATATGGATAGGATAAGCACCACAATTTATTTGGGATTTTTCCTGGCTACCCAAAATGGTAGTTCCTTTAGAAAGGGCCCAAAATGCAATATTGGCTTTAAATAGGAAAATGCAATTTCCCCTATTTAATTATGGCCAATATTTTTGTGGGAGCTCAATATGATCACAAAGAATATCTCCACAAGTTGTCATGAACTTTGGAGATGGATATATATTTTCCTGGATTTAATTTCTTTAAGTAGCAGAAAAAGGAATTAATTATATATGAAAAATATTGCAATTGACTTGGCAATATTTTTACATATCCGGGGTTTATAGATGAAGGATAATCACTGGAAAAAGTTTGGGAGTCAGCAGATCAAAGGAAATTAGGGTTCCTTTGTAATGGAAGAGATTAGGGTTTCCCTTCCGGCAACTCGGAAGGTAGGGTTTCGACGGCAAAACCCTGAGAATTTATCTCGGGTGGTGAGGTTGGACTGGAGAGAATCTCTGATTGGATAGGGAAGGCAAGGCTAGATAACCATCTTCATATACCCAAGAGCTAGAGAAATCTGATAACACCGAGAAAAAAGACGGGAGTCAAAACCCGCGAAGGAAAAGAAACAGGAGCGAAAACCAGGGTGTCTCACAGCGCATCACCCTCAACGGCTCTGAAGTGACCCACAGTCTAGCTAGACGAGCATGCCCAAACGCCGGCCCGAACTAGGTATCCACATATCACTCCCTTGTGCACTGTTCCGACGATGTTTGGATATCCTTTTACTGCTCTCTTAGCTTACATGCCTATGCAACTCTGACTTTAACTCTTATTTCTTCTGGAGATATCATCTAAAACAAGCAAAACCTTTTTCTAGCAAAGCATGACGGCTCTACGGGATCTCGTACACATCTTGCACACCGGTATAACCTTGTAAGTACATGTCCTCCGATACAATAGCAAGGTCGATTCCTCTTATTTGATCAACCATTCGCCGTGTCAAAAATGCAGAGGGTGATGCAAGGAGCACAAGGCCTGCACATCCAAGCAAGTGGTAACATGGACTTGTACTTGGAACATCCCAAGCGCAAGCAGAGCTGCAGTGAGCCTGTACAATGAGCTAGCGCAAGTCCCTACATTTCATTTAATTCATACTGGCCTGCGTGTATGATTTGTGTGTAGTGGCGGATCAACGAATTCAAGTTACCAGGGGCGAAAATTTAACTTAAAAAATACGAAGGCACTTGCACTCTGGAAATCAACATAACTTGAGAAATGTGAAGCTACATGCACTTTGAAAATCAGCTAATGATCCAAAGTAGTTCCAGATTATAAAACACTAAATGATGTAAGCACCAAAAAACACAAAATGCAACATGGTGTACAAGGACTACTAACATGGACTGTACCTGCTTGAATTATTCTTTCTCTGCCTGAAAATATCGAAGTGTAATTGCACCTATAACCAGTGCGCAAACTGCATATCAATATATCTATCCTGCACAAGTATGCCAATAGTTTCAAACAACAGATTAGAAAAGTATTTATGCTACGTTGTCATGATACGGGGACTTTCTGGTAGATGGCCT
The DNA here is from genome assembly GCA_011799875.1 of Thinopyrum elongatum. Taxonomy (NCBI): domain Eukaryota; kingdom Viridiplantae; phylum Streptophyta; class Magnoliopsida; order Poales; family Poaceae; genus Thinopyrum; species Thinopyrum elongatum. The sequence continues at coordinate 335,615,428 of CM022300.1, forward strand.
CGACGTTTCCTCAAGCCATGAAAATGTACTATAATTTGCTTGTCATCAATTCCTGCAAATCTCTATCTCTCTCTCAACATAGCAGATCATCGTTAGACACTAAATCCTTCAATGGGAGCTTGCAAAATGCTTGCATTAGATCCCTCAATAGACACTATATGTTCATCACCAGGAGCATGTAAAATGTTTGCATCAAATCCTTCATTAGCAATATGTTCATTAGACACTTCAGGCTCAAGAACAACATGAGCTTGTATGTTTGCACCGGAAACTTGATTAGACACATCAGGTTCAGTCAGTTCAGTATTGATTGGGGGAGTTATAAAATAAGCAGAAATTGGTTTCATTTTCTTATAGATTCCCTACATACAAGCAGTTTTACAATACCGTCAGGTTTAACTATTGGCCAGAAATTGAACAGTTGAATTAGATATAATCAGGGATGTGATGTACCTACTCATTGCGCATGCTGCTCTTACAAGCTGCGACTGTCCGTTTGCGCAAGCTCGATGCCATGCCCGTGCTGCTGCCGCTGCCTCCCACGCAGGCTACACCCAGGGTTGGATCTTCATCTTCTTGTCCTTCCATTCGCTTGAAGCCCGGCGACCGTCGTTCAACGAGGGCGCGAGGAAGTGCTGTGTCGGTCCGTCTAGCGGCGGCTACGTTAGGAGCGAACCAGACTGGCGGCTGGAGCGAACGAATTAGGATTTTTCGTGTTGTCGATCGATATGGGAGGCGCTCGTTTGGGCCGCGAGCCTGCTATAGGGCCTGCCTTGCACTTACGTTATTGGCCCATCCAAATTGAAATGCTTTTCTTCATTTTTTACATTGCCTGCTCGTGCGCTGGGACGAACAAAACTAGCCTGTGCCAACCTGGACGACTCAAACTAGGTGCACACTTTCCAGCCACCCGAGGCGGCCGCCCATACCAGCCCCTACGGTGGCGTTGCCCCTTTTTGCGTGTATGATTTCGGTAGTGAAAAATATTCCAGTGGCGCTTTTGATTTACCCATCGAATGGTTGAATTGCTTGTTTCTATGAACTGAGTTCACCAATAATGTGAAGGATGCCAGTCTTTTCATCCTATTGTAGATTGCTTAGATCTCGATATGCCAAATGTAATCGCATGAAATATACAGTAAAAGCCAGTGTGATGTGTGTTGCTACAACTAGTCTGACAACCCGTCCTCATATAACATATCAAGGACGCACCATCTTATTAGATTAACCATTCGACTTACAAATGCAGTGTGGGAAGAAAGAAGTATTGGGAATGCGTATCCAAGCAATTGATGCCATGGACTCCTTCGTAGAACCTTCTAAGCGAAAAAGAAGTTGCAGTGTGCCTGTACAAAGAGCTAGCGTAAGTTCAGTTACCTGCTTCTCGAAACTTTAGTTAGCCACTTATTGCAAAATTGTTCAATTACGTTGCTTAGCTTAATTTAGTTTGCTACTGATTACATAATGCCATAGCCTGTTAATCCATTATAGACTGCGCCTATCTATGTGTTTGATACTTACTGTTAAGAATTACTTGTTTGCCTGAACTTAAATAGCTACTTAAGCACGTAGATAGCTGGTTATATGTACTTCTAGGGTGCAGCAAAAATTCACGTGTAATTTACGTTCTGATACCCTGTTTGTTTAAATGGTTTGCTGTTATCACTTGTAGTACTAGTAATGTTTGCATGTTCATAGATAGACAGCTGTCAGGTTTATATGAGGGACACCGTCTTTTTAACTTATATATATATTTATATATATATATATATTTATTTATTTATTTATATAGGGATGGACTATTTTGTTACTAGTAACAGAATAATATTCTGTTACCCCTCACCCCTATAAGGCCCGATCCATTTTGCAAAACCCGGTGCTGCACCCCCCACGCGAAACACAGAGAAAGCCCACCCACAACCCAGCATCTTCTCGAACCACCCCTCCCTGACGGCTCCGCCCCCTGCTCCCACGCGCCGGCGGCGGCCTTCCTGCTCCCACGCACCGGCGGCCGCCACCCACTGCTCCCACGCGCCGCCGCCCGCCG